>JAOWBW010000138.1:1220272-1618818 GCA_026119855.1 Campanula takesimana | reverse complement strand
CATGTTGACGTTCCCATCTTGCTTCTTTTTCCTATTCTCTAGTACTTCCCTCATTACCTCATCGTAAGTTACAACATAACAAGAATTGTCAAGTTTATTCATAACATTGGGGCCCCCATTCACATTGGGATTGAATGGGTGGTCCCCTCGAGTTCTCCTATCTCTATTAAATTGACATGTTCGCCATTAGTCACTACAAATTCTTTCTTGTCTATGAGATCTTGAATGACATTGCGGAGAACGAAGCATTCCTCGGTGTGTGGCACTATATTGATGGTAGCCACAATATTTGTGGTGAGCTTGATTGGGGTGGACCGTCTTGGGTTGGTGTAGATACCCCGGGGAGCCACGGTGTTGGTCCCAGAGGGCAACAAGGGTATAGAACCGCTAGAGGGGGGGGGGTGAATAGCGGTCCGAAACTTTTTCGAAAATACCCTTAAAATCAACCGAGTACTTATCAGTTTGGCCAACTGCGGTTCAAGGCACAAGAACCGAACTGATAAAATGCACAGCGGAGTTTGCGGTTTGGCCAATAGGTTAGTTAAAGAGTTGTGAAGTTTGACTCGGGTTGAGAAAACACTATGATGCAACAGAATAGTTAAACTTAAAGTTTTAAAGAAAACACAATTCATCTTTCAAGTCATTTCGTGTATGGAAGCAAATTCAAGACCACAAACAAGAAAGATAAATATCAAGACAGAAAATAAAGATCAAACACACAAATTGAAGAGGTTCGTTCTTAAATGAACTACGTCCTCTACCTAGATGGTTAGTCTAGGATTTTCTAATAGCTATAAGACTTGTATTAATTTAGAGGATGTTTTACAAGATGAATCTAAACTCTAAACAATAAGTCTAACCTAAGCTATAATAACAACCGGTGTTTTCGAAGTATATAATCTATGTGATCATATAAATCGGGTGTGTGTGTGAAAAGAAATCAAATGCTCTAAGTATCTAAATGATGGTTGAGCAAATAGAATTCTTTCGGTGTAAAGGCTAAGTATGAATGGTTGTTAGGCTTGAAGCTTTGATGAAGAACTAGGTTTGCAATGGAGATGGTTTGAAGATATGAATATCTGGGTTTAAATCTCAAAGCAAACTTGAATGCTTGGGAATGAATCTCTTGAAGCTCAGCAACCTTCATTATTGAATAATGGAGGCTATTTATAGGCAGAGCACCCTTGTGACCGTTGGGTAAAGATTTGAATCAAATCTGAAGGGTACAGTGCTGTCGAAATCCCATTGGTTGAGCTGTCATTTTCGTCCTTGTTTTTGTCTTGTAGTCCTAGGTAGTTGTTGCACCACTACCTGACATTTGTCCTTTGTTGCAGAAAGGAATAACGGTAAACAATTCAAACTGATAGAAAAACCGACATTCCTTGCAGAAACTCCAAGTTAACTTAGAGTTATTTTGACATGACATAACAACATCCTTTTACGGTCAAAAAGGGAATGTTTGTCTAAGGAAAAAATGACATCTCTTTAATTCTTCAATAACTGATCTGCGGTTTCACCAAGCATAGGGGCGGTTTGAAGAATGATTTTGATGGGCGGTTTCATCAAACATGCAAACTGCAGTTTGATGAAAACTGAAGGGCTCCATGCTGGCGGTCTCAAGATGACGGTTTGAAGCACTAAACCGCTAATGATACAACCGAACTATACTCAGCCTAGACAACTAAAAAACACTAGAAATGGACTTATCTAAAAAATTGAAGTAGAACTTCATTATATGCGGTCCTAAAGTCCATAAAAAGACACGTGGCATGGATCAATCAAATTAAGGTGGGTGAACTAACAATGAATCCTAACAATCTCCCCCTATTTGATTGATGCCATTACCACACTATGATAATAGCAAAACATTGTACTTGGTAAGAACATGTCAGAAAAAATTTCATGAAATTGCATGTCCCAAGTCAATGCACACACTATGCTAGATCATAGATTTCAAATCTATCAAAAACAAAAGAGAATGAAGAAAAGATAGAAAAGAAATACATTCAGATGCATAAAAGATGATATGATTTTGAGGATCAGAAATGCATGTTTAAACTGAATGTTTAAACCATAATGCACTAAAAAGTATTTTCATGATGAATGTAGTGCATGAGGTTTGAAGAAATACAAGCATTGTTTCACAAACAAGCAGTTTGAATAAACAAAGTTTTGGAAACAGAATGCTATGCAGTCATTCTCATTATAATTCAATCATAAAGGATAGTAACTTACAATGTATGAATTACAAGAGACATCAAAAGAAAGACTAAGAAATGAAATCTAGTCTACTTCATCTGCAACAGAACCCCTTGCAGCAGCAGCATCATCTGCGGTTTGGTTCTGAACGGTTTGAGCGTCTCGAGCAGCTTGTTCTTCTGCAACTTGATCATCAACAACGGGGGCGGTTTGATCAACATTTCTAGAACCGGATCCATGGGTGGCTTCAAAAATAAAGTCAGCTGCACGAAGCCGAACTTCAGTCGGTTCATCAATCTTCAATTCAATTGCAGCGGCTTGTTTGACAAGTTTCCCGGTTCTATGCAGGATAAGTTCTGAAGAATCAAGTGCATGCTGAGCCAGAATGTCAAGTTTCTCAACAACAGATTGAAGTGATGCATCAACGGCTTGAAACTTTAAGTTGCAAAGATCATTGTTGGTTCTGACAAGATCTTGAAGAGCCAGTTGATTTTCCAAGATTAAGTTCAGTCTCTCATCTAGCTGTTGTTGTCTTGACCTATCATCAAATCTCTCATTCACTCTCTCCCCCTTAATGGCATCAAGATCAGATTGTAAGGTGAGGAGATGAGTGTCAAACCTAGAAGTGGCGGTTTGCTGATGAACTTGAATATTCCTAACCGTATCTATTAAATCGGCGGTTGTAGCATGAAGAGGTAGAATTGGATAGGAAGGAATTGAAGAGGGCGGTTCATCAGAAGGAGTATAGTGAGGGATGTGCTCATCACTGGAATTATCATCATCAGAAATTTGGATGGCATCATCAGATTGATGGGATGAGGAAGGCATTTTGGCTTTGCCCTTCAAAAGAATGTGTGCCTCTTCTAAAGTTTCACCCATAGAGATCCTAAGAGCGGTTTCAAGCTCAATGGGATCAAAGTGAGGAAAAAAGTGAACAGGGATAATTGCAGTTTGAGGAAGGGAAGGAGGAAGAAGAGGAAATCTCAAATAATCATCATTCAGAAGAATGGAAGGGGAAGGCACAAATATCCAATTCAACATAGGAGGATAAGCTCTAGCAGTCAATTTTAGAAAGAATTGACTAGCAATAGTGGGATCCATGAGTACCTGATCGGCAATCTCACCCATCAATTGTTCTGCAACTGAAAGAATTAAATTTTCAACTGCGGCTTCCATCTCATCCTTGGGAAAAATAGCATAGGGGTTAGGGCGGCCAGCCTTCAAGAATCTAGCTTCGGCTTTGGCGGCGGCACGAGCATGGGCTCCAGCCCTTCTTTCCCTAGAGGTTTCAGTTTTGAACCGCTTCAGATAGCGTGCTAAGTCAGCAGCATTCTTTCGTTTCTTTGTCTTCGGTTTAATGAATGAAACCGATGGCGGAGCAGATGGTGAAACTGAAGACTGAGCCATCGGTTGGACCGACGTAGAAACTGAAGGTTGAGCAGATGAAAGAACCGGTGAAGGTTGAACCGCTAAGGCATAAGGTAAGTCTGGAGATGAGGATGGAGTATGTTCTGGTGAATCAAAGTCCAGCTTTCTTTTAAGTGAAAGAGGAGAGACCTCAACCAACATTGGGTCAATACCTCCCTTCCTCATCTCAGCTCTTTCTCTTAGCTATTTTGCAAATGCTCCTTCAAGTGGTGAGTGATCCCTTTTGTAGTCAGCCTCACTAAAGTCTACAGCTCCTAGTGGCCTTGACTGCCAATGCTCCACATAATCACTTTTCTTCACCAACTTTCTTTTCTTCTTTGGCGGTTGAACCTCAAGAACTTCATCATCTTGCTCAGGTTCACCAAGTGCCTCAGACATATCAGTCTGCTCAGGCAATGCTACAGCCTCAAACTCACCGGTTTGCTCAGGCTGAACCACAATGGTAGATACAGCGGTTTGTTCAACTAGAACCGCATCCTCAGACACTTCAGTCTGCTCAGGATCGGTTTGAGAGGAAGGTTTAAGGTTTGGGAAGGCTTTGAAAATTTCAGCCAACTGTTCTTCAGAGAATTGAACAGAGGGCGGTTTAGAAGTGGAAGGTTTAGGAGGAGAAGAGATAGGAAGGAAAAGATGAGGTGAAGGGATAAGTTCTGGAATGGATTTAGCCTTGGCGGCTTTAAGAGAGGAGGCATCCATAGCAAAATTTAAGGATTTCTCCACATTTTGATGTACTGGAGAGAGAGGTTTAACTTGAGGTTTGGGAATAGAGGGTTTAGAAGTGATAGGTTTTGAAAGAGTAGGAGATAGTCTGATGGGGGGAAAAGAGGTTGAAGAAGATGAAGGTTTTGATGTCGGTTTGGATAAGGGTTTAGGAGGCGGTTTGGATAGGTTAGCTTTTGTAATAAATGAAGGGATTTGAGCAGTTCCCTTTCTTTTCCTTGGAGCAGCGGTTTCCTTGGGACGAGCCGCAGGTATAGACCGAACTGCAGGCTCCCCCTCAACCGCAGGCTCCCCCTCAGCCTGTACCGCGGTTTGAGCTAAATGACTTAACCCCAGTCGGTTTAGAGTGGCAGTTTGACCTTCATTTCTTAGCATCGTAGTATGGGCCTGATCAGCAATGGCACCAGCATACGGTTTCCCAGATTTGTTGAGCCGAGCCTCAGGAAATGGGCCTCGTTTGGCTTCAGGAAGAGGGTCCTCATTCCAAACAGTTTGAGCATACCGCCATCCAAAAGTTGTTCTGAAGGTATCAAGTCTTGACAATCCAAAGATAGATTTTTCACTTGGATCCAACCAATAGTCCTTGTTTTCAGCCGAGAACTTGAAAATGGCAGTATCTTGATGCAAGAACTTTTTCAGCAACCTGCAATGAGTTCTGACCTTGGATTTTCCAGCGGCTTTAGCAGCATGGAGGCGGTTTAGAGCATTTATAATCTCCTTCATCACAACCTTGGGCCAGTGCAGTTTCTTCCCTTTAAGAATGGCCACACAGTAAGCATACTGTTCACTTGTAAAATTGTTGTGGTTTCCATTCTTGCACATAACTCCAGAATCCACCAATTCACATAGGTGAGCCATCACCTCTCTAAAGTCCTTTTTAGAGGAATTCTTGGTGGAGAAAGAATTTACTCCAATCAACTCCATTGTAGTATTACTTAGAAGTTCCGGTTTTATCCCCATGACTCCAGAGTTCTCAAGACCAGCTAGAACTGCAATCTTGGAAGCGGTTAGGATCACTTCTTTGCCACAGACGGTGGACTTGATAGCATCTTCAAACTTTATCTCTCCGGATTCCAGATCCCTCATCGGTTCTCCTCTTACATCTAGTAAGGCAGCCTTTGTGGAGATCCCATTTTCAAAGAATTCGGCGCAGATAATTGTAACGAACTGCGGTTCATCCATAAGAAACAAAGGTAGCAGCTTTGCATCATTCAGCAGTTTGAGGATCTTTCTTCCAAATGCATCTTGTTTAATTTCATCCACTAGAATCCTAGAGCCGGGAACAAAGTTTGAGGGATCCTGAAAGATTTTCTTAGTTAGAAATAGCTTAAAGAATGATAGTTTGAATCCTTAAGCAAACCGCGGTTTGATTAAGTCCTACAAACTATAACAAGGAAACCTAACAATGAAAACATGCGGTTCAAGGGGAGCAAGGGTAAAAATGTAAAAACAAAGACTGAAGGAACAGTGAAGGCAAAACGGATCAAAGAGGGAAAATTTTGAAAAAGAGTTTGAATGCATGAAGAACACGAAGAACAGAGTATGAATATGCAAAAAAAAATCTTAACCAAAACGTGGAAAAAATTATATCAAAATGATCACAAAGGGAAGATTCTAACAAAGTTCTAAATAAACTAAAACAAATAACAACACATGAATCCAGAATCTGCAAAATTTCGCAAGAACACCAAATAACCCCAAAATTGAACACAAATCTTAAAACAAAGTGAACAAACAGTGTATATAAGTAAATGCGAGCACAAACCAACCAAGAAATTGAAGAAAAAGCATAAAATGATCAAAGGAAGATGAATCAAGCTTTTAAGCTTCAACAATGGTGGATAAATGAAGTATACTGAGTTAGGGTTCAGAATTTCATACCATATCAGGCTTCGATGGTTTGGACGATGTAGAAGAAGAAGCAAGATCAATTGATTTCTTTGGTGCCATTAAAAATTTTGTTTAAGTAAGAGAATTTTGAGTGAGAATAGAGAGAGAGAGATGAGTGCGTACAGAGGAGAGAGAAAGGGTTTTTGCTAAAAAGAGTAAGAAGGTAAAAAGATAAATTGAAAAATGGTTTGTCTTTTATACTCAATTAACCACCTCGGGTAGTGGAGCGGGCATGACGGCTGAAGGAAACTCAACCGTCAGTGTACCTGTCGATTTGCATTCAATGCGGCAGAGATAATTGCAAAAAGGTCCTTAACGAATGAAGTGACATAAAGTAGGGACTAAAATGCAATTTCATACCTGAGCGGTTTTGCGTAAACCGACTTACCTTTTCCTCATTATCGGTTTAGGTGAAACCGATATCTTCCAGATCTGTCTTCGGTTTCAGTATAAAAACCGAAACCTTGCTTTGACAATTTGGTTTGGACAAAACTGAAATTATTCTACTTGACTCTTCGGTTTGAGTGGAATCTTTAACCGAACCATCTTGTTGCGGTTTTGTCGATTGAACCGCAAGCTATTTGCATTTTCTTAGTAGAGCCAAAATACTTAACAAAAATTATTAGAACAAGAATAAATAGGCATGAATTATATTAAGTAAGTTCCAGCATACCCATTTCTCCTCGTAAATGAAAGAACCTAGAATTTTCAAGCGGTTTGGTGAGAATATCTGCAATTTGATCGTCGGTTCCCACCTTTGCTAGAAAAATGTTCTTGTTTTCAACATGATCTTTGAGGAAATGATATCTTATGTCAATGTGCTTGGTTTTTGAGTGTTGTACTGGATTGTTGGAGATTGATATTGCTGCAGTACTATCACAGTAGATAGGGCAGTTCTTCTCAAATACTTCATAGTCTTCCAACTGCTGTTTCATCCAGAGAATTTGAGAGCAACAGCTTCCAGCCGCAATATATTCAGCTTCAGCGGTTGAGACTAAAACCGATGCTTGTTTTTTGCTGGACCATGATACAAGCCGGGTTCCAAGGAACTGACAAGTACCACTTGTGCTCTTTCTGCTTATCTTACATGCTGCAAAGTCAGCATCTGAATAACCTAATAGATCAAATGAAGATTCTTTGGAGTACCAAAGTCCAAGGTTAACAGATCCACATAAGTATCTAATAATTCTTTTAACAGCAATAAGATGAGATTCTCTAGGGTCAGCTTGAAATCTAGCACAAACACAAACACTGAACATGATATCCGGCCTACTGGCAGTTAAGTAAAGTAAAGAACCAATCATACCTCGGTAGAGAGTCTGATCAACTTTCTTACCTCGTTCATCTTGATCCAAACTGCAGGCCTTTTGCATTGGGGTATCAACTGGCTTAGCGGTTTCAAGCCCGAATTTCTTGATCAAATCTTTGGTATATTTGGCTTGGTTGATAAAGATTCCATCATGACATTGCTTGATTTGGAGTCCAAGAAAGAATGTCAATTCTCCCATCATACTCATCTCAAATTTACCTTTCATAAGCTTCTCAAACTTAACACACATAGTCTCATTAGTAGAACCGAAAATAATATCATCAACATATATTTGAACTAATAATGAATGACCTTTGTGTTTAGCAATAAATAGGGTTGTATTAATTTTACCTCTAGAGAAGCCTTGTTCAATAAGAAATTTAGATAGAGTGTCATACCATGCTCTTGGAGCTTGTTTGAGTCCATACAAGGCCTTCTTGAGCTTGAAGACATGATTGGGATATTTGTTGTCTTCAAATCCTGGCGGTTGAGCTACGTAAACTTCTTCTTGTAGTTCACCATTCAGAAATGCACTCTTCACATCCATTTGATATAACTTGAATTTCTTGAAGGAGGCATAAGCCAGGAATAATCTAATGGCTTCAAGTCTGGCTACAGGGGCAAATGTTTCATCATAATCAATCCCTTCTTCTTGCCTATAACCCTGAGCAACTAACCTTGCTTTGTTTCTTGTAATAGTACCATTTTCATCCATCTTATTTCTGTATACCCATTTTGTTCCAATTACAGTGTAATCTCTGGGCCTTGGAACTAGAGTCCAAACTCTGCATCTTTCAAACTGATTGAGCTCTTCTTGCATTGCAGCTACCCAACTTGGATCACTTAGAGCATCATCTACCTTATTCGGTTCTATTTGAGATAACAGTGCGGTTGAGAACAAACTGTGGTTATCCCTATGAGTTAAGCTTCCTCTTGTCTGAACACCAGAACTGATAGGACCTATAACATTAGTTGTTGGATGGTCTCTATGTTCATTGATTTCTGGAGGGAGGTCTTCATGAACCACTATTTCTTAAAGATTTTCCAGAGGAGGCTCTTCTTGATATTCATTGAAATCTTCATTGAAGGTGATGTTTGGAACTGGATCAACGGTTTGAATGGGATCAGAAGAATGCGGTTCTACAGCAACACCTTCGGTTTGATTTGGAGCGGCTGGAGAACCTGATGTAGCGGTTTGAGTAGGTTGGTCATTTGCGGTTGCATGATTATGGTATGATGTACCTGTCTCAAAACCACTAAAATCATCAGCAACATTTGAAGCCATATGTGGCTCAAGAAGATTATGTTCATCAAATGTAACATGGACTGATTCTACAATTTTTAAAGATGTCTTATTGAAACAACGAAAAGCTTTAGAGTGTTTTGAATAACCAACAAAAATACCTTCATCGGCCTTAGCATCAAATTTACCTCGATGCTCTTTGCCATTGTACAAGATGTAGCACTTGCATCCAAATATTTTGAAGAAGGCAATGTTGGGTGATCTGCCTCGCCACAATTCATAAGGAGTCTTGTTGTGAACTTTGATGATTAGGGAGCGGTTCTGGGTGAAACATGCGGTATTGACGGCTTCGGCCCAGAAGTATTTGGGAAGCTTTGCTTCTGCAATCATTGTCTTCCCGGCTTCAATCAAAGTCCTGTTCTTTCTTTCTACAACTCCATTCTGTTGTGGAACCCCAGCGGCAGAGAAGTTATGATCAATTCCATGATCATCACAATATTGGGCAACACCATTGTTTGTAAATTCAGTTCCATTATCTGAACGCACGGCAACAATGTCATCCAATTTCTGAGTTTGGAGCTGTCTAAAGAGAGCGGTTACGATGCCATAAGTATCATCTTTAGAGGCCATCATTTCCACCCAAGTATATCTTGAATAATCATCAACCACCACAAGTGTATAGAGGTTTCCTCCAATACTGGCGGTTGGGACAGGTCCAAATAAATCCATGTGCAGCAGTTGCAAACAGCGGTTCGTTGAAGGTGCGGTTTTACTAGGAAATGACTGTTTGGGCTGCTTTCCAAGCTGGCATGCTTTACACTTTTCATCATGATGGTCAGCCACTTTGGGTAGTCCTTTTATTAGACCATCCCTGTGCAGTTTTGCTAGATACTTGAAGTTCAAGTGGCTGAGCCGCTTATGCCATAACCAGCTGCTTTCACTTATATTTTTGGCTACAAAACAGAGGTCAGTAATAGAAACAATATTGCTTAAATCTATCATATAAACATCACCTGTTCTGTTGCCAGTCAGTAGAGTGACTTCAGAGGAAGCATCTTTGATATAACAGCTAGTTGATGTGAAGATGCAGTTCATTCCTTTGTCACAAAACTGAGATATGGAGAGAAGGTTGTGCTTGAGTCCTTCTACTAGTGATACATTTTCAATAGTCACCTTTCCTCGTTTGATTGCTCCATATCCTACTGTTTTTCCTTTCTTGTTGTTACCAAACACTACTGGGGGACCTTTCATTTGGATGAAACTGCAGAGTAGTTCGGAATCTCCAGTCATGTGTCGTGAGCATCCACTATCCAAATACCAGAGATCCTTCTTCTTCTTAGCGGTTCCAGCCATAAAACATGAAATCTGAAAAATAAACATGAAAGGTTTTGGTCCCCCTTATTCCTTGGGTCCTAGGGTTAGCAGCTTTTTGGGACCCACACTTGTTTGACCTTAGGATTTTTACGTCCCTTGGCATTGGGTGTGAATCTTAAAAGACAATGACCAGCACTATGACCAAAATCAGCACAAATAGCACAATGAATAAATCCAGGTTTTGGTTGCGGTTTTACAAACCCTTTACTGACCTTCGGTTTCTCATGTTTTACTGGGTCAGCGGTTTTGGCTTTAACAAAGATTACCTTCTTGAGCTCAACCTTCCTCTTAGGTGCAACTTTAGGGAAAATGATAGGAATTTCCTTAAACCGACTAGGAGCGGTTTCATCACTCAATACTTCCTTGGTTGCCTCAGCCGCTATGGATTTCTCTTTCCACTTTGAATCTCTCCCAGTCTGGTTTTTAGGGTACTCAAAGAAATAATTTTGTCTTTTAATTTCTTGTATTGAGCCCTTTTTACCAGCATGATTAACCTTAGGTATTTCTTTGGTTTGTTCAGTAGGTTTCACACCACCTTCAGCACAGAGACAAGGACACTTATACCCATTATCGGTTTTAAACCCCAATCCACTTTTATCCGAAGTAGGAATTTGTGAATTTAGGATTTGTTCCACGGTGACACCAGACTTAGTCCATACATCGGTCACTTTTTGGAGGTCATCCCTTTGTACGGTAAGATCATGGATTTGGGTGAGAAGTACCTCGGTTCTGTCCTTCAGATAGCGGTTTTCATCCACAATAGTAGATATCCCAGCAATTTGGAGCTTGAGATTTTCAATTTCCTCCTTGTGGGATTTGCATACACGTTGGGATTCTTCAAGTTCCGCAGCCATTAGTTTATATGCCTTTTTAAGTACAGTGTGTTGTTGACATATAATATTTGCACGTTCTAGTACCTGATCATCATGACTTTGGTCTGCTTGAACCTCGGGAGTGTAGTTTGGTGTTGTAGGAGCTCTGCTTGATCTAGCCTCAGGAGTCTTAGGTGAAACTGACTTCATTTGTTGTTTTGGCAGTGGAAGGCTTTCGTCAATTTCAATTCTTTCTTCAAATCCCATGAGACAGAGATTAGCGGTTTCTTCATCATCACTTTCATCTGAGTCTGAACCCATCCATATCAGCGGTTGATCTCCTTGGTCAGCTACCATTCCTCTTCTTTTCACGAATTTCTTGTTGAATGGTTTCTTTGCTGGCGCGGCTTCATACCTCGGTTTGGGACAACTTGAAGCAAAGTGACCTGGTTGTCTGCAGTTATAACAAACCAAGTCATCCCTAGTCTTGGGATCTGCATTTTTGTTGAATCTGGTTGGAGGGACAAACTTTGCTGGGCCTTTGGATGGAAATTGAGATCTATTGTTTTTCCTGAACTTGGTGTATTTCTTCACATACAAAACAAATTCTTCATCATCCATTTCATCAAAATCAACTTGAGTAGAACTTGAGGATTGTGATCCTACACTCTGAGCATACGAACTTTGAGGAGGAGTGTAGGATTGATGAGACTGCTGATAAGATTGATAAGATTGAGGATATGGTTGATGTGATTGAGGATAGGATTGGTGAGACTGTTGGTAATATTCAGAAGGTGCGGTTTGAGGATTATATCTAGGAACATTTTGGTCAGGAGAAGCGGTTTGCAAGTGGAGGTGAGGAGCGGTTTGATGATGGTCTGGATTGTAGACAGGAGATGAGGTATTGTTGAATGCAGCTAGAGAGAGGGTCTTAAATCTGCTTTCGGTTTCATGGACCTCTTCAAGCTTAAATTCAAAAACCTTCAGCATGGCATACAAGTGTCGAAGATCAAGAGCTTCCAAGTCCTTGTTGTCTTCAATGTTAGTAGTTTTGATCAGCCATTTGCTACCAAGTGCTTGCATGAATCTCATGTTCAAATCTGTATTAGAATAGACATGTCCAAGAGAAAAACAAACATTAACAATATCAATAAACCTCTCATAGCATTGTCTAAGAGATTCCTTAGGATCTTTAACAAAATAGTCAAAGAGTCTTCTCTGTTGATAGAGGCGGTTCTTCTTGGTATCTGAATCTCCTTCCAGAAAGTCAACTATAGGATCCCAGGTAGCCTTTGCGGTTTTGCAGTGAAGCACCTTAGAATGAGTCCTCAGGTCAATAGCTGAAACTAGCATGGACATAGCTCTTCCATCAAAATCCACATTGATGCGGTCTGCATCAGTCCATTCACTTTCTAATTTCTTAACTTCAGCTTCTTCACCTGCGGTTCCTGCACGAGGATTAGCTTTCATAGGAACATATGGTCCATCAGTAACCGCGGTCCACAGTCTACGATCATATGAAATCATGTGTTTCATCATCCTATCTTTCCAAAAGATAAAACTATCTTCATCCAGAATCGGTAAGTGATTCGAATTGGATGTTTTCATCATATGGGTGTTTGTGTTTGCCATTGGATCAGCACCCAAGCGGTTAAGCTTGAAAAAAAAACAAATTTGGTGGATATGCTCTGATACCACTTGTTGGTCCCAGAGGGCAACAAGGGTATAGAACCGCTAGAGGGGGGGGTGAATAGCGGTCTGAAACTTTTTCGAAAATACCCTTAAAATCAACTGAGTACTTATCAGTTTGGCCAACTGCGGTTCAAGGCACAAGAACCGAACTGATAAAATGCACAGCGGAGTTTGCGGTTTGGCCAAATAGGTTAGTTAAAGAGTTGGGAAGTTTGACTCGGGTTGAGAAAACACTATGATGCTACAGAATAGTTAAACTTAAAGTTTAAAGGAAAACACAATTCATCTTTCAAGTCATTTCGTGTATGGAAGCAAATTCAAGACCACAAACAAGAAAGATAAATATCAAGACAGAAAATAAAGATCAAACACACAAATTGAAGAGGTTCGTTCTTAAATGAACTACGTCCTCTACCTAGATGGTTAGTCTAGGATTTTCTAATAGCTATAAGATTTGTATTAATTTAGAGGATGTTTTACAAGATGAATCTAAACTCTAAACAATAAGTCTAACCTAAGCTATAATAACAACCGGTGTTTTCGAAGTATATAATCTATGTGATCATATAAATCGGGTGTGTGTGTGAAAAGAAATCAAATGCTCTAAGTATCTAAATGATGGTTGAGCAAATAGAATTCTTTCGGTGTAAAGGCTAAGTATGAATGGTTGTTAGGCTTGAAGCTTTGATGAAGAACTAGGTTTGCAATGGAGATGGTTTGAAGATATGAATATCTGGGTTTAAATCTTCAAAGCAAACTTGAATGCTTGGGAATGAATCTCTTGAAGCTCAGCAACCTTCATTATTGAATAATGGAGGCTATTTATAGGCAGAGCGCCCTTGTGACCGTTGGGTAAAGATTTGAATCAAATCTGAAGGGTATAGTGCTGTCGAAATCCCATTGGTTGAGCTGTCATTTTCGTCCTTGTTTTTGTCTTGTAGTCCTAGGTAGTTGTTGCACCACTACCTGACATTTGTCCTTTGTTGCAGAAAGGACTAACGGTAAACAATTCAAACTGATAGAAAAACCGACATTCCTTGCAGAAACTCCAAGTTAACTTAGAGTTATTTTGACATGACATAACAACATCCTTTTACGGTCAAAAAGGGAATGTTTGTCTAAGGAAAAAATGACATCTCTTTAATTCTTCAATAACTGATCTGCGGTTTCACCAAGCATAGGGGCGATTTGAAGAATGATCTTGATGGGCGGTTTCATCAAACATGCAAACTGCAGTTTGATGAAAACTGAAGGGCTCCATGCTGGCGGTCTCAAGATGACGGTTTGAAGCACTAAACCGCTAATGATACAACCGAACTATACTCAGCCTAGACAACTAAAAAACACTAGAAATGGACTTATCTAAAAAATTGAAGTAGAACTTCATTACATGCGGTCCTAAAGTCCATAAAAAGACACGTGGCATGGATCAATCAAATTAAGGTGGGTGAACAAACAATGAATCCTAACACACGGCTTTAGGCTCGAGCGCGTGAGTTGTCCTAGGATGTCTAACTTGTTTTTAGAGTCGCCACCTATGTTTTAAGGAACATAAGAAAAACCTATTGATAATAGCCTAAGTTTGATTACGAAAATAGAGATTCTTTGTCTTGAGGTTCGGGGGTTAGATTACGAGATGGGAAGTACCGAAACACCCATCTCGCCTAACTAAAGTTGGTCTTGCTTGATCAAAATCTACATGGATGATAAACGTTCTTCTTCTTCTTCTTTAAATCATAAAAAGGGGTTTCAAATGGAGTTTGGAATGTAGGAGATAACTCTTTAACCAACCTCAATGAGATGAGGTGATCATTAAAGTCATGTCCCAAAATGATTTGAGTGATTGCACTTTGATGATACAAAAGAAAGAGAAAAGAGATGAAGTCGAGAAGAGGAAGGAAATGGTTTTTACCTAGTCTTCGAGAGACTTCAAACACTTCTTGATGAATGCCTTTGGAAATACCTTGAAGGTAAGAAATTTGGCTTCTTTGTTGAAAATGTAAGGTTCTAGAGTAAAAGATCCAAGGTCCTTGAAAATGGAGGTAAAGGGGGGGTTTTATAGGTGAAAGAGAGGTGTTTTTGGTGCCAAAACTCAGTCACCAAGAAATCCTTCCCGGGCAAAATCCTATAAATTGAGCAAGGGAGAGAATCCTGGCCAGAAATCTGTAACTGACGCCCAGAGGCGCGCGCTTCCTGCTTTGGGGGCGGGAGGCGCGTGCGTCTGGCTCCTCCTATCGGAGGCGCGCGACTCAGAGAAGGCAATTTTGACAGAATGGACTAGAAAGTCAGCCCTGTTATTCAGTTTAGTCCCTGGTCTTAACGAAGTTAGTCAGGAACTTAACGGAAGTGACAGAAACTAACGAGAAACACTTAAAATGGGGAGAAACACAAGATCAAATATGCAATCGGGGTGAGCGGTCCAAGGCGGGGTGTCTACAGAGCCCCTCGGCGACGTGGATTGCAAAGAAAAACGCGTCGACGAAAGTTAAAAACACCCGCCGAGGACATCACCAAGAAAAAAGCAAAGACTCGATGAAAGCAGGAATTTGAAATTGCGAGAGATAATGGTGCGCTCCCTGTGTGAGCGGCTTTTGTTGATAGAGGGGGTGGCATGATCCGTTAGGTGAAACGGACGACTGAATACGTTGAATGAGGCCGTTAGTGAACCTTTTGAACGAGGCCGTTGGTGAACCTTTGAAGAGGCCGTTGGTGAACCTTTGAGGACGAATCCGTTAGTGAAATTCGTTGATGAGGCCGTTAGTGAACCCTTGTAGAGGCCGTTGGTGAACCTTTGAAGAGGCCGTTAGTGAACCTTTGAGGACGAATCCGTTAGTGAAATTCGTTGATGAGGCCGTTAGTGAACCCTTGTAGAGGCCGTTGGTGAACCTTTGAAGAGGCCGTTAGTGAACCTTTTGGAGAGGCCGTTGGTGAACCTTTGAGGAGGCCGTTAGTGAACCTTTGAGGGCGAATCCATTAGTGAAATCCGTTGATGAGGCCGTTGCTGAACCCTTGAAGAAGCCGTTAGTGAACCTTTGAGGACGAATCCGTTAGTGAAATCCATTGATGAGGCCGTTGGTGAACCCTTGAAGAGGACGTTAGTGAACCTTTGGAGAGGCCGTTAGTGAACCTTTTGGAGAGGCCGTTGGTGAACCTTTGGAGAGGCCGTTAGTGAACCTTTGAAGAGGTCGTTAGTGAACCTTTGAAGAGGCCGTGAGTGAACCTTTGAAGACGAATCCGTTAGTGAAATCCGTTGATGAGGTATTGCTTTGAAGTCACGTGCCACTTGGAGTCACACTTGACTTTTGACTTGTGGGGGTGCGGGCACAGTTGACCGCGACCAGAAGAATGTTCCTGCTGGGGATGAAATGTTGAGATTGACCCTTGAGGGGGGTATGGTACCCGTGACAGAACTTAGGGAGTTCGGAATCTGTGGGGAAACCTCGATACGGTGCATGGTTTCTTGCATGGGAGACTGCTTCTGAACCTGCCTGATGATGGGAAGAGCGCGCGTCCGGGACTCGTTGTGGGATGCGCGCGCCTAGGATGAGTGTGTCGGGGGGCGCGCGCCTGGCGCATAAGTTCAGCATATTAAACAGGCGGTTCACTGTTTTCGGCGAGTTTCAAAAATTTTGAAGAACCCTCCCAATTACAAACCAAATTTTCGTAGAGAAATCATCCCAAAACACTTTTTTGCTGCTCTAGGATCAATTCCGTCACAGAAACGATGTCGGATCGTCAACAATCACCTCCGTTCGAGATGCCACAGGGCGAGGAGCCCGAAATTGGGGTTGAAGCTATGGACCCGAGCTTGCTTACCTTCCGGCCTCATACCCACATTTCTCACTTTGTGACTTCGGGTTTGGTAAGAATGCCTCACCTTTCTTGTCGATTTCGGATTTCATGAAGTTTCATTTTCTTTACCCGAAATATTGCTGCAGCAGCTTTATTGATCATTCCTTGCATGTTGTTCGTTGCTGCTGATTTGTTGTAAGAAACATGTTGGGGCGTCCATTTTCATGTTCACACACTTGCTTGTACATTGTTCTGCCATTGAAATCTCTGTGTTGAGTTCATCCGTTTTCTAGCAGTCATGCTGATGAAATTTTCGTTGTTCCTTTTTTCTTTTCAGGAGTGGACCCGTTTGACAGAGATTCATGGTGGGGCTCATGGGCCTATCTCCATATGTAAGAGGTTGCCTGAAAATGTTCGGGCCCGAGTTACAGGGACTCATTTTGGTCTTTTTGTCACTAGCCTCCCAGCTTTGAAGAATGACCCCGATGTGGTCCAGGCATTGAGGGAGAGATGGTGGGACACCACCCATACCTTCCATTTACCCATGGACGAGGTGACTATGACGCCTACCGATTTTACAGCTTTGACGGGCTTGCCGTTCATAGGGATGCCTGTCCCTTTTGGTTTGAGAGGGGCTGTTCGGACTCCCGATGAGTTACTGGCTTTGGTTGACTGCCGGTTCGAGGTCAAGAATTCTCGAGTGATATGGGGGCGAATCCGGGCTTATTTCAGCATCTTGATGGCCGAGGCTCGAGGTGTTACTGCTGATCGGGTCGATGCCGTGGCCCGTTGCTTTATTTGGTACTTGTTATCCCATACTTTGTTTGCCAACGGGGGATCTTCGGCCTCTTTGGCTCTGCTTGACTTGTTAGTGGATTTGGACCAGATCGGCCAGTATAACTGGGGCGCAGCGGGCTTAGCTGCTTGTTATCACGGCATGGATTTGACCAGCCGCTCGACCACTAGCTCAGTTATGGGCTTCAGCTTGCTGTGGGAGGTATACCCCTTACTGTCCCTTTTATATTCTCCTTGCCTTGGTCATAACTGCCTTTTTCGTTGACTCTCATTAACTTTGTTTCTGCCTCTTCTCTACAGCTTTGGGCTTTTGCTATCCTGAATCTGAGGGATTTCAAGATTGCCAAGGAAGGCCAGCCCCAGTATCCGGACTGCGCACGGTGGGCGTACAAGGAGAGGAATGTGAAGACTGGCACGAACCCCATTAGTCTTACTTCGGCCCGACGGCACTTGGACACCTTGAGGCCTGAGTCCGTTGCCTTCTCTTTGTATCCGTGGAGATCAGTTCAGCACTGGTTTGAGCATACTCTTATTCCTACCCGTTCTCGTCTTTTAATGAGTTCGGGTGAGTGCATGGCTCTGTACTTGGGAGACAGAGTATTTTGGCAGCATGGTACCCAGGTGACAGACTTTTATACCCCCCCTCGTCCTGCAGTTCCAGACGTTCCTCCTTTCTGCCCTCGTAATTGGAGGTCACTTTCAGAGGATGATCGCACAACATATATGGTAGGGGTTGATGCCGTCCCTTACATTCACTTGGATCAGGATTATGGCCTCTTCAGGGAGAACAACTTGATGCAAGGCTTCATGTTTGCTGATCCGAGGAGATCACAGGCTGCTCCTACGACCTCCGCTCGGTTTTATACTACCAGCGCCGGGTATTGTTTTGATCTTCCTTTGCCTCCTCCCCATTAAACTTATTCCAACTTCGGGGTTTTTTAGGACAGAGGGAGATTGTTCCCGAGGATATGTCACCGGAGAGAGAGCCTCCCCCTCAGGCTGCTGTGGTATGTTTTTCTGACCATCTTTGCATTTCTCAGTTCCAGTCTTGTTTTTTCTGTCCTTTGTATTGATGTAACTTCCTTTTCCTGTTCTTTGTTGCAACAGGTGCCCGTAGCTGCTTATAGGCATTTGGGCAGACAGAACAAAGGGATGAGGTGGAGGCTCCGTCAGCTGGAGGAGAGGGTGCTGGAGCTGTGCAGGGATATTGCTGCCGTGACTAGAGATGCTACTGGTGCTGTCTCTGGTGCTGCGAGAGGAGCTGCCCAAGGTGCCCGGGGCATGGGACGAGGCTGCAGGGATGCTGCACTGGACATTGATGAGGCTGTCTCTTCGGCGAGGCAGTCGCTGAGCAGGAGTCTGAGCCACTGAGGTAGCCATAGTAGGAGCCTGAGCCGAGAAGGTAGCAAGAGCCGGGGTGGCACTAGTTCGTCAGGGAGAGCTGCCAAGAGGACCCGTCCTGATGTTGTGGTTGAGACATCTGAGTCTGAGGATGATGATGACGATGATGATGATGAGGATGATGATGATGATGAGGAGACCGAGAGCGGCAGCAGGGGGTGAGCACAGTGCTGGTGATGATGTGCCCGAGCTGTTGTGGCTAAGAGGATGAGGGATTGAAACACTTTTACTTTTGCCTGTAATAACATTTAACATGTATTTACAATCCTAGTTATCTTACTACTCATTTTATGCTTTATTAGCGACTCGATCTTAGGTGTCGACTCTTTTCAAACAAATGTGTGCCCAAAGAATGCTTGTTGTTGATGCTTGAACTCCTTTTTGCTGCTGGGATTTGATTTTGCTGCAGGTTGGATATGTTGAAGTGCTTGGGTTCTGTTCTGAACTGACAAGGGTTGTTTCTGTCTGAACTGCTGTCAAAGGCGCGCGCGTTGGGACTTGCTTATGGGAGGCGCGCGCGTTGTGCAGCCTTGGTCGGAGGCGCGCGCTTCTAGCCTGCTGAATTACAGTCCCTTTCTTTTTCTGATCAGAATGTTCCAACAGCTATAAATTTTGAACCATTTTCGACCAGAATGGTCACACGACATTCTTCTGCAAACATTTTCTCCTCCTAAACCACAAAATTCTTGTCATAATGGCCCCAATGACTTTATCTTTTGAAGTCAAGGTTTCCGTCCCCGAGGGTGAGAAGTCCGTTCCTATGGTGAACGCCGTTCCGACTGTGGGGTCCGTCTCGATGGTGGAGAAGCGTCCGAGCGTTTTTGATCATTTGGGAAGGCCCATTGACGATGTCGTTGACCCCGTGAGACCGGTGGTTCATGTGCGGGACTATAGACCCCGTCATTTTCCCAAGAAGAAGAAAGGTAAGGGAAATTCCTCCTATGTGTGGAAGCGTCCCATGGTCGTCCCCGCTAAGGCTCCGCTTGATAAGGGAAAGGGGAAAGCCGTTGATGAAGCTCCGTCCCGTCCTAGCGTTTTCTCCCGTCTTGTGGTCCCAAGAATGTTCCGTCCCCATGTAAGAAGACTAAAGGACATAACAAGAAGCAATGGGTTCCCAAACCTAAGAAAGATTAGATTTTTCTTTGTACCCCAAGATATTGCAATTAGACCACTTTGTTTTAGGATTTAATATTTTGATGTCTTTTGTTGCTCAATAAATCCGTTGTAATGGCTTGAATAATTCATTGAATGAATAAAAAATTGCATCTTGTTATTTGAAGTGAATTGGGTATTTTTGATATGTTTTAGACCGCACCCGAAAGTTGCCTACGTTCCTCCAGTTGGGAGGCTCAAGTCTCCGTAGTTCAAACAAACAAAGACCTTTTTTTTTTTTTGGTGTGCACCCTGTTTTTTGCCTAGACCGCCCTTTCGGGTTTTCAATCTAGCGGGCTTCTTTTTTGCACGTGCTCTAATTTTTGCCTAGGCCGCCCTTGCGGGTTTTCAACCTAGCGAGAGATTTTTTTTTTTTTTTTATGGTCTTTGTTTATTAAGCGTAGAACCTCTTGAGCTTGTCGAGGTTGACCTCCTTTGGCAGCTGGTCACCATCTAAATCCACGAGTCGGACTGCACCGCCGCTTAGTATCTTCTTGACCACGTACGGACCGATCCATCGAGGTCCCCATTTCCCCAGGGGATTCATGGCGTTAGGAGGATGTTGTCTTAAGACCAAATCTCCCACATTGATATTTCGAGGCTTTACCTTTTTGTTGAAAGCTCTTGCCATCCTTTGCTGATACGCCCTTGTGCGTTCGAGTGCTCTTAGCCTTTTCTCGTCGAGTAAGGCTAGCTGTTCATATCGACTTTGCATCCAGTCGACCTCGTTGACTTGATTCTCGAGGAGGACCCGTAGAGATAGGACTTCAAGTTCGATTGGGAGTACGGCTTCAGAACCATAGACTAATGCATAAGGAGTTTCTCCTGTTGCTGACCGTATTGATGTGCAGTAGCCCCACAATGCTAATGGTAGCTTCTCGGGCCAATCCCTTCCTGTTGAGGCCATTTTCTTGACGATGGTCTCGATGGTCTTATTTGCTGCTTCAACCGCGCCGTTTGCTTGGGGACGGTAAGGAGATGACTTGTGCTTGGTGATCCTGTATTCTACCAAAAGTGCATCCATTTCCTTCTCAAAGTGAGAGCCGTTGTCCGAAATGATTTCATGAGGCACTCCGTATCGGCACATGATATTAATCTTTACAAATTCGGCCACTTTCTTGGCGTTGAGGGTCCGATAGGCTTGTGCTTCGACCCACTTTGTGAAGTAGTCGACGGCCACTAGGACGAATGACTGTCCATTGCTCCCGGCAGGATGGACTTTACCGATGATGTCTATCCCCCAACAAGAGAAAGGCCAAGGTGTGACCATTTTGTAAAGTTGCGAGGGTGGAGCGTGTTGCAGATTAGCATGGAATTGACACTTGGCACACCTTTTGACTTTCTCGATACAGTCTCGTTCCATAGTGCTCCAATAGTAACCAATGCGGAGTATTTTCTTGACTAGCATAAACCCATTCATGTGGGGTCCACACTCTCCTTCGTGTACTTCACACATTATCTCTTGAGCTTCGACCTCATTGGCGCATAAGAGATTGATCCCGTCGTGGTGCCTTTTGTAGACTCGGTCTCCAATCAGTACGTACCGAGAGGCTAGCCTTTGCAGAGCCGCTTGAGACTTCTTATTGCTATTCTCGGGATAAATGCCATCTTTGAGGAAATTCATGATATCCGAATACCATGGGGAGTTTGTTTGAACCTCGTTGATCTCGATACTCATGCAGTACGCCGGACTGTTCCTTCGGGCAATTTTGAAAGGCTTCACCATTTTCCCTTTGGGCATTTCGACTAATGAAGCTATGGTAGCCAGTGCATCGGCGAAGCGATTTTTATCCCTTGGCAGGTAGTTGAAAGTGATCTCTTGGAATTGTTCAACCAATTCTTCAAGGTGCTGACCATACTGTTGGAGGGTCGGGTCTTGGATTCGCCATTTACCCGATTGCTGATTGATAAGGAGCAAAGAGTCGCCGAATACTTCTAGTTCCGTGACGTTTCTTTCGAGAGCTGCTTCGAGCCCTGCTATGCATGCTTCGTACTCGGCAATGTTGTTGGTAGCTTCGAATTCCAGATGGACGGCAATGGGAGTGTAGATGTCTTTTGGATCGACAAGCAATACTCCTATACCAAAACCGTGCTTATTGGCGGCGCCATCGAAAATAAGTTGCCACTTATTTTCCTCGGTTGCAGTACAAATTAAATGCTCGTCGGGGAACTGTACGTCTTCCCCCTTCACTTCGTCACACGGGAATTCGGCAAGCTGGTCACTGAACACTTCCCCCTGATGGATTTTAGTGTGACGTAAGTGATATCATAGCCGGCGAGCATGAAGTACCATTTGGCTATTCTTGTTGACATGAAAGGCTTCTCGAAGATGTAGCGGAGCGGGTCCACCTTTGCTACTAGCTTGATCGGGAAAGATTCCATATTGTGTTTGAGCTTTTGAGTAACCCAAACCAATGCTGCACATGACTTATCTAAGACAGAGTAGTTCTTTTCGCCTCCTTGGAATCGGCGACTGACAAAATAAATGGCATTCTCCTTTGTGGACTCTCGTTGCTCTTGTGCTAACATAGCCCCTAGGGCTTCATCATTGACAGTGAGATAGAGCAAAAGAGGCTTCTCCTTGTGCGGCGGAACTAGAACAGGAGGGCACGTCAAGTAATGCTTCACTTGGTCGAAGGCTTATTGGCACGCGTCGGTCCATTCTAAAGCCACATTCTTCTTGAGTAGCTTGAAGATTGGCTCGCACATGGAAGTGAGTTGGTGCACAAACCGACTGATGTATTGCAGTCTGCCCATGAAACCTTTGATCTCTTTCTGCGTCTTTGTAGGAGGCATGTCAATGATTGCCTTGATTTTGGAGGGATCTACTTCAATTCCCCTTTCAGTGACCATATAACCAAGGACTTTGCCTCGGATTACCCCGAACGTGCACTTTACAGGGTTGAGCCTCATCTTGTGTTGACGAATCCTTTCGAAGAACTTGCGGAGATCAATTAAATGTTGACCATCGGTCCCTTTGGAGTGAATGATCATGTCGTCCACATAGACCTCGATTTCTTTGTGAATCATATCGTGGAACAACTCTGTCACGGCTCTTTGGTAGGAAGCCCCAGCATTTCTTAACCCAAATGGCATGACTGTGTAGCAAAAGGTACCCCACGGTGTTGTGAAGGCTGTCTTATGTTGATCTTCCTCGGCCATGAGAATCTGATTGTACCCAGCGAACCCATCCACGAATGAGCGAACTTCGTAGGCAGCATTGGAGTCGACCAGCATGTCGATATTAGGGAGTGGAAAATCATCCTTTGGGGAAGCTTTGTTCAAATCCCGGAAGTCCACACAAACTCGAACTTTGCCGTTTGCCTTTCTGACTGTCACGATGTTGGCTAACCATGTCGGATACTCGATAACCTTGATGAAACCCACACTGAGGAGCTTCTCAATCTCTTCTTTGACTTGCAGTGACCATTCTGGCTTGATCTTTCTGAGCTTCTGCTTTACTGGCTTGGCATCTTCTCTGATCGAAATTCTGTGCTCCGCTACCTTTCTGTCCAAACCCGGCATGTCTTTGTATGACCATGTGAACACATCCACGAACTCCCGTAGTAGTGCAGTCAATCTGTCTCTGTCGTCCCCCTTGAAGAAGCTTCCGATCTTAGTTTCTCTTGGCTCTTCTTCGGTACCCAGATTAACAACATGCAATTCTTCGTCAGCCTTTGGACCATTTTCACCACGACTACGGACTTGTTGAGCAAGTTCATTTAAGTATGTTGTGTTTTCGTGGTCTATTTCATCATAATTTGAATCGTTATTAACTTGTTCATTAAGTTCATTATTAGTTAATTCATCATTTATGATGTTTGCAATCTCAGGGTATTCAAAAATATCAAATTTTTCATTAGCAAAGAAAGGAAACACACGCTCGGCTATGGCCTCCAAATCCTCTTGGGTGAGGGTATTAGAGACACTCTCGGACTCGAAAGTAAGTGTGAGCCGCTCTTCCTTTGTTGCTGTGCGGGGTATGCAACCCATTTCTTGGACTAAGAATTCTTCGGATACCACGGGCCCTTTCGTTGAATACCAATTGTTGATCGGCTCGGAGCTTGGCGGGATCTCACTGATAGTCTCGTTCATGGTGACGGTGCCATGGATGGCGTTGACTTGGCATTCATTCATTATGGCAAGCTCTTCGAACATGGAGGCTAAATCTGTCAGTTCTTCTCCCACGATGATTTCTTTCTCGGACTCTATAGTCACCTTCCTTCCCCACCATTCACGGGGCGACATGGGAGTTGGTTTCCTTTCGGATTTCTGGATCTCACAATCGGAGAAGATTTCGAGACCGGGCTTTTTTAACACCCTTATTGTTAACCCACGGCTCGGGAAAGATCATGTATGGAACGTCTTCCCCTTGGCGGACAAAATAGCCATTCAACGTCACGCGGTAAGTCCTTAGATTAGGGACTTCATAACGACGGCCTTCTTTACGAGCTCGGGCCTTTTCATTCTTAATCGCTTGCTCTTGTTTCAAGTCTTCTTTGGAAGGCTCGTATCCCAAACCGAATGTGTTCTTGACAAATGGGACTTGCACAGGATGTAGGATTCCTTGTTGATATTTCCCTAGCCTAAACCAGGGAAGTAGTCCATATTCCTCATCATGCGGAGGACTTTGTGATTGTTGGGGGTCCATGATCCGTTTCCCCCTTCTTTGTCAATGGCGTTGATTGAGACGCCGGAGAGAGTAGAGTCTGGTAAACCATGCTGAACTTGGTGGACGGGCTCACCTTTTCTGTGGATAGTGACGTTTTCGGCCATGACGATCACTATTTCATCACCATTTCGGATCTTGACACATTGATGGAGAGTTGACGGGACGGCATTAGAACTGTGAATCCATGGTCGACCCAAAAGCAAGTTGAACGAGGCCGGGATGTCAAGCACTTGGAATGGAACGGACATGACCATGCTCCCAAACTCAATGTCTATTTCGATCATGCCCATGACTGTACGGGCGGTGCTGTCATAACCTCGGATTACTTGAGTAGAAGGCTTCAAATCGGAATCCTTAAGCCCCAGTATGCCCATGATTCTGCTAGGCATGAGGTTGAGTGCGGAACTACCGTCCACTAAGACTCTTGAGATGGGCTTCCCCCTTGCTCGTACCTTGAGGTAAATAGCCTCGTTGTGGTCGGAACCAAATTGTGGGAGGTCCACATCGGCAAAGGTGATGACGTTGCCAAAATGAATGTGACCGATCATTGCTGTGAGGTCCTCGGGAGTAGTATCGGGAGAAACTGATGTATCATCGAGATTGCGGATGACAAGATCTCGGTGTTTCTTTGAGGATGCAATGAGGTCCCAAATAGAGATGTTGGCTTGAGTTTTCTTGAGTTGGACAAGTAGAGGATCTTCGGGAGTGTCGCGAGCTTGCGGCCTTTGAGAAGAGGAGCTTGTTTTGGAAGTGGGAGGGTTGCTTGCTATGACTCGACCGGATCGAGTTAGCAAGTTGACGTTCCCATCTTGCTTCTTTTTCCTATTCTCTAGTACTTCCCTCATTACCTCATCGTAAGTTACAACATAACAAGAATTGTCAAGTTTATTCATAACATTGGGGCCCCCATTCACAATTGGGATTGACTGGGTGGTCCCCTCGAGTTCTCCTATCACTATTACATTGACATGTTCGCCATTAGTCACTACAAATTCTTTCTTGTCTATGAGATTTTGAATGACATTGCGGAGAACGAAGCATTCCTCGGTGGTGTGGCCACTATATTGGTGGTAGCCACAATATTTGTGGTGAGCATGATTGGGGTGGACCGTCTTGGGTTGGTACCCTTGTACGGGTGTGACTTGACCCTTTGCTTTGAGGACTTCGAACACTTCGGTTTGAGTCATGCCTTGGAGAGGCGTGTAGACACGGTCATTTCGAGACTTCTTCCCTTGGGGTGGAGGAACCTTTTTGTAATTCCCCTTATCGATAGTGACGGCGTTGACCGAGGCCTCTTTTGTGGAGTTGGAAGCGGCCTTGTAGCGGTAGCTAGGAGCTGTTGGAGTGATCTCTTCACGGACTAACCGATTTGCCGAATCCCGGTAGACTCTGTAAGTACCAATTGAACCTATATTGCAGAAGAGGCCCTTGTCAGTCTTGAGTAACACTTGCGGTCCACGAAGAGGCTTAGAACACACAGTTGGGCACACGACTCGAACCACATAAGAAAAGACTTTTTTTTTTTTTTTTTTATAAGTCGGAGGGAATGGATCCCTTTTGGGGTTTCTAAGAAAATAATGGAATCGTCACACTAGTATATAGACCATCTCGCTGTCCCATATACTCATCGGATTCCATCGCGTTTGTGAATCCTACATGTATCGGGATTAAACTAAATTAATGTAGTAAAGCATACATGCGGGGACGGATTTTATTTTCGTCCAAAATAACCACTTTTGGGGACGGATTTTTATTGCGTCCGTTTCAACAAATTGGCATGTATGATTTGAAGACATTAGTTTAGGGAAATCTCGGTACATGGAAACCGACTTGAGTCACGGAGTGTTAGACCCTAACTAGAATTGTGTGGCTTGTGCTCGGCTTGAATATGAGGCTCAAAGGTCACCCCCGGCATGTAGTCTTGAACTACGCCACGGGCTGAGGTTGACCGCTTCGAAAGAGTCAAGGTCGGGTGGAGCTTGAAACTTTCTAGGACGGGCCTCGACGGGTTTGGGGTTGGACTTGTGCGACTCGATAGTGAGCAGTTCATAGGAATATGTGCATGTAGTGTGAGGTCTAACAAGTGACAAATTTTTTATTTTTTTTATATTTTTAAGAAAGAAATAAAAAAACAAATAAGCACATAATTACAACTTTCGAATCACCCGTGTGACCGATAAAATAAAACACAAAAATTAAAACAGTCCGAAGTTCAGAATAACCACTGATGCAGGCAACTGTGCCCACACCCCCATCATACTGCCCTGTTCTGAGACCTGTTTCTGTTCTGGGAACCAACCCAGAAGCGTGCGCCTCTGAGTGTTGATACGGGACGCGCGCGCCTGGCGCAATGCTATTAGGAGGCGTGCGCTTCTGGGCACACCTGTCAGATTTTCAGATTTTGGACTCAGGGGATTGCCCTGGTCCTATGTGCATATTGTAACCCCTGCAGAAATGATTAGTGGAGAATAGCAGAAGAAGAAGATGAAGAACATGAAGAAGCGGGCGATTCTGGTCCTTGATGCGGGATGCGCGCGCCTTAGGCTGAAGAAGCCAGAAGAGCGCGCCTCCCCCATCAGGAATCAGAATGCCCAGAAAAGATGTAGATTTTGATCAGAATGCAAGTTTAACCCTCAAAAGTCCCCAGCGGAGTCGCCACTGTAGATACCCCGGGAAACCACGGCTTGGCTAGAGCGGTGAATTATCCTAGGATGTCTAACTTTGTTTTTAGAGTCGCCACCTATGTTTTGAGGAACATAAGAAAAACCTATTGATAATAGCCTAAGTTTGATTACGAAAACAGAGATTCTTTGTTTTGAGGTTCGGGGGTTAGATTACGAGATGGGAAGTACCGAAACACCCATCTCGCCCAACTAAAGTTGGTCTTGCTTGATCAAAATCTACATGAATGATAAACGTTCTTCTTCTTCTTCTTTAAATCATAAAAAGGGGTTTAAAACGGAGTTTGGAATGTAGGAGATAACTCTTTAACCGACCTCAATGAGATGAGGTGATCATTAAAGTCATGTCCCAAAATGATTTGGGTGATTGCACTTTGATAATACAAAAGAAAGAGAAAAGAGATGAAGTTGAGAAGGGGAAAGAAATGACTTTACCTAGACTTCAAGAAACTTCAAACACTTCTTGTTGAATTACTTGGAGAAATCCTTTGAAAAATTCTTTGAAAGTAGGAAATTTGGTTTCTTCTTGAAATGTGAGATTGAGAACCAAGGGTCCTTGAAAATGGAGGTAAAGGGAGGTTTTTATAGGTGAAAGAGGGATGTTTTTGGTGCCAAAACTCAGTCACCAAGAAATCCTTCCCGGGCAAAATCCTGTAAATTGAGCAAGGGAGAGAATCCTGGCCAGAAATCTGTAACTGACGCCCAGTGGCGCGCGCTTCCTGCTTTGGGGGCGGGAGGCGCGCGCGTCTGGATCCTCCTGTCGGAGGCGCGCAACTCAGAGAAGGCAATTTTGACAGAATGGACTAGAAATTCAGCCCTGTTATTCAGTTTAGTCCCTGGACTTAACGAAGTCAGTCAGGAACTTAACGGAAGTGACAGAAACTAACGAGAAACACTTAAAATGGGGAGAAACACAAGATCAAATGTGCAATCGGGGTGAGCGGTCCAAGGCGGGGTGTCTACAGTTACGCTTTGGGAAGAACTCAACCGGTAGTTCACCCAAAGTGCCTCAGAAAAAACCGAGTCTCCCTAAAGTTTGTTAAAAATTGTGCAAGTGTGTGTGTGTGTGTGTGTGCATGTTCTTGAAAATGGGAGAAACTGACTTTTAACAAAATCAGTTAGAAACTTAACAAAAGGGGTAGTTTTGTAAATAGTTTAACAGAAAAGGGGAAAGACTGAAAAATCATCCCTCTGACCAAACCAGCCGTACGGCTGGGAAGGTCATCCCTGTGGTTTTTTTTACAGATTGTCAAGAAATCAGTCCAGTTTCAGGCAGAAACAGAGCATTCTGCTGAAACTGAACAATCTTACATCTTTCCAGTTTACTTATTCACACAAAGCTTGAATTAAATCATCCATATGCTCTTAATCACTAATTAAACACCAAAACACAAGGTTTTAGGTGTGATCAATGCAATAATTGGGGGAAATTAAGAAATGTGATGAACATGGCATTTGAGCCAAAATCATCATTTGGATGGTTAAAGATGGAAACTTTAACATCCAAATGGGTGATTCTTCCAAGGAAGGACCTCGGGGAAGTAAGAAATCAACCTTTGGATGGATAAAGATTGAGTCTTTACCATCTAAAGGGACATTATTGGAGTTAGATCAAAGTTTGAATGATAAAGATTGAAACTTTATCATCCAAACTTGATCATTTCATCATAAAATCAACTTAAAAGTAAAGACATGGAATTTAACTTGCATAAATGTAAAGACATAATATAAATTGCATAAAAGTAAAGACATAATATAAAGAGCATTAATGTAAAGACATAATGTAAAGAGACATTAAATGATAACAAGCCTTGATCATCTTAGGCTTGAACCCTTGATCATGCATAGAACATGAGGGTACCATTGATTCATATCAAGAAACTTTGTTCCAATTCATAATATGTGCAAGAATAATAAGGACATAATGTAAATAAGGCAAAATAAAATAGATTATGAGATGAAGAGAAGATGGGGAGAAGGAGGCCTCACCAATTTTGGTTCTAAGCCTATCTTCTTTCTCTCTTTTCACTCAAGAATATTTGTATCCCTAATCTACTCTCAATTTGGCAGAGTTTGCACACATAAATGATTTTATCCCCTCCTGAAATTATCAGCAAGGGTCTCAATTTATAGGGACTGAGGGTGCCCAAACCATCCGTACAGATTGGCCCCTCCCGCGTCTAAACCATCCGTATGGCTCAGCCTGGTGAGCTTCTATATTTTTCCAATTTTAATTCCAAAGTAGTCCTGGAATTTTAGGTTTATCTTAGTAAGGTCCCAGCCTATCAGTTTATCCCTGAATGGTGCTAAGAATTCCTCTAAAGTTGGTTAATTTCAGATTGGGGTACTTACAGAGACCCTCGGAAACGTTGCTTTGGAAAAGCGGGGTTGTCGATAAAAATAAACATCCCAATCTGACGGGAGGACGTCTTGACCGATTTTGGTTGCGTGGCTGGACCTAGGGGTATAGGATTCCTACGTATCCCGTTTGCGGGGAATCAAGCCTAACGTAGTTCGAAAGGGGTGAGAAACATTAAGGCTACTCAAACCTAAGGGCTAGGTGGATATCTGTCATCCTTTCCTCGGGGAATGGGCATGACTCTCGGAGAGTCAGAGGCAAGGCATGGGCATGACTCTCGGGGGTCAGAGGCGAGGCACGGGCATGACTCTCAGGGGTTAGAGGCGAGATAGGGTCAACTTGGCTCTATAGAGAGGGTTGACTTAAAAGGAACGGGCATGACTCAGAGGCGAGGTACGGGCATGACTCTCGGAGGTCAGAGGCGAGGTATGGTCAACTTGGCTCTATGGAGAGGGTTGACTAAAAGGCACGGGCATGACTCTCGGGGGTCAGAGGCGAGGTATGGGCATGACTCTCGGGGGTCAGAGGCGAGATATGGTCAACTTGGCTCTAGGGATAGGGTTGACTAAAATACGCGGGCATGACTCTCGGGGGTCAGAGGTGAGGTATGGGCATGACTCTCTGTTTGCACCCGAGAAAGATTTGGATGATCCTCGCTTTACCTTTTCAAATTTGAGAGTCGCCACCATGTTGTTGAACGGAACACGGACCGTGAGATGTCTGGATTCGGGGGTTAAGTTATGGATTGGGAAGGTCAAGGAGCACCCAATCCACCCAATCTAGGATTGGTCTTGCTTAGGTGTTTTTAATCAAATAAAAAACAAGTAAAACAAATAAAGCCAATAATTAATTTCTTAATTATTGGAATATCGGATCATATGCTTCGAGACTATCTCCATGTATTGGAGAGGCTCTAGGCTGATCCTTTTGATGAGATTACACTACTCTAAAACAAAGAATGAGATGAGAAGTAGAGATTAAAAGCGTAGGAATTTACCTAAAGCGTTCTTGAGATTCCAATTGATGGCCTTGACTAAGGCCTTGAAGATCCAAGAGTCTTGTGATGGTTTTGGCTTGAAAAAATGAGTTTTTGGTGGTGTTTTGGTGTGAGGGAAGAATAAAAACGGGATTCCTTTGGGAGAGACTGACTGGAGAGTTGTTAACCTCTTTTTGGGGGTGAAAGACTCTATTTTTATAGGTATTGGATTACTTAGGGACCAAGAAGAGGAGTCCTAAGTTTAGTAGGAAATAGAGTCCTTATTTGGAGAGGTTAAAGGAGGTAGAAAATCAGTAGAAAATCATCTAGGAAGCTTCTTATTAGATATTCCCCGGATTATGAGAGTGTTGGCCAAGAAAGAGATCGGGACGGAGAAGGAAAGTGGATTATTCCCGCAGACAGAGGAGATGTCTCGTACGAGACATTGATGTCTCGTACGAGGCATCCAGTGTTGTAAATACTGTTTTGTCCTTGTCTATAGTTCCATTGTTCAGTTTAGCCCCTGACTAACGGAGTCAGTTAGAAACTTAACGAAACATGACGAAACTAACGATTTTTCATCAAAACACGAAGGTGAGGCACGAGAGTAGTGTAATTATAAAAGTGAGTTCAAAATGGGGTGTCTACAGAGCCCCTCGGTGACGATACTTATGAAAGAAGTAACTTCGTCGATAGAAAAGACATCATTTAGAACTTTGGGTATGGTCGTGCTAGAAAGCTGCCTACGTATTCCTAGAAAGAAATCAGACCAAACGTAGTTCGACTCTGAAAACACGCAAAACGGTCACTTGAGGTATTTTGAAAATCATTTTTGAAAGCAATATTGCAATAAGTAAAGTTTAGAGTTTAGAGAGTAACCCCTACTGAGGAATCAATGTCCTTGACCCAATTCTAAATATACCCTTTGTTGTTGATGGAGTGTCGCGGTCGACGGTGCCCGGTCAGGACTTACCTGGTCTCCAATGTAGGACTTACTTGCTCGCCAATGTAGGACTTCGTTGGTGCCGGTGTAGAACTTCACGCCAGTATAGGACTTCACGCCAGTGTAGGACTTCACGCCAGTGTAGGGCTTTATCGCCATTGTAGGACTTCACGCCAGTGTAGGACTTCATTGCTAGGGCAGGACTTCATGCCAGTGTAGGACTTCACGCCAGTGTAGGACTTTATCGCCATTGTAGGACTTCACGCCAGTGTAGGACTTCACGCCAGTGTAGGACTTCACGGCCAGTGTAGGACTTCACCGCCAGTGTAGGACTTCAGCGCCAGTGTAGGACTTTATCGCCAGTGTAGGACTTCACGCCAGTATAGGATTTCACGCCAGTGTAGGATTTCACGCCAGTGTAGGACTTCACGCCAGTGTAGGATTTCACGCCAGTGTAGGACTTCATCGCCAGTTGGAAGTACTGGAAGCAAAATGTTGATGTGTCTGAATTATGTGGGGATCATCTGATCGTTATTGAGTTTTCTTTGAGCACGGATTGATTCTTGTACCTGTTAATACAACAAATAGAACCTCTTCTAGCAAGCACTTTAGCTTTGATTTTAGTTTGCAATTAGACTCATGTGGCGGTGAAAAATTTATGTGCATGTCCGGTCGGTCAACCTTGGTGTAAATAGTGTGAATAGCATGGATTCGCGATGGATGTTTATTGGTGATGAACTATATGTGTCGATTTGCGTGTGTGTGCGGGGACCTGTTTTGACAAGTTGGGACCTAATCAGCTTTTCTGCAGAGATGATGCTACGGGGTTTCTCTGATGGTTGTCTCGAGATGATCCGTCCAGATCGTTCCTTTAGTCATGTTGTGTCAAGGGAGACAACTATTTGTCTGACAACCATTGATGCGCAAGCTCTAAGTAGGCTAGGCGTACTTTTGAATCACTCTAGAATTCCATGTCCGAAAGTTTCCGGTGAAGGTGATGAGAGACGTGTGCCATTCCCCCAAGTTTATCTCATGTGTGGCCTAAGTCAAGCCCCAAGAATCTTGTATGTTGTAGATGACTCCGTAAACATGCTTATGAGGCTGTTTTATTTGAAGAAGAGTGCTCTCCCGCTTGATTGATTTAAGGAAAGAGGAAGGCTGATGAAGAAGTGGTTTGAAGAATGTTCTCCGTATTTTTTTTTATGACGCACCCTGATTTTTGCCTAGACCGCCCTTTCAGGTTTTCAATCTAGTGGGCATCTCTTTTGCATTTTTTTTTTGACAGAGTATGTACTCGAAGATGACTCATAGAGGAGAGTAGTTTTGTCTCTTATTGGGGGAGAGACATGGAAGATTTTTGGGTTTGAATGTATTAGGCATTTTAGCTATCGACTTGGCTTTCGGGAAGTGCATTCCAAGCATCGACTCTGTGAGGATAACGCACTTTATAATGAGAGTTGGAGGCGAAGAGGATAGCCCCTAGTGCGGATTTACTTTGATGAGTTTGTGTATCTCGAATAGGAATCGGAAGGGGACGGAAAGAATGAAAAGCCCCTAGCCTTGATGCTTGGATTTCAAAGAGAAGTGTATGAGAGGAAGCCCCTAAACTCAACAATGAACGCTACATGACTCAAATGCTAGAAATATAGTTCTACCTTTAATGGACCCTAGTATTTATTTTTGATGTCTTAAGTGTTTGTTCAATTCATTTTTGCAAGTGAATCATCTAGAAATGTCTTGACAAATTTTGAGGAGAAGGCCTAATCATTTGTGCGCCCCTCGGATTTCTTCATGAGTGATATCTACGGATGATGGAGATGGCCTTTAAGTTAGGAGTCTCACCTTTTCTTCATTTGTATTTGATCTTCGTTATAGGAGGAAATAAGAGGCCTCCTTTTTGACTTCATTATGTGTGGTTGAGACTCCTTTGTGGGGTTATGAAAGCTTGAGAGTTTTTTTTTTTTTTTTTTTTTTCTCTCAAAGCTTGAGTTGGGTAGTCCCACTTTTGTTTGCCTTTGACTTTCTTCTATTATGGTCCTTCGACTTCTGACATGAGCGCGGTGATAGTGATGTGTATCCCCTAGGCCTTCTCACTTATTGTTTAGACATTTCTATTATCAATTGCAAGGTTTTAGATTAATGACATTTATTGTTTGCGGATCCATTTCATGAATTAGAGAGATATTCAAAAGGTAGAACAACCTTAGAGTAGTGTATAGAAAATGAGAACGACTTTTATTAATAACTAGAATTCAGAACAGACTCGATAGTTTAGTTGACACAAACTAGAGAAGGAGGGAGATGGACTAGAATGACAGAACGACTCTTCGAGTTCATACTAGGAAATTAAAACCTATTCTATTTCTAAGGAGAAAGGGAGAGGATAGTTGTAGCCCCAAAGTGTTTTATCTTGATTTCTTCTTGAGGATTCATTCTTCTTTATGCTTAGGGTTTGTTAGGAAGCGGGTTGGTGAGGACATTTAGCGCTTCAAGTTCCTTGTTGTTAATGAGATCTTAGATCACATCCTTCAAATGGTGACAAGAGTCGGTGTCATGGCCGGTGGCTCTATGGAACTTGCAGTAGAGGTGATGAGCATGATTCGCAGGGAGTTCCCTCAGAGTGGTAGGAGGATTTCTTGGTGTGATCTTTCCGGCTTCCACTAGTATGTCAAAGAGTTCTCCTCGGGTGATCCCTTCTAGCTTGTCATAGTGACTCTCCTTCTTCTCTCTTTTGGGAGGGGGAACAGCGGAGTAGTTGCCCCGGCTGTTAAAAGCTATAGCATTGACGGAGGTTTCTTTGTTGGATGAACCTTTGTGTTCGTAGCGATAACTACTACTCTTCCTTTTAGACTTGAGGAGGTCATCAATCCTTATTCTGGATTCGTGGAGCTGAATGAAGCTAGGAAAGTAATTACCGGCAAGCTTATCATGAAATTCATCACGGAGACATTGGAGGAAGATGTGGATTTTTTCTTTAAGACTAGGTCTTTCAACAATTTCTGTGAGCTTGAGCCTCCACCTTCTAGCAAATTCAACAAAAGACTCATTTGGTTGTTGCTTGGTTTGCTCAAGATCCCTCCTAGTAGGGCGGTATATAGAGTTGTCTTCAAACTGACTTTGGAACACTCGACATGCTTTTGACCAATCAAGCCTAGTGGATATCGGAAGTGACATGTACCAATCTCTTGCGGCACCTTCTAAAGTTTGAGGAAAACTTTGGGCTAAAATGTTATCATCAACACCCATTGGTAACATGGACCAAGTATAGGTTTCAAAATGAGATCTGGGACAAGTGGTGCCATTGAACTTTGCCATATCGGGAGTCTTATACTTTCATGGAAGCTTGGTGATGGATTATCGAAGAGAATCCAGATCGAAAGGAGTGAATGATTCCTTTGGAGTGTCAAGTGAGGCAAGCTTCTTTTCAAGGTAATTCATGGTCACAGGAGCATCAACCTTTTTGTTGTCACGACCGTGCCGTTTTAAAGACACGACCGTGCCATTAATCGGCAAAGGGACGGATGGCTTGAACCTGATGGCACGACCGTGCCGATTATAAAGCACGACCGTGCCAATAATCAGGAACATGACGCCAGGCTCAGACCTATTGGCACGGGCGTGCCAGATATAGGGCACGACCGTGCCAGTGCTGCTTGGACAGAAAGTTGTTTCCTTAATTTGGGTGACGGGATTTAGGAATCCTAGGTCATTAAGGGTTAATGACTATGACCTATAAAAGGATCTTTTCATCAGCCATTAAGGGTATTATTCAAAGCCTCTTAGAGAGACAATATTCTTTATTAGATCAAGAATTCATAATTCCATATAGTCAAAAATAATTGTGAAAGTGTGTTTCATAATTTTGGTCTAGCAACCAAGATCAAGTGCTCTTGATATTCGTTCGAGGTGTGGATACCGCTAGAGGGTGAAGCTTATCATCTTCGAAGTTCATGTTCTTGCTTGTTCGTGATCAAGCTTCAAGTCTCCACCAAGATCAAAGGTTAAAATTCAAAGTCATCAAGGGTTAGTATTCTAGTATTCATATTGTATGTATTTGATATAATCATATGAACGGATCTATGGCTTTGGGTTTCATGAAATTTTTAAATGCTTAATTCCGATGCGCATGTTACTACGAAACCCAACAGTGGTATCAGAGCCCCGTTCATGTTGATTATTTCAATACTAGATCATGTTGTGTGTATATAAATTGTTTGTTTATGTGCCTAGCATGATATGAATATTGGATTATGATGTTTATGTGTTATATGATTTTATGTGGTTTATTGTTTTATAAACTTTAATCGCACGATTCAATCGCAATAAAAATTATGGTGGATTAAAAAAGATTGTTTGGGTTATCAATTTTTGATTGGATCAAAGTTTTGATAATCTAGGGATTCATGAATTGTTTATTCAAGGTTTTGATGATCATGGTGATTGGATCACCAATAACACCAAATCCTAATTGAATCAGGAAAAACAATTGGGACAAATTTTGGAACTTTAAAAATTCTTTTATTTTTCAAAGAGATCCGACCGGGCCCCATGACCCGACCCGGTCGGGCCTAGGGTTTGGCGTGGGGGCGAGATTTAGGGTTTGGGTGTGGATCTTGGGTTTAATTTTCCTATTTGTTTTAGTCTTGTGATTTTAAGATTGGATCAAGGTTTGGATGGCTAATCTACGTTCATCGAGATTGTGTTTCCCAAACTTGATCGCAAATCAAAGATTCAAAGATAAAACGAAGTTAGAATTATGAAGAGTTCATAATTGCTAAAATTGAGAAACAAAGTTCTTGATTTAAAGATTGGAGATCCATGTGGAATTGTGGATGAAATTGGCCTACGTTCATCGAGACCATCTATTGCTTAGTTTCGGCCACATGGACTACTTTCTTGGTTTCTTGAATTAGTACGGAATTGTGGTTGCCATATGGCTTAGTTCGGCCGCACTTCTTGTTGTCTTGATTTGGAGATAATAACCAAAGTTCAAAGAGTCTCATCCTCATAATTATAGAGAAACTGATGACACATAAATATTATGCTTAAATTAATGACTATTAATTTAGTGGCTAAACTTGATGCGTAACATGTTTATATTATGTGCTCATAAATGTGTTGTATGCTATATGTGATAAAACCTTCAAAGAAAGTTTTAAGCCCTTTATTCCCATGCCATGATTAAAACACTTGTAAGTACATGGGTAACTTTAATATGGGTTCGCCAAAGCGAAGTGTGTTAATTTTATTCATGTGTGAGCAAGATGAGTGAATAAGAGTTTCCTATACATTTAAAATGGTTGGACTTAATTAAGCGTCAAAACAGTTTTGGGCTTAAGGCAAAGATGAGATTTAACATACTTTTTGAAATTGGATTTCTTAAATAATCTCAGAAAAGGATCTAAGAGTCATATTGAATATGATTGACATGTTTGTCTACCTAATTAATTTGATTTTGAGCGGTGCGCCAAAGCGTACTTGAAATTAAATTAAAGTTGGATCTTAGCCCATTTAAATTATATTATACATTTGATGTATAAGAAGGTTGTATAATTTAGTGGGAGTATTTTTTGGAAAAATACATTATATATTTCTTTAAATGAAATTGGTACTTATTAAATTTTGGAAATTTTGCATAATTGTAGATAATGACTACCAACACTCAATCAATTTCGTTGCGATCGATCCTTGAGAAGGATAAGCTCCAAGAGAATGGTATGAATTTTATGGATTGGATCCGTAGCCTAAGAATAGTTCTTAGGAAAGAAGATAATTTGTACATTCTCGATGGGCCTCTTCCCGTTGAACCCGAAGCCACTGCCCCTAGGGCAGAGAGAGACAGTTACAAGAAACATCGTAATGATTCTAGAGATGTAAGTTGTCTCATGCTTGCTACTATGTGCTCAAAACTCCAACAAAGTTTGGAACATTTGGAAACCTATGAGATAGGTGTGGAGTTAAGAGCCATGTTTCAAGAGAAAGCTAGGCAAGAGAGGTACAAGACCATTGTTGCATTCACTTCTTGCAAAATGAGTGAAGGGCAACAAGTGAGTCCTCACATGCTTAAAATGAAAGGCTATGTAGAGCATCTTGAGAAACTTGACTATCCAATCCCATTGGAGCTAGCCACGGATCTCATTCTTAATTCATTGCCTAAATATTATAATCAGTTTGTGATGAATTATAACATGCATGGAATGGATAAGAATCTCTCTGAGTTGCATGGTATGCTTAAAACTGCGGAGATGAAGATTGTGGAGAAAGGTTCTCCTGTGCTCATGGTTCAAGATGGGAAGAAGGCTAGTGCCAAAGGAAAGGGTAATAAAGTTGTCAAACCCAAGATAAGCAAGGCAAAGGTTGCCAAGGCTCCAGAGGCAAAACCCGATTCACAAAAGGATACAATTTGTTTCAATTGTCAAGAAATTGGTCATTGGAAACATAATTGCAAGGATTTTAAGGAAGAGCAAAAGAAGAAGAAGAGCAGTGGGACTGCGTCAACTTCAGGTATCTATATGATAGATATTCTCCTTTCTACCACTGAGTTTTGGGTATTGGATACCGGATGTGGTTCTCACATTTGTTTAAATGTGCAGGGACTAAAGAATGGGAGACTGCTTAAAGAGGGTGAAGTGGACCTACGCGTGGGGAATGGAGCAAGAGTTGCTGCATTAGCCGTAGGGTCTTACGAAGTCACTTTACCTTCCGGTTTAATACTTGTTTTGAACAATTGCTATTATGTGCCAGATTTAAGTAGAAATATTATTTCAATTTCTTGTTTGGATAATGAAGGTTTTAAGTTTCTTATTGAGAATAAGAGATTTTCTATTTATTTAAATGATGTGCTTTATGGTATTGCAAATTCATTTAATGGCCTTTATGTCATGGATGTCAAGAATGAAAATAATGAAAATGTCTATCACATAAATAAGAATCTAAACCTAATGATGTAAATCATACTTATTTGTAGCATTGCCGTCTTGTCATATTAATGAGAAGCGTATCTCAAAACTCCATGGGGACGGTCTTTTGGGTTCATGTGACCTTGAGTCATATGATACTTGCGAGTCGTGTCTTCTTGGAAAAATGACTAAGACACCTTTTACCAAGCTAGGTGAAAGGGCAAGCGACTTATTGGGGTTGATACATTCCGATGTATGCGGACCATTAAGTAGCAATGCTAGGGGAGGATTTCAATACTTCATAACCTTCACTGATGATTATAGTAGATTTGGGCATGTTTACCTAATGAAACATAAAAGTGAAGCGTTTGAGATATTTAGAATATTTCAAAATGAAGTAGAAAAACAACTTGGCAAAAGTATTAAGGCACTTCGATCGGATCGAGGTGTAGAATACTTGTGTCATGAGTTTGATGATCATCCAAAGAATTGTGGAATAGTTTCACAATTAACTCCACCCGGAACACACAATGGAATGGTGTGTCCGAGAGGAGGAATCGGACTTTGTTGGACATGGTTCGATCAATGATGAGTCAAGTTGATCTTCTTTTATCCTTTTGGGGTTATGCTCTAGAAAGCGCTGCTTTCACACTAAATCGTGTTCCAATTAAATCGGTTCAAAAGACTCCATATGAAATGTGGAGTGGAAAGAAACCTTGTTTGTCTTTCATGAAGATTTGGGGTTGCGAAGCTTTTGTCAAAAGAGTTGTCTCAGACAAACTTGCACAACAATCTGATAAATGTATTTTTGTGGGATATCCTAAGGAAACTAAAGGATATTACTTTTAGAACCGAACGGACAACAAAGTATTTGTTGCCCATAATGGTATATTTCTAGAGAAAGAGTTTCTCTCTAAAGAAATCAGTGGGAGTAAAATAAATCTTGAAGAAATTCGAGACCCAGAAAATGATATTGAACCGATAGTGGAACAAGAACCACAAGGAATTGTGGAACCTGTTCAAAATACACAAGTAACTCGCAGATCTGGTAGGTCACGATCCGAGCCCGAGAGATATGGGTTTATCATAACGGATAGTAATGATGTGGAGATCATTGATAATTATGAACCGACCACCTACCAAGAGGCGATGTCTACTCCTGATTCGAAGAAATGGCTTGGAGCCATGGAATCCGAATTGCAATCCATGTAAGATAATCAAGTTTGGAACTTGATTGATGCGCCCGAATGTGTAAAATCCATAGGATGCAAATGGGTCTTCAAGAAGAAGAATGACATGGATGGGAAGGTTCATACTTACAAATCTAGACTTGTAGCGAAAGCCTATAGGCAAGTTCATGGTATTGACTATGATGAAACCTTTTCGCCCGTAGCAATGATCAAGTCTATAAGAATTTTGCTTGCCATTGCCGCATATCATGACTATGAAATATGGCATATGGATGTCAAAACCGCTTTCCTAAATGGAAAACTGCAAGAGGATGTGTATATGACACAACCAGAAGGTTTTGAACAAAATTCTAAGGTATGCAAATTGCAGAGATCCATCTATGGATTAAAGCAAGCTTCTAGAAGTTGGAGTCTCCGTTTTGATGAATCGGTCAAAGAGTTTGGTTTCATCAAGAACGAAGATGAGCCTTGTGTAAACAAGAAGATTAGTGGGAGCATAGTGCTATTCCTTATCTTATATGTGGATGACATATTGCTCATTGGAAACGACATTCCCACACTTCAGTCTGTAAAGACTTGGTTAGGAAAGTGTTTCGCAATGAAAGATATGGGTGAAGCCGCATATGTGCTTGGCATTAAGATCTACAAAGATAGATCTAGGAAGCTAATTGGTTTAAGCCAAAGTACATACATTGACAAGGTCATTAGAAGATTTCGCATGGAAAATTCTAAGAGAGGAACCTTGCCAGTGTTACATGGAGTTTCTCTAAGCAAGACTCAATGTCCTAAGACAAAAGATGAGCGTGAGAAAATGAATGATGTTCCATATGCTTTGGCAATTGGGTCCATCATGTATGCCATGATATGTACTAGGCCGGATGTATCTTATGCTTTGAGCATGATGAGTAGATATCAATCTGAATCACTGGATGGCTGTTAAAGCGATTCTTAAGTACGTGAGAAGGACTAAAGATTCGTTTTTATTCTATGGAGGAATGGAAGATGATCTCGTTGTAAGTGCTTACACGGATGCAAGCTTCTAAACCAACAAAGATGATAGTCGATCGCAATCGATTTTTGTGTTCATGTTAAATGGTGGAGCTGTAAGCTGGAAGAGTTCCAAGCAAAGTACAGTCACTGATTCTACAACGGAAGCTGAGTGTATTGATGCATCGGATGCTGCAAAGGAAGCTGTTTGGATGAAGAAGTTCATTGGTGAACTTGAAGTGGTTCCTAGCATTGCTAATCCAATAGACCTTTTTTGTGATAATAATGGTGCTATTGCCTAAGCAAAGGAACCAAGGGCACATCAGAAATCCAAACACATACTTAGGAGTTTTCATATCATTCGAGAAATCGTTGATAGGGGAGACGTAAACATATGCAGAGTACCAACTGATGACAATGTTGCAGACCCGCTAACAAAGGGACTTCCACAATCTAAATATGATGGTCATGTTAGGTCCATGGGTATTAGATATATGGGAGATTGGGCCTAGGGCAAGTGGGAGATTGTTGGTGTTGGTGCCCTAGGCACGTTTAATAAACGTTGTAATTGTTATCATTTATTTCATATTAATAAAGATATGTTTTGAATATTATTGTTGTTCATGTTTACTGGTGGAGAAAAATCCACTGTGTAATAAAAATCCCTTGCAAGTGTACAAGTGCCGAAGCAGCAGTATACAAAAGTAAGGGTCGAACCACCGAGACTCGTGGATAAACAAGTTGATTTAATTAATGTAAAGAGTAACCAAAGGGTTTTTTTTATTTGATTTGATTTTATTAACTAAAGACTGAAATTAAATACTAAATTAACAAAGCAATGATCAACTAGCAACGATGTAAATAGATTAAAGAGATTCACGGGTTGGATTTCACACTATCATCATTATATGTTATGTTGAAATAAAGTTATTGATTCCATTCCAGGGTTCGTTCACTTCTTGTAAAGATTGGGACGGTGAGGCGGCCGGATTGAAATCTTTTTCTCTCTAGCTAATCACACTTCGTAAATCAAGTCCATGTAATTATTTAAAGAGTTATTACGTTTTAAAGAACATATAAACCTACACCCACTTGATTTCTATCACGGCATCAAATAGATATATTAATCAAAGCATTGGTCTACGCTTTAATCCCCAAATCAATGGCGGAGTTAAAACCCTAAATTGTAAAAAAAGCCAATAATGACTAGTTCAATTATTGAAACCCTAGAAACTTGATTAAAAGACTTTGAACAACTAGAATGAAATCAATATGAATAAAAATGTTTATAACATAGAACTAGATAGTGTTTTACATCCAACCCATGAATTAAAAACTTAGCTACTCATATTCGACATAATGAACACAAGTAATAAAATAATAAACATAAAACCTGGATCTTGAATGATGAAAAGAAAATACTTCGTCTTGGTTTCACGCTCTCCAAAAACCCAGAGAAAAATAAAGCATAAGAATAAGAATCCCTAATGACTGCTGCAGTGTTTCTTTTTATACTAGGGTACAAGATCTCACAATAAGGAAAGGAAAAACAATTGCTAAACCAAGGAGGACACTTCAAAAAGCTGAATCGGGGAAGAGGGTGCGCGCCCTATGGGAAAGGGAGCGTGCGAACCCTTTGCAACTTCACAAATCCGACCTTCTGATCAAAGGGGGCGCGCACACTAGGATGGATGGGGCGTGCGCACCCTCGCTGTCTTTATAAATCTAACCTTCTGATCATAGAGGGCGTGCGTACCTTCTTAAAGGGGGCGTGCGCACCCTGACTTTTTCCTCAGAAGTCTTCTTTTTCTTCCTTAATTCCTGTATAGTCCTCCGCCTGGGTTTCTCCAAAATTCCCCTCATGTCCTTTCTCCATTTTATAGCCCAGATTCATCCATTTTCCAACAGTTTCCCCTGTACTCAAAGACACTCAAAACAGCCATTAAAACACTAAAAATACCCGAAGATTAGCTCCAAGATAAGACCGAATGTACTCAATATTGATGTGTCAAAACACATCCATCAAATATCCCCAAACTTATCTTTTTGCTCGTCCGCGAGTAAAAACAAAATACTACAATTGAACAACTACCATTAATCACAACTAAAACAAAACTAAACACAACTAAAAACAAAAGAAATTTTTTTTTGGCTTGTTCTCATTACAAATGGGAGATTGTTAACCACAAGCCTCAGGTTCCTCACACAAATGTCAATAATGGGTACCAATTGTAAAACCAAATTGCAATACATATACACTACTAACTCGTTTGATTTTTCACCGCAGCATGATAGGATGAGTGATGGGGTGATCAATGCGACCAACATAAGATTAGTTTATGGGATCACTTAAGTTAATGCTCTTATTCCACAAATGATAACGATGATGCACGTTAACCCAATCAAGGACACTCATAATCATGTATACACAGTTGTCAACCCGGTTACCGATATTGAACGAAAATATGGCATAAATTTTACGCACAACAAACGTGCAAGGCTAGATTCACGGTTACAAATGAAGGTAAGGACATGCGAAGTTAAGAAAGTGGACTAAGAAGTCTTCTACAATATGTATATCCTCACAATATGTTAAAAATCTCCGCTCACCCAATTCCCACACTGTCTCACCCCCCAAACTTGAACTTTTATATAATTACATGGGGGTGAGACGCAATTCTTTATTTCTTGCGGCTTTTTTGTTGGGTTTCGTGCAATCATGCGCAGCGGAATATAGACATGAATAAAACCCAATAGCCTAGATCCGCTATGAACAATAATTCATAATAACAAGATGAAAGAAACTAACCCTTGTAGATCGTTATGTAAAACTTTGATTAGGCGTTAAGATGAACGCCCTCTACCGGTGATCCACACAACGAACAGATTTCAAAAACGCCTTCTTGAACTTGACTGCTAGGTCTTCGGATTGATCAACAATGTTTGAAGGACGATTCTTCAAAGCTCCTAATTATTATTGTGACTTGATAATTGAGATTAATCAATCACAATAACCCAAGAATATAATGTGTGATTTTTTTCTCTAAGAAAGACTTTGGAATTGATCAAATCAACAACTAGGGAACAATTCCCGTCAGTCTGTGTTTATATTCAAGGGGTTTCAGAAACCCTTTAGGACTTAGGTTTTCTTGTTCAACAAGAGTTTTCCTAAAAACTGATTCTGCCGGGCAAAACCATCCGTACGGATGTTTCTGGAAGCACCCAGACTCATCCGTACGGATCCTTTAGGTAGGACCCGTTTTACTTCGTTTTTCGCTCCTTTTAATTATCCGTTCTGCGTGTGTGACCCAATAGGATTATACTAAGTTGGCAACGAGTCCGAACCAGTCAAACCTCGTAAGTCATAAGCGGACTCTAGCAAGCCATTATGACTACTCAATTAGTATAACTTTGAACTCCAAAGTTTCCTAAAATAGAACATAACATAATCTCTTTGTTACACGATGTCTATTGAACGTAAGCCATGGTCAATGGTCAACTTACATTTGTATAATGCTTTCTCGATCCCGAATGTATTAATAATACAAATCTTATTTGAGCACGGCCATGCATTTCATCAATACCATTCATCGAGTGGCCAAAGCTTGACATCTCTCTTGACGAGGAACAAATCCCATCTTGGCTTATTACTCTTCCCTACATGATTTCGATTATGCCAATCATATTCTTTATAGCTATCCGGTTAGGGATAACGTTTGAATATGTCAAACGTAATGTTCATCATGTGGAAGACTGTGATAACCTCAGGTCTAGAAATTCCAGTGATATAACTATATGAGACTTAATTATGACATTGTGACCATGACATAAATCTCATAGGGGTCAGTCCAGTATTTGTTCTCCAACAAATACTCATAAGTCTAATTGTATCCCATACACCATAATCATCATACGATTATATATTAAACTTATACTAATAATTAATCATAATTATCAGGGACGGTGATTATTATAATAAACATGCAAAAGACATAATAATCAAACATTCAATATCTTTTTAAATAATAACATTTGTTTTACAAACAACATGCCTAGGGCATAACACCAACAATCTCCCACTTGCACTAGGCCTAATTAATGTATCGAATACCCATAGACCTAACATGACCATCATGCTTTGCTTGCGGAAAACCCTTTGTCAATGGGTCTGCAATATTATCATCAGTTGGTACTCTGCATATATTTACGTCTCCTCTATCAACGATCTCTCGAATGATATGAAAACGCCTAAGTATGTGTTTGGATTTCTGATGCGATCTAGGTTCCTTTGCTTGAGCAATAGCACCATTATTGTCACAATAAAGGTCTATTGGATTAGCAATGCTAGGAACCACTTCTAGTTCACCAATGAACTTTTTAATCCAAACAGCCTCTTTAGCAGCATCGGATGCAGCAATATACTCAGCTTCAGTTGTAGAATCTGCTACGGTACTTTGCTTAGAACTCTTCCAGCTAACAGCACCTCCATTGAGCACAAATACAAATCCAGATTGCGATCTAGAATCATCCTTGTTGGTTTGGAAGCTTGCATCTGTGTAACCACTTACAACAAGATCATCTTCCATTCCTCCATACAACAAGAATGGATCTTTAGTCCTTCGCAAGTACTTAAGAATCGTCTTGACTGCAATCCATTGACTCTCACCAGGATCTGATTGGTATATGCTCATCATGCTCAAAGCATACGAGACATCGGGTCTAGTACATATCATGGCATACATGATGGATCCAATAGCAGAAGCGTATGGAATCCCAATCATTCTCTTACGCTCATCAGTTGTCTTAGGACACTGATTCTTGCTTAGAGATATGCCATGACCTACTGGCAAATTTCCTCTCTTAGAGTTTTCCATGCGGAATCTCTTAAGAACTTTGTCAATATATGTATCTTGACTTAAACCAATCAATTTCTTGGATCTATCACGATAGATCCTTATGCCAAGGATGTAAGCGGCTTCTCCTATATCTTTCATTAAGAAACACTTTCCTAACTAAGTCTTTACAGACTGCAGTGCAGGAATGTCATTTCCAATGATTAATATGTCATCAACATATAGCACAAGAAATAGTACTATGCTCCCACCAATCTTCTTGTATACACAAGGTTCATCTTCGTTCTTGATGAAGCCAAACTCTTTGACCGATTCATCAAATCGAAGATTCCAACTCCTAGAGGCTTGCTTCAATCCATAAATGGATCTTTGCAATTTGCATATTTTGTTAGAATTTTCTGGAATTACAAAACCTTCAGGTTCATATAAACATCCTCAAGTAAGTTCCCGTTAAGGAACGCTGTTTTGACATCCATTTGCCATTTATCTGAATCAGGAGCGGACATCGCTTCTTGGTAGGAAGTAGGTTCGTCATCAACTATGACTTCCACTTCATTGCTATCCGTCATGAGAAATCCATATCTCTCAGGTTCGGATCGCACCCTACCAGTTCTGGGAAGAACTTGAGTATTCTGAATAGGTTCCACAACTCCTTGTGAAACTTGTTCAGATCCAACATTTTGTTCCACATTATTTTCAGGTTCTCGAACTTCTTCGAGATTAATTTTACTCCCACTAATTCCTTTGGAGAGAAACTCTTTCTCTAGAAAGGTACCATCTCGGCCAACAAACACTTTGTTGTCCGTGCGGTTGTAAAAGTAATAACCCTTAGTTTCCTTAGGGTAACCCACAAAATAACACTTGTCAGATTTTGGTGCAAGTTTGTCAGAGATCATTCTCTTAACATAAGCATCACAACCCCAAATCTTCATGACAGACAAACTAGGTTTTCTTCCAGTCCACATCTCATATGGAGTTTTTGGAACAGATTTAGTTGGAACTCTATTTAGTGTAAGAGCAGCAATTTTTAGTGCATGTCCCCAAAAGGTTAAAGGAAGATCAACTTGACTCATCATGGAGCGGACCATATCTAATAAAGTCCTATTTCTCTGCTCAGACACACCATTCCATTGTGGTGTTCCAGGTGGAGTTAATTGTGAAATAATTCCACAATCTTTAAGATGATTGTCAAATTCTTGGCTTAAATATTCTCCACCTCGATCAGATCGAAGTGCCTTAATAGTTTTACCAAGTTGATTTTGTACTTCATTTTGAAATATTCTAAATATCTCAAAATATTCACTTTTATGTTTCATTAAGTAGACATAGCCATATCTACTAAAATCATCAGTAAAAGTTATGAAGTATTGATATCCTCCCCTAGCACTGCTGCTCATTGGTCCATACACATCAGTATGTATGAGTCCCAATAAGTCACTAGCCCTTTCACTACTCTTAGTAAAAGATGTCTTTGTCATTTTTCCAAGTAAACAAGACTCACAAGTTTTATATGATTTAAAATAACGTGAATCCAAAAGTCCGTCCCCATGGAGTTTTGAGATACGCTTCTCATTAATATGACCAAGACGGCAATGCCACAAATAAGTATGATTTACATCATTAGGTTTGGATTTCTTATTTATATTATAAATATTCTCATTATTTCCATTCTCAACATCAAGAACATAAAGGCCATTAAATGAACATGCAGTACAATAAAGCATATCATTTAAATAAATAGAAAACTTCTTATTTTTAATAAGAAAACTATAATCTTCATTATCCAAACAAGAAACTGAAATAATATTTCTACTCAAATCCGGAACGTAATAATATTTGTTCAAAACAAGAATTAATCCGCTAGGTAAAATGACATCATATGTTCCTACAGCTAATGCAGCAACTCTTGCTCCATTCCCCACGCGTAGGTCCACTTCGCCATCTTTGAGTAGCCTCCTATTCCTTAGTGCCTGCACATTCAAACAAATGTGAGATCCACATCCGGTATCTAATACCCAGGAACTAGAAGTAGAAAGTAGAATATCTATAACATAGATACCTGAAGTAGACGCAGTCCCACTGCTCTTCTTCTTCTTTAATTCTTCCTTGTAAACATTGCAATTTATTTTCCAATGGCCAATCTCATTACAGTGGAAACAGATTGCATCCTTTTGGGAGGTAGGTTTAGCCACATCAGCATTGGCAACAATTGCCTTGCCAATCTTGGGTTTGACAACTTTTGTCTTAACCCCTTTGCCTTTGCCTTTAGAGCCTTTTCTTCCTTTTGTCACTACGAGCACAGGAGCGACTTCTTTACCGATTTTCTTTTCCGCTGTCTTTAGCATCCCATGCAACTCAGACAGGGACTTATCCATCCCATACATATTAAAGTTCATGAAGAACTGATTATAGCTTTTGGGCAATGAATTAAGAATAAAATCAGTGGCCAACTCAACATCAATGGGATGGCCAAGCCTCTCTAGATGCTCAAAATGAGCCTTCATCTTCAAAACATGAGGGCCCACAGACTGCCTTCGCTCATCTTGCATAAGACCAAGGCAACTATAGTGTCGAACCTCTCTTGCCTTGCTTGTTCTTGAAACATATCATTCAACGAAGCAGCAAGGTCAAATGCCTCCAAGTGTTCAAGAGTCTTCTGAAGCTCTGGACACATGGCCGCAAGCATAAGACAACCCACCTCACGAGAATCACTTTTGTGTTTCTTGTAGGTGTTTTTCTCATCCTTGGGTGCATTAGAAGCAGGTTCCTCTTCAGGAACGGGCTCATCAAGAATATAGAGCTTATCCTCATGCTTTAGAACAATTCTAAGGCTACGAATCCAATCCGTGTAGTTAGCTCCATTTTCTTGAAGTTTTTCCTTCTCAAGGATAGATCGCAATGATAAAGAACCAGTACTGAACGACATAAACCGACTTGGTTAATGGGGACCCATAAACTCTGGGCCCACATACCTAACAGACCTATACCGAGAGGCCCACTCTCGAGAAGCCTATGTTTATAGGCCGACATCAATAAGGCCGAGCAGGCAGTCCTTGCCTAGGCCGAGCCCGAGAAGCCCAATCCCTAGCCGGCCTCTATGACGACCCGAGTTAGATGACGGGACGACTTACATCAGAAACCTCCCATTATCGTTAGGAAACCTCTCACAGAGTTATGTTACAACTCTGACACTAAAGAATCCTTATCTAAACAAGGATATCTCTTCTACAAGGTAACTGGGATACCACTCATCCTTATCCGGAGTCTATCTCCAAGGAACACGAGTCCCACAACAATACGGGCTCCCTGTCTTACTTTGCAAGTCAGGACTCATTCACCCGTGCCTATATAAACATGTCCTCACAACAGGAGACGGGTAATGAACTTTTGACTCTAAGCTGGTCAATTGATTTCTCTATTTCATATCACCCGTATTCTTACTCTTACACCGGAGGGCCTTCGCCGGTGAAGCCCCGGTGTAGTTTACGTTTATTTCATGTGTGTAGCTCCGGCCATCAAGAACTGTCGCTGGGATTATCCGAACCGCTAGACGAAGTCTGATCCAACCAGATTTTGGCGTCATCAGTTTGGTTCCATTGCCGGGAAATCGATTGGTCAGTTCTTTAGCCAGATAATTCCAGACCATGGCCGGAGAATTGGTTGACGGGCGAGAAGCCAACCCTTCAAAAGAAACTGCAAGAGATGCACCACCCCCCGAAAACACGAACGCTGCTACACAAAATCAGAGGCTCCCACCTACAGCACCTACACAAGGGGGAGGAATGCATACCCGTTCAAAGGGGCCGGCCCCCAATGTTGTTAACCAATATGGGCGCCGCCGACGGACAGGATCCCGAAACAATGGAGCAGGACCATCACAGCCGCTGCCATTGGACAAGAGAACATTGCTTCAACAGAATGTTCAAACACTCCAACATCTGGCCGACGCACATCGGGCTCTGTTAGAACTTGACCCCGAAAACTCCTTGGCTAACCTGCTCCAGCCGTCTGGAACGAGGGGGACAAATCTGGATGATAGAGCAAGCAGAAGGGAGCCCCTACAAAATCGTAGACGGGATACGCCTCCCAGGAGCCGTGCAAGTCATCAAGACGGACGGCTAGGAAGACTCAATATCGATGGGGACCTGAGAGACCACATTAATCGCCACCGGGGAGAACAAGAAGATGAATCCCCATGAGTGGAAATTGTAGAGGAAAGACGTCGTGGGGACGCCCGACATCATTCACCTCCCAGGCAGAATCCACCAAGGCGCACACCACCCCGGCAGGATCCACCTCGGCATACTCCACCTCGCCGTACTCCTTCAAGGCATCGTCTCGAACCAAACCAAGGTGAAAGGAGACGCCGAGACCAGAGCATAGTCAGTTCCAGTCACACCTCGGCATTCAGCACAAAGGACATTGTCGACCTTAGAGAAAGGCTCGACAACATTGAGATGATGAATCAGGGGCACAGGAGACCCAATAATGACTACGATGCTATGCGCCCTTTCGCGCAGAGGATTAAGGATGCACCACCTAATCCACAGTTAAAGCTCCCACACCTAGAGAAATACTCCGGCGACGCCGATGCTTTGGATCACGTCCAAGCCTTTGAGGCCACCATGGCCCTAGTGTCCAATAAGGATGACGTACTGTGCAAGGCCTTTACAAGTACTTAAACAAAGGCAGCTCGGTCCTGGTTTATGGACCTTGAGAAAAACAGCATCAATTCCTTTGCCAAGTTGAAATCACAATTTTTGGAGTATTTTGCTACCGCTGGGGCGAGGAAGAAAAGATTGTCTGACCTAGCCAACATGGTCCAGAGCAAAAACGAGTCGACCCTAAGCTTCTACAACCGGTTTAGGGACCTTGCCGACTCAATAGAAGAACGCCTGGCCGACAGGGAGATCATTGTATGCTTTACGAATGGTCACAGGTCAGAGCAGTTAACTTATGAACTGTCGGTCAGAGAGCCCCTCACAAAAGCCGAATTGTACCACGTTGCTTACGCCACGGCCATCGCCGAGGAGAAGAAAAAGACGTTATATGGTCATAAGGAACGGGACCGAGATCATGACAAGTCGCATAACGGGAACTCGTCCCAGGGGAACAATAGGGGAAACGGCAAAGGCAAGAACAGGACCAGGGGGACCGAGACATTCACCATATTCAATAAGCCGATCTCTGAGATCATGAATCTGGTGGATCTCCCCAACCCCAAGCCTCTAAAAGACAACCCGAAATACCCGAGGGATACCACAAAGTATTGCTCCTATCACAGAGATAACGGCCACGACACCGAGAACTGTTTTGCTCTGAAGAAGATTCTACAGAAATGGGCCGATCAAGGGAAGCTCAATCAGTTCATGACCAAGGACAATAAACGCCCAAGGGAAGAAGACAACAACAATGACCAGGTAGACAGGCCACCTCGGGCCAGGTTGATAGGCGTGATCAGAGAGGAAATTCCATCAAACAAGAAACTCAAAGAGTAGATTTACGAGCTAAGTAAAGTCTTCCACATCCCTCCTTGGATCCATGAGAGGGAGGAAGTGATCAGTTTTTCTCCGAATGAGTTGGCGGGAAACCGTGCGAAGAGAGAACAACCATTGGTCATCACAGGCCGCATTGATAATTGCGAGTCAGACAGGCTCCTCATAGACTCCGGAGCGGCCAAGGATGTGCTATACTATCGCACTTTTAAAGAGATGGAACTTCCTGATACAATGCTGACCCCATATAATGGAAGGCTAGAAGGGTTCACTAATCATAAGGCCGATGCCAAAGGAACCGTCGACTTACTCTTGGAAGTCGGCACTCATCCCTACAAAACCTCGGCCACGGTCACCTTCATAGTTATGGATCTGGACAGTGATTACCATGCTATCCTAGGTGCACCCAGTCAGGGAAAGTTAGGTCTGGTTCCTCCTTCCCCCACTAAAGGGTGAAGTTCCCCACCCCGGCTGGAATTGGGTGCGTCCCTGGCTCGCCTAGAGATTTTTTAGAGCATGTGATGAAGTCCAAGAAAGCAAAGGCCAAGATGGAGATTGATACTCCAGATAAAAGAATCACGGTTTCAAAATCAACCACGGTTACAACCTCAACGCCATATATCGGTGTTATATTGGCGGTTGTTGACGATGAACCTGAAGAGTGGGTTATTCCTGACAACGACGTCCCAACTAAGGCCGCGGTTACTTATGGCTTAGACGGCTTCGGCTGCATCTCGATGAACACAGCTTCGGACGAGCCGAGTAACTCGGCTCTCGCCATCGTCCCAAGCTCGGGGGCCACACAGCCGACTGACATGGAAACCGAGATCGAGAAACTGTTAGACATGGAAAACCTAAGTTTGGAAGGGGAGGACAAGGAGAAGGTCAAACAGATCATTGTCGAGACCTTAGAGTTCAGAGATGGCCCCGAACTTAAACCTGTGGATTAGTTAGACGAGGTCGTCATCAACCCGGACTATCCAGATCAGAAAATCAAGATTGGGAAGCAACTCTCCCAACAAGAACGAGAAGAGATCATCTCCCTACTCCAAAACAACTTGGACGTATTTGCCTGGAAAGTAGATGACATGGTGGGAGTAAAGGAAGCCGTCGCTCTCCACAAACTGGAAGTCGAAAAGTTCTTCAAACCGGTCAAGCAGACGAGACGAGTCTTCTCTACCGACAAGGAAAAAGCAATTGGGACCAAGGTTGACAAACTCCTCAAAGCCGGCATCATAAGAGAGGCAACATACCCCGAGTGGCTTGCCAACGTCGTCATGGTAAAGAAGCACAATGGCAAATGGAGGATGTGCGTGGACTTTACGGACCTGAACAAGGCCTGTCCCAAAGATAGCTATCCCCTCCCCAGGATTGACAAGCTCGTAGACTCCATTGCCGGCCATCAAACCCTCAGTTTCTTGGACGCCTACTCTGGCTATCATCAAGTCAAAATGGCTGAGGATGACATAGAAAGGACGGCTTTTCAAACTGCAGGCGGCATATACTGCTACGCCATGATGCCTTTCGGCCTAAAGAATGCAGGAGCCACGTATCAGAGGATGGTGAACAAGGTCTTCAAATCTCAGATAGGCCGGAATATGGAGGCCTACATTGATGACATGGTGATCAAGACCAAGATAGGCAGCCATGTACCAGATCTGAAAGAGACCAGCGACAACTTGAAAGCTAACGATATGAAGCTCAACTCTAGCAAGTGCGTCTTCGGGGTTACCGCGGGCAAGTTTCTAGGTTTCATGGTTTCTCAGCGAGGCATCGAGGCTAATCCAGAAAAGATCCAAGCCTTGATTGACATGAGGGAGCCGATTTGTATCAAAGAGGTTCTGAGGTTGAACGGGAGAGTGGCGGCACTCGGTAGGTTTATCGCCAAATCGGCAGAAAAATCCCTCCCCTTTTTCAAAGCCTTGAAGGGAACGAAGGATTTTGCTTGGACGCCTGAGTGCTCGACCTCGTTCCAGCAACTGAAAGACTACCTCGGCTCCCCACCTCTACTCAGCAGCCCAGTTATGGGAGAGACGTTGTGCGTCTTCTTAGCAGTGACCGACCGAGCCGTAGCAGCTGTACTCGTTAGAGAAGAAGGCGGCATCCAGAAGCCGGTCTACTACGTCAGCAAGGCACTGTCAGATACCGAGAGCAGGTACTTCAATGCTGAGAAAATTGCTTATGCCTTGGTAATTGCGGCCAAAAAATTACGAGCAAAATTGCTTATGCCTTGGTAATTGCGGCCAAAAAATTACGAGCCTACTTCTCGGCTCATCCAATCACGGTCTATACCGACGTTCCTCTTAGAAAAATACTTCACAAGATGGACAGCTCAGGACGCCTACTTAACTGGTCGATCGAACTGACCGAATTCGACATAACCTACAAGCCGAGGAAGACTCTTCTGGCCCAACCTCTTGCCGACTTCTTGGTCGAGACCGCCTTCACAAGTGAACATACGCCGACCACCCGACGGGTCAACTACCCAAGGTAGAAGCGGCACCGGAGTCTACTTGACTAGCCCTGCCGGCGAGCATGTTGCACGTGATTTTATCAGGTTCAAGTTCCCTGCCTCAAATAATCAAGCTGAATATGAAGCCCTAATCCTGGGACTAGAAAGAGCCAAGTTCTTTGGTGCAACGAGATTAGTAGCATACAGTGACTCCCAACTGGTGGTGAATCAAGTTAAAGGGGAATACAACACCGAAAACCACATGCTGACCAAGTACAAAGATCTCGTCCTAAACCTGACCAAGAACTTTGAGTTCCGGGATATACGGCAAGTTGGTAGAGAATACAACCTGGAAGCCGACCTGCTTTCAAAGATGGCAACAGCTGAAGACTCGGATCCCCTAATCATTTATGCCGACCAGCCTGCTTATGAAGGACTGGAGATCTTGCTCCTGGATGATGAGGAAAGAACATGGATCGACAACTACAAAGACTACTTGGAGAAGGGAAAGCTTCCTGAAGACGAGTTAGAAGCCAAGTCGATAAAAAAGAAGACGGCAAGATACATAGTCTGGAACGGCATCCTGTACAGAAGGTCATTCTCCAGACCTCTCCTTAGATGTGTTGCGCCAAAAAGCACCGAGAAACTCCTCGCCGAAGTACATGGGGGAGTTTGTGGGGGACACCCGGGGGCCAGAACCCTTGCCGACAAGATCATCACACTTGGATACTATTGGCCAAATATAAGGGAGGATGCAAGATCATCACACTTGGATACTATTGGCCAAATATAAGGGAGGATGCCCAAGCCTATGTAAAGAAGTGTGACAAATGTCAACGCTACTCCGACTTACCCAAAGTACCTGTCGTAGAGCAAAGCTTGATCATACCGACATGGCCATTCGACATGTGGGGAGTCGACATCATTGGACCATTCCCATTAGCCAAAGGGAGCAACAAATACGTAATTGTGGCAGTCGATTACTTCACCAAGTGGGTAGAGGCGAAACCACTAGCAAAGATCACTGAAGAGAACGCCATCAACTTTATCCATGATTACATATGGTGTCGGTTTGGCATGCCCCACACTATAGTGACAGACAATGGCCTACAATTCTCTAATGCTTTCACCGAGGAGATGAATAGGTTGGGAGTCAAGCACAAGAAGTCGTCAGTCAGCCACCCTCAAGGCAATGGACAAGCAGAGGCCGCCAACAAACTTGTCTTAAGAGCACTCACCAAGAACTTAGAAGGCAGTCAAGGAAAGTGGCTGGATGAACTCCCCCTAGCTTTATGGGCCATCCGTACAACTACTCGGGGGCCAACTGGGGAGACACCCTTTGCTATGACTTACGGTTCAGAAGCAATGGCACCAGCCGAGATGGCCTTGCCGACTTTCAGAGTAACCAACTATGACGAGGTCGTTAATGAATACAACCGACTACTGGACCTAGACCTAGTCGATGAAAAAAGGCTAACTGCCCAACTCAGAATGATCAATTACAAGCAAAGAACCAAGGCCTACCATGACAGCAAAGTGAAAAAGAGAACCTTTGAAGTCGGTGACTGGGTACTCAGAAAAATTGAGTCGACACACTTGAAGGCACAACAGAATAAGCTCTCGCCAAACTGGGAAGGCCCTTACATCATCACCCACATTATACGGGAAGGGACCTACATGCTCAAAACTCCGGAAGGAAAAGAGCTTAAACACCCATGGCATTCCGAGCACTTGAGAAAGTACTATCAGTAGCACCTCGGTTAGCTGTTTATTCTTTTTATCAGATTTTCGGTCTTAGATTCTATAGTTGATATCTAGTTGTTTCTTAGTTTGATTTCATCGATAAAATTTCCTTTATTTTATTTACATCAAGCTTTGATTATAGTACATAACACGGTCTTAGCGTTATTTACAATGCCGAGATCACCTAACGAAGCCAATGAGCACACTTAAAGCATGACTTCTAAAGCCTAGTTTCAATAACTAGCACCCTAACGAAGTTGACGAGCACACTTATGCATAACTTCTAAAGCCTAGTTCTAACAACTAGCACATAAGACGACTTGAGCTGGTCCTAACGGTTAGACTCAAATTTGGATAGTAAACTCCCAACGATTTGAAACTAATCTCGAATGCTAGTTCTCTCGCGTATCAAAACCGAGCACTAGATGTTCGTCACGGCCATAACGGTGAACGACCACGGCCTACAAGCATAGCCTAACTCGGCTACAATCAAAACCTATTTTTGTCGGCTAGCGCTCTCAAATTTGGGTTAAGATTAATACATCTAGTTCCCACGACAATCTGAGACAAACCGCGGTTTAGTTCGTACAAACCGAGCTCCTAACGCTCGTCGCGGCCCATACTGGTGATCGACCACGGCTGGCAGCATAACCTAAACCAGCTGGCATGTCTCGTCACTTCAGACTAATGACATCTCAAACCGAGATAAAGTAATATGAACAGAACGAGATAACACTTGCGCAACGAGCTATGGAAACGGGATAAAACACCTCAAACCGAGGTATACAAACCCATACAGATAACCAGTGTTTAGACTCCCACAAGCACTCTGGGCCGAGTCGCTTAAATACTTAAGACAAAGACAAAAAAAAAAAAAATTGTTTTAGCCTATCCAGCTTACAAGGACATTCCAAAGCTTAACTAATCAATACCAGCATCGGTTTCCTCCTTAACTTGGGCAATCAGATCATCAAGATTCCCTTCCTCAACTGGCGGAGGTACCCACGGGGAGTTACCCTCTTTCCGATCTCGGCAATGAATCACCCTCAGACCCTTGTCAGAATACGGAATCAAGGAGTGGGCAGCCCGAGCTTCAACACCGTAAGCATCCTGGTTGTAGAGGCGTGCAAGCTTGTCAAGAGTTATATCAACTTCGGGGTCTATCCAGAGAAGGCGAGACAGATTTGACCAAGCATCATTATAGGTAGTGCCGACTTCATCTTGAATGGCCGCCTTCATTGCTGCACCCTTCTTGAAAGCCTCCACCGCCCGCATCTCCCGACTCGGAATACTCTCCTCCAGTTGGACCAACCTCTCCTCCGCAGCATTTTTCTCTAACACGAGGCCCTCCGCTCGTTGGTGCTCTTTCTCCAAATCGGCCCTCGCCACAGCAGTCTCCTCCTTGGCTGTTCTCATCACCGTCTCGGCCCGACGAACCGTCTCATTAGCCTCCACCGACATGTCAGCTGCCTTCTTTAACTCCGCTTCAAATGAGGCCTTCTCCTTCTCAAGGGCTTCCACTTTGGCCTTCAGGTCAACATTAGAGGCACGAAGAGGCTCGACCTCGTCCTCACACTTCCTAGCATTGCTTATGGCAAGCTGCATCAACGCATATTCATGCTGGGCTATGGAGGCAAGCTACAAAGAAAAGATAAAGACGTCAAAAGTAGGACATTCACGGTCACAACAAATAATGAAATACCAAGTACCTCACTGATAAGTAGGCCCTTGCGGTTCCGAAGTTGTGTGGAGGTCGGTCTGGTCTCCACTAACCTTTGAATAGTCCTTTGATTCATGGCCCTTTTTGTGACGGCCGCGCTGAGTTTGAGGGTAGGATCGGAGCGAATGGAATCATCAATGTCTGGTATTATCACTACATTGCCAAGAGCATGAGCCAGATCATTGATCTCGACCTCAGTAGGACCCAAAGCCGAAGCTGAGCCACGAGTTGAAGGAGTTCTCTTAGACGGGGGCTCTAAATCATCCTCACCTTCTGTTCTCGGCCTCTTATCCCGACGACCCTCCTGGTCAATTTCCTCCTCAACATGATGACTTTGGCTATGATCCTGTAATGGATCAACATTCTCCATCCCGGTTTCCTTTTCAAGAATCTCGACCTCCACCTCTTCTCCTCCGGCTCCAACTTGGATAACAGGGGGACCCGTGGGAATGTTGGCGACTCCTAAGGCATGCAGCGCCTCCTGCCTAGATGTCATGTCAGCATGACGCTTTTCAATACCCCGGGTACGCGATAACTATTTTTTCCTCCTTGCCGCCATGGCGGGGTCAAGCTCCTCTTCGTCGATGATCTGGACATCCTCCATGGAAAGGTCTTCACGAGAAGAGAAAGTTAAAAGGACAGCTGGAAACAATCAGGGAAAACAGAAAAATACAAGCGCGGAAAGGAAATTACATCCTATAATATCTTTGGCCTTGAGACACTTGTCGGCCTCGGTCTTGCACACCAGGCAGTCAGAGTAAAAGACAAGATCTGGGTGAATAACCCAATCCGGGAGTCGATGACCCCTTTCCACCACAACCCACGGCCTAACACCACCAATCGGCCCCCTCATCAAACCGGCCTCTACATAGAATTTGAAATCAATCTCGGTCCGGGACCAATCCAGTATAGCAGTAGCAGCAAACAGCTCCAACCTCTTTATCAAGGCGGCACTCCAATCTGGACGATGAACCACCTTAGGCTTGACAGGATCTCGGTCCGGGCCTAGGAATTCCCAACCCTGACGGCTCTCCACTTTGATCACATGCCTATTCCAGCCCGTCACCTTATTCACAACACTCAAGATAGGAACCATGAGCTTGGGTTTGTTGGGATCAGACTTGATGGTAATAGTTCTAGTGGAGGAATTATAGGACGATTGGAAGAAATGGAAAAAAGCGGACATGCACGGTTCGAAGCCGAGACCTCGACAAAGAATTATGAAGCCGGTAAGATACCTAACCGAGTTTGCACCCAGATGGGTCGGCACAATGTTCCATCCCTCAAGAAATTCATTAATGAAGGGGTTAAGGGGGAGCCGGAGCCCGAGCTGAAACTGTGTAGAAAAAAGGGAGGAGGGCATCGTCAAAATAAAATTGTTTAACCTCGGCATCAGAAGAGAAGGGTCGGGCTTTGCTGTAGAATAATTTGAACTCTCGCCTATCTACTCCAAAATTCTCATAAAGCCTAATCATAGCATCCCCACCAATAGGATGCCTAGGCCGATTTGACCCTGAAGGACCAGCCCCATCCCGACCTCTCCTAGAAGTCACGGCTTCATCATCAAACCGATCAACTATCCTCCCAAAAGCACCTTCCTCGGCCATACCTGCAGTAACCAAGGGGTTAGAATCATCCCGTGACGAGGACGAGGTGACCTTCCCCCCCGATTTGACTACTGGGGCCAAGGAAGGACCCTCAAAACGAGATTGAAAGGCCGATTTATCTTTAACATAGTGAAGAAAAATGTGGTTTATAACGGCATCAAGGGTATTAAGGAGTACGACGCCATCGGCACATCCTGGGAGGGCCCTAGGGGCAAACAGACCTGGAGGATACCTCAAATCGTCCCTAGGGGTCTTATTCAAAAACAACAAGTCACTTATTGCCATTAGAGACAACATTTTCCAAATTCCTTCTGACAGCATATAAATCATATTATTCCGCTCGTAGAAGCAAAACATGGCGTCGGGATCAAGGTGTGGGGGACCAAGCATATCAGGAGGGATGGCTAGTTTTTTTTTTCTAAAAACCTACTCACAAGTACGAGAAATCAAGCACGAAAAAGAGGAACTTCAAAACCCTAGAACCTCAACAATGGCAGAAAAAGGGAAAAAGGCGAAAAATTCAGAACAGTACCTTTGTCGGAAATATGATCGGAGGAAAAGGATTAGCCGACGGAGAAAATGAAGGTGACCGGAGCGGAACAAAGAATTTTGCAATGGGAATCGATGACTTTGAAGACTCTCCGGAGATGGGGACACTGTTTCTCTGTTGAAAATTTGAAAATGTGAAACTTTGAGGGTTTTTGGGTGTGTATATAGGGCGGGTCAAACAGGCATGATTCGGGCCAACCCGGGTGTAACCCGTGATCCATGGGTCGCACGTAAATCCACGAACCCATCATGACTCGCATTTAAGGGGCCACGTTTTCATGGTAAATGTCACATCACTGACATGTGCGCCGTACGGAGAAGGGGAAAGGTAAACGATTGAAGTAACCGTCGTTTGAAAACACAAACGGATCGCCAATACTTGATTAACACGTGGCAGGCCGAGACCAACGTAAAAAATGCCAGTCGGCCTCGAAAGGCATAAACACTTCGGCTAGATAGGTCGACATGGAAGAGTCCTACGCATGGATGTAACAGACACCACCACGATGGACCGACATCCTTAATGGTATCAAAGAACAAGATGAGACCGAGATGAGAAAAGGTCAGGGTTAGGTCGATGTCGGACAGTGATTGAAGTTATGGTTGAACGACAAATACAAACGTCTTCCATACCGACATGTTGTAATGGAGGAAGCAATTTTACGGTCAATGTGGCAGGGAAGTGTTGTGCGGTAGTGTTGGTGCGGTCAAGGAGAGGAGATTACGGTAGGTTGAAGAGGAAAAGGTTTTATGCGGTCAACAGAGGGGAGGAGTTATGCGGTCAATGGAGCAAGTGTTAGAAGTATTATTGTGGTAAGTTAGTGTGGTCAAGTAGTGGTAAAGTCAAGGTGGAGGGTCTCTGTGGTAATTTCGTTAATTGACTACGTGAGGGTCTCGTGAGATTGTTGAGAGCACGTGGCCACGTGGAGGGCGTGAGACGGTTATCTCCAACAAATTGCACATGGGGCTTCCCTATAAAAGAGGCACAAGGGGGATGAATCAAAGTGTGGATGATATTGCTATTTCTCTTTCTCCTTAGTTTAGCCATAGCTGAGTAGCTAGCATTTTCCTTCATAGTTTAGCTAGTAGTTGATTATCTAGCTTATTTCTATGTTTTCGCTGTAATTCAAGTTCAATCAATAAAGTTTGATTTCCATTTCCATTTTCACATTTGTGCTTGAATCGCATCTGTTACAAATTGGTATCAGAGCAGTCGATCCCCGGCTGCTTCTGCATACTCTGATAATCATGGCGGAAACAAGGTGGACGGAATTGCATAGGCGATTAGAAGGGAGTGATAAACACATGGAGGAATTGGGTGTGAAGACGGGAGGAATCAAAAGGAAGCTTGATGCATTTGAAGGTAACATGGCGGAGATGGGGAATAGCATCTTAGATCTCAAATCTGAGATGGGATGTCACGACCCGAAAAACCCCCCTATTTATAATCTTAATAATTTAATATTATTTAAGTGTGCATTTTATTCTCTCATAATAATCTATGCTCAACATGATTTGCTTGATCATTTGTGATTTATTTATGTGTTAGATTTTATGTTAGATGATCATTATTGTGTGGGGTATTGGAGGGCTTGGGTGTAAGTTGTTAAGGGTTTAATTGGGTGAAGTAGAAATTGAGGGGTTTAAGTGTAACTCCTAAATTAACTAGTCAACCTTTCCCCCTCCTCCCTCCTCATCCTACACTCTTCCTCACCACACACTCACACTCATTTCCCCTTTCTCTCTCCGTCCATTGTTATTGAGGTAAGCTCCATCCCTCTCTCTTCTTTTGATCATCTTGTATGATTCCTCTCTTAATAATCGATTTATATAAAACGTTTAGATCGTCGCTAGGATCGTTTGGAGCTAAATAGAAGTTATTTTGGTTGAGTTTGATTTCCATTCGAGGTAAGTTACTAAGCCCCCTTTAGCTTAAAAATTGTCATATATGTTTTATATGATACATGAGATGATGATTCAAAGCTTTGTTGTGAAGATAAATGTTGATTTACTTTTTATTCATTTTTTTGTGTGATAAATTGATGTTTGAATCATTTGTTTTGATTTGAGTTGTGTAGAGGTTGTTATGTGGGGCTTTTGTGGGTTTATAAGTGGGTATAATGCTTGAGTATACTTGTTAGAAGTGTTAGGGTTGATTAGAATTGAAATGGGAAGGTTTGTGTTGAAATGGATATTTGAATAGAACAAAAATTGGGTAAAAAAAAATCGTGTTCCAGGTCTGTTACACGACTCGTGTAGAGAAAAATACTGAAAGGGTGTAAAGTTACACGAGTCGTGTACTGATACACGACTTGTGTAGCAACTGTTACACGACTCGTGTATGGGTACACGACTCGTGTAAAGGCCAATTCTGCACTTGTACATTTTACGTGAAATCTTCCGGAGGTCATAACTTTCTCATCCGGACTCCATTTTAGGCATGTAAACTATCGTTTTAAAGCTCTATTTGAGTACTTCGAGATGAGTGGGTTTATTTAGTTGGGTTTCAGGTTCATATTATGTCGAGATTTCCGTAAGTGTTTTATAAAACAAATAGTTTAGAATTGGTCTAGGTTTTGAGTACTATTCTTATTGACTTAGATGGACATTGTGGAACACTCTAGTATTTTAAATGGTTACTTTGTGAACAAACGTGTCATGATATTTGACTAAGTATTGTTTGAGAGTGTTGGGTTTGGTCCGTTTGTGATCATGTTTGCAATGTATGAATGTGAGTAACCGTTGCATCTTTTGTGATGATGTTTGGCTTGGTTCCCTACTTTGGAATCATTGCCCCGTTGTTGTTTCAAGCGAGTATTTATTACTATGTGCTTGTATAGAGTCCAGCTGGTCTTGTTGTGTTTGTTTTGGGCAGCGATGTATATTATAATGGCACGGGCCAAGTCCAGTATAATGTACTTCACTGGTAACCCAGTTTCCCCATGTTCAGTGGCCTTAAGTGGGATGCCCCTTCCCGAGATTGAGGTTGGGATGAGCTAGCTCCTATGGTGAGTATTCTAGCTACACGCTTGGGGGTATGACTATGTGTTATTTCCCCCACTACTAGTTGTTGTTGTTACTTGGTTCCGGAACCGGCTTCAGCTCTTTCATGCTGCTCAACGGACTCTTCTCAAAGGATGGTGTTCCGTTTATAGAACCTTGGCTCAGTATCCACTTATGAGTGTTTATTTCCGCATATTGTGTTATATGATGAGTGGACTATATCTTTTGTGTTATATGCAAATGTGAAAGCCTATTGATATTGTTCCTTTGTGATTATCATGTTGGCATGAAATATAGTTGCATATTAGTAGCTTACTGAGATTTTATCTCACCCTTTATTTGTTTACTGTTTTAGATAAGGGAGTGCATCCGGGATAGGTCACTTATCACCAGGAAGGACGTCGAGGTGGTAATTCTTTTGGGGTATGTTTGTGAAGGTTACATTAAGTAAATGTATAACCTTATAGGGTAGTGTATCCGTGACTTGATCTTGTAACACCTATTTTTGGATAATGTTGGTGTTCGTACTTTTGTATAGTTGTTGTAGGCCTTCGTGCCAAGTACTTTCGTTGTGAAAGTTGTTTGAAAGTAAAGTGGAAGTTTTGAACTTCAAAAGTGAATTTTATTTATCTTTATGATAGTTTTCGAAAAGTTTTTGTTAAAAGTGTTGTATGACGTCTTCCGTGCGCGACCCGAGCGTGGGGCCATGTAGGACCACGGGTACGGGGCGCGACAGTTGGTATCAGAGCTAGGTTGTAGATAGTCTAGAATGACTAAGTAACCTAGGAGGGTAATTGAGTATGGAGTGAGTAACGATGAGTGGCTTATGCAGGTACTCAGTAATCATGGTAGGGTCTGATAATGAACAGGGTGGTCCTGCCGGACAGGGAAATGCGAGGGAAGAAGCATTAGCTATGTTTCAAGGAATATTCGAGGCGGCATTGAAAACCATGAATGATAACAATCGTAGAGAGGCACCATTGGCTCCAAGGACCGGACTGGAACAATTTCTGAGAATGAAACCGACAGAATTTGATGGAGGGTCAGATGTGGCCAAAGCAGAAAGGTGGGTTGAGTCTATGGAAAAGATATTTGAGGTCTTGCAAAGCTCCGATGAGGATAGGGTCAGATTTGCGACCTACAAACTAGTTGGAGGGGCGGAGTATTGGTGGAAATCGTTGAAAGCTAGTTGGGAAGAGGCACGTGTACCCCATGTCTGGGAGACATTCAAGAAGAAGTTCAAGGAACATTTCATCCCAAAGGTAGACCAAGACAGGAAGGAATCCGAGTTTCTTAGCTTGGAACAAAACTTGTTGACGGTGGCCGAGTATGTTGCCAAATTCACGGAATTGGCTCGCTATTGCAATTACATGGTTTCGACTGAAGAAAGGAAGACCTCGAGGTTTGTCAAAGGGTTGAAAACGGTAATCAGAACACAACTCACTTCCCATAAATTTCAAGACCTTCAGGATGCCATAGATCGTGCCTACCAGGTGGAGCAGGACATTGTAGAGCATAAAAAGAAGACTGAATCAACGAGTGTAGTGAAACAAGGAGGACAAGGGAAACCACAACCTCATCGTGGTGACACTAGAGGAGCTCATAATATCTTTTCACTTTTCAGAGGAACTTCTCAAGGACAACAGGGCAACAGGAATCAAGGTAACACTTCGGGGAGTCAGAATAATTGGGTTTGCAACTATTGTCAAAAGGGAGGGCACTCCGAAGAGAAATGTTGGAAAAAGCAGGGTAAGTGTTTGAATTATGGCCAGTTGGGTCACTTCCAGTTTAATTGTCCCAAACCGAAGAGTCAGTCAGTTGGTAGTGGTACCGGGTCTTCTTCGGGTCAGAAGAGAGATGCCTCGGGCAAGCCCAAGGTACAAGGTCGTGTTTTCGCCATCAACCAAAAACAGGCTTCTGATGCTTCTAACGTGATTGGAGGTATTATTTCTATGTCTAATAGGAGGGCACGTGCACTAATAGACCCCGGTTCTTCGCATTCTTATGTGTCTGTGCATTTTGCATCCCAGTTATCTTCGTTGCCTGAGTCTCTACCTTATGTGTTAGAGGTGTCTACCCCTATGGGTAAGAGTTTGGTGACTGATAGGGTGTTGCGTGATTGTGATGTGCATATACGTGAGCATGCTTTACTTGCTGATTTAATTATATTGCCATTGCAAGATTTTGATGTCATTTTGGGTATGGATTGGTTGAGTCGATACCATGCTACTGTTGATTGTTTTAAAAAAGTGGTTACTTTTTCTACCCCTAATGTTCCTGAATTTGAGGCTGTCCCTTTGGGTAGGAAAGTTCATATTATTTCGTATGTGAAGGCTAGAAAGTTGTTGAGCCGTGGTTGTGTTGGGTTTTTGGCCAGTGTGCTGGATACTACGAAAAAGGTTTCTAGTGTGGAAGAAGTAAATATTGTTAGGGAGTTTCCGGATGTGTTTTCTACGGAGTACTCTATGCCTCCTGATAGAGAGATCGAATTTTGTATAGACTTGCTTCCAGGTACAACTCCTATATCGGCGGCACCTTATAGAATGGCTCCAGCCGAACTGAAAGAATTGAAGGAGCAGTTACAAGAGTTACTTGATCGTGGGTTTATCCGCCCTAGTGTGTCACCGTGGGGAGCTCCTGTATTGTTTGTCAAGAAGAAAGATGGGTCCTTGAGACTATGTATCGATTACAGGAAGCTGAATCAGGTAACCATAAAGAATAAATACCCTCTTCCCCATATTGATGACTTGTTTGATCAGCTTCAGGGGTCAGTTGTCTTTTCAAAGCTTGATTTGAGGAGTGGTTATCACCAGTTAAAGATTCGTTCTGAGGACATTTCCAAGACCGCCTTCCGTAGTAGGTATGGGCACTATGAATTTCTTGTCATGCCTTTCGGGTTAACGAATGCTCCGGCTGTATTTATGGATATGATGAATCGGGTTTTTAAACCGTACCTTGATACCTTCGTAGTTGTGTTTATCGATGACATTCTGGTTTATTCTAAGTCTCGGGAGGAGCACGAACAACATTTGCGAATGGTCTTATCTATTCTTCGGGAAAAGCAATTGTTTGCAAAATTCAGTAAGTGTGCTTTTTGGCTCGAGGAGGTTTCTTTTCTGGGGCACGTGGTTTCTAATGGAGGGATATCTGTAGATCCTTCAAAAATTGAAGCTATTGTGGATTGGAAGAGGTCGGAATCAGTTACGGAGATTCGGAGTTTCTTGGGCTTAGCCGGGTACTATAGAAGATTTATTGAGGGATTTTCCAAAATTGCTACCCCGTTGACTCAGTTGACCAGAAAGAACGTGCCGTTTGTGTGGGAAGAAAAATGCCAAATGAGTTTTGATGAATTGAAAAGGAGGTTGACCACCGCTCCTGTACTTATGTTACCAAATGGGAAAGATGAATTGGTTATTTATAGTGATGCTTCTAAAGAAGGCCTCGGGTGCGTTTTAATGCAAAATGGGAAAGTGATTGCGTATGCTTCAAGGAAGTTGACTCCGAGTGAGCAGAATTATCCTACCCATGACATGGAACTTGCGGCTATTGTCTTTGCGTTGCACAAATGGAAGCATTATCTATATGGGGCAAAGTTTGAGATTTTTACCGATCATCAAAGTTTGAAGTATCTTTTCTCGCAAAAGGAGTTGAACAATAGACAGCACAGATGGATGGAATTGTTGAAGGATTTTGATTGCACCATTTCTTATCATCCGGGTAAAGCAAATGTGGTCGCTGATGCCATTAGTCGGAAGTCTTATGTAGCTTCATTGATGGTGCGGGAATGGAAAATGTTGGAAGATGTTTGAGATTGGAATCCTTATGAATCCAAGCATGGGGCCATTTTTGCGAACATTAAGGTATTACCTGCCTTAATTCAACAAATTAAGGATGCTCAGAAGGATGATCCCGAGTTGATGAAGATTTTGAGTAAGATTGGGGATAAAAAGTTTGAAGAATTTTCTCTTAGTTCTGAAGGGTTTTGAGTTATAGAGGTCGTTTGTGTGTGCCTAGTGTGGAAGGAGTAAAACGCCAAGTTCTTGATGAGGGCCACAAGTCGCGATATTCTATTCACCCCGGGAGTACCAAAATGTATCGGGATTTGAAACAACATTTTTGGTGGAATGGCATGAAGCGGGAAATAGCGGATTATGTGTCGAAATGTTTGACTTGTCAACAGGTTAAAGCGGAACATCAAAGACCCGCGGGGCTACTTCAACCTCTTGAGATACCGGAATGGAAATGGGAACATGTGACGATGGATTTTGTGACCGGATTACCGCGTACGAGGAGAAGGCATGATGCAGTTTGGGTGGTTGTAGACAGATTGACGAAGTCTTCTCATTTTCTACCTATTGAGATTAGTTATTCAATGGAAAGACTTGCGACCTTGTATATCAATGAAATCGTGAGATTGCATGGGGTTCCAGTTAGTATTGTTTCTGATCGGGATCCTAGATTTACATCTCGGTTTTGGCAGGCGTTTCAGAAGGCTTTGGGTTCAGAATTGAGGCTTAGCACGGCTTTTCATCCACAAACCGACGGTCAATCGGAGAGAACGATTCAGATTCTTGAAGACATGTTACGGGCTTGTTCGGTTGACTTTGCAGACTCTTGGATACTCATTTACCTTTAGTGGAGTTTGCTTATAACAACAGTTTTCAATCGAGTATCGAGATGGCTCCTTACGAAGCTTTATATGGTAGGAAGTGTCGGTCTCCTATTTTTTGGGATGAAGTCGGGGAAGCCAAGATTTGGGGTGTCGATTTGGTTAATGATTCGGTTGAAAAGGTAAAGCTTATTCGGAATCGTCTAATCAACGCTCAAAGTCGACAAAAGAACTATGCCGACCATCGGAGGCGAGATATTGAGTTCCAGTCGGGTGACTTCGTGTTTTTGAAAGTGTCTCCGAAGGTGGGAATCCGAAGGTTTGGTAAGAAGGGAAAACTTGCTCCAAGGTTTATTGGTCCTTTCGAGATATTAGATAGAGTTGGGAATCTTGCATATCGCCTTGCGTTACCGCCTTCTTTAGGCCGATTGCATAATGTGTTTCATGTATCAACGCTTCGTAAGTACGTGTATGATCCATCCCATGTGTTGTCGGAAGTACCGGAAGATATTGAACCGAATATGTCTTATGAGGAGAAACCAATTCGAGTGATTGATACCAAAGTGCAAGAATTGAGGAACAAGAGTATTCCCCTAGTTAGAGTGGTGTGGAGGAATCATGAAGTTGAGGAGTCAACTTGGGAACTGCGGGAAGAGATGGAACGGAAGTATCCGTTGTTATTCGAGCTTCTTGGTAAGTGTTAAAATTCGGGTCGAATTTTCTTTAAGGAGGAGTGATTGTCACGACCCGAAAAACCCCCTTATTTATAATCTTAATAATTTAATATTATTTACGTGTGCATTTTATTCTCTCATAATAATCTATGCTCAACATGATTTGCTTGATCATTTGTGATTTATTTATGTGTTAGATTTTATGTTAGATGATCATTATTGTGTGGGGTATTGGAGGGCTTGGGTGTAAGTTGTTAAGAGTTTAATTGGGTGAAGTAGAAATTGAGGGGTTTAAGTGTAACTCCTAAATTAACTAGTCAACCTTTCCCCCTCCTCCCTCCTCATCCTACACTCTTCCTCACCACACACTCACACTCATTTCCCCTTTCTCTCTCCCTCCATTGTTATTGAGGTAAGCTCCATCCCTCTCTCTTCTTTTGATCATCTTGTATGCTTCCATTCTTAATAATCGATTTATATAAAACGTTTAGATCGTCGCTAGGATCGTTTGGAGCTAAATAGAAGTTATTTTGGTTGAGTTTGATTTCCATTTGAGGTAAGTTACTAAGCGCCCTTTGGCTTAAAAAATTTCATATATGTTTTATATGATACATGAGATGATGATTCAAAGCTTTGTTGTGAAGATAAATGTTGATTTACTTTTTATTCAATTTTTTTTTGTGATAAATTGATGTTTGAATCATTTGTTTTGATTTGAGTTGTGTAGAGGTTGTTATGTGGGGATTTTATGGGTTTATAAGTGTGTATAATGCTTGAGTATACTTGTTAGAAGTGTTAGGGTTGATTAGAATTGAAATGGGAAGGTTTGTGTTGAAATGGATATTTGAATAGAACAAAAATTGGGTAAAAAAAAATCGTGTTCCAGGTCTGTTACACGACTCGTGTAAGGCTACACGACTCGTGTAGAGAAAAATACTAAAAGGGTGAAAAGTTACACGAGTCGTGTACTGATACACGACTTGTGTAGCAACTGTTACACGACTCGTGTATGGGTACACGACTCGTGTAAAGGCCAATTCTGCACTTGTACATTTTACGTGAAATCTTCCGGAGGTCATAACTTTCTCATCCGGACTCCGTTTTAGGCGTGTAAACTATCGTTTTAAAGCTCTATTTGAGTACTTCGAGATGAGTGGGTTTATTTAGTTGGGTTTCAGGTTCATATTATGTCGAGATTTCCGTAAGTGTTTTATAAAACAAATAGTTTAGAATTGGTCTAGGTTTTGAGTACTATTCTTATTGACTTAGATGGACATTGTGGAACACTCTAGTATTTTAAATGGTTACTTTTTGAACAAACGTGTCATGATATTTGACTAAGTATTGTTTGAGAGTGTTGGGTTTAGTCCGTTTGTGATCATGTTTGCAATGTATGAATGTGAGTAACCGTTGCATCTTTTGTGATGATGTTTGGCTTGGTTCCCTACTTTGGAATCATTGCCCCGTTGTTGTTTCAAGCGAGTATTTATTACTATGTGCTTGTATAGAGTCCAGCTGGTCTTGTTGTGTTTGTTTTGGGCAGTGATGTATATTATAATGGCACGGGCCAAGTCCAGTATAATGTACTTCACTGGTAACCCAGTTTCCCCATGTTCAGTGGCCTTGAGTGGGATGCCCCTTCCCGAGATTGAGGTTGGGATGAGCTAGCTCCTATGGTGAGTATTCTAGCTACACGCTTGGGGGTATGACTATGTGTTATTTCCCCCACTACTAGTTGTTGTTGTTACTTGGTCCCGGAACCGGCTTCAGCTCTTTCATGCTGCTCAACGGACTCTTCTCAAAGGATGGTGTTCCGTTTATAGAACCTTGGCTCAGTATCCACTTATGAGTGTTTATTTCCGCATATTGTGTTATGTGATGAGTGGACTATATCTTTTGTGTTATATGCAAATGTGAATGCCTATTGATATTGTTCCTTTGTGATTATCATGTTGGCATGAAATATAGTTGCATATTAGTAGCTTACTGAGATTTTATCTCACCCTTTATTTGTTTACTGTTTTAGATAAGGGAGTGCATCCGGGATAGGTCACTTATCACCAGGAAGGACGTTGAGGTGGTAATTCTTTTGGGGTATGTTTGTGAAGGCTACATTATGTAAATGTATATCCTTAAAGGGTAGTGTATCCGTGACTTGATCTTGTAACACCTATTTTTGGATAATGTTGGTGTTCGTACTTTTGTATAGTTGTTGTAGGCCTTCGTGCCAAGTACTTTCGTTGTGAAAGTTGTTTGATAGTAAAGTGGAAGTTTTGAACTTCAAAAGTGAATTTTATTTATCTTTATGATAGTTTTCAAAAAGTTTTTGTTAAAAGTGTTGTATGACGTCTTCCGTGCGCGACCCGAGCGTGGGGTCATGTAGGACCACGGGTACGGGGCGCGACATGGGAGGTATGAGATCTATGCTGGAGAAAATCTGCTCACAGATGGACAATGGGAAGAGGCCGATGGACGAAACAAATCAAGGAGATGGAGGTACTTCCAGCAGAGGTACGGGTAATACAGATCCAGATGCTAGGTATGCTCATACGCAGAACTTCAATCATTTCTCTTCCACACCAAATACCCATGCTGCACCTCCAGGTTTCACCACTCACATGCCTCAACCTCAACCTCCCAGCCCAACCATTATCAACCACCATATTCACCCCAACCAAATCCTCAACCCAATCCAATACCACCACCACCACAACCAAATCTAAACCAACCCAATTTTGCTTTTCAATAAAACCAAAACCAACACCCTTACCAACCATATATACCAAACCAGAACCAATTCAATGCTTATATGACCCCACCAAATTTCATTCCCCAGAATTGGAATGGCCCTTGGAATGCCAAACCCCCAAAAATGGATTTCCCCAGATTTGATGGGTCTGATCCAAGGGGATGGGCCATTAAGTGTGACCAATTCTTTGAATTCAATCCCATGGAGGATCTGAGGAAGGCTAAGTATGCTTCCACTCACTTTGAAGGAAGGGCGAGTCATTGGTACCAATTTTACCAAGTGGAGAAGGGGTTAATTCCATGGATGATGTTTGTTAACGATGTTATATCCAAGTTTGGTCAAAGAGTTCATAAGAATCCCCAGGCTGAATTCAATAAACTCACTCAAACCACTTCTGTTGATGCTTACATAGATGAGTTTGATGAGCTTAAAGCCTTGGTGGGCATGAAACAAAGGGGTTTAGGTGATGAATATTACTTATCCAGCTTTTGGAGTGGGCTAAAGGAGGAGATCAAAGGTCCAGTGTATATGTCCAAACCCACATGCTTAGAGGAAGGCATGGAGTTGGCTAGACAAGCTGAACAGAACCTCAAGGCCCATAAGCCCAAACCATATACAACCCTACCTAAAACCTACCAAACCCATCAGTTTACCAAACTACCCCAACCCATGACCCATACCCAATCTTATTCCAAGCCCAACCCAAATATCAAAACCCTCACCAGTTTCGAAATTAATGAAAGGAGGAAGAAGGGTCTCTATTTTCATTGTGATGAGAAATTCACTAGGGGTCACACTTGCAAAACCAAACTATATATGTTATATGGGGAAGAATGGGAGGAAGATGAAGTGTGTGAGGAGGAAGAAATAAGAGAAGAAGAGGGAGAGGGTCAGATATCAGTATTGGCCTTGAATGGGATGGCCACTCATAATACTATCAAAGTACAAGGGAAGGTGAACAAACAGGTGGTTACCATTCTTATTGATAGTGGGGCCACCCACAATTTTATTGATCCTGGCACAGCAGCAAAGTTGAGAAGTGTTGTAGTGAAAACTGTACCACTCAATGTGACCGTGGCTGATGGGAATAGACTATCAAGCGATTCTATTTGCAGTGACTTCAGTTGGGATATGCAAGGGCATAAGTTTCAAGCAAATATGAGGGTACTACCCTTGGGGGGATGTGATATTGTGTTAGGAGTGGAGTGGTTGAAATGTTATAGTCCTGTGACTCTAGACTATAATAAGATGGAGATTACCTTGCAGGTAGGTAAGAAAAAGATCACACTCAAGGGGACTGGAGAAGAAGGTTCATTGAGATTACTTAGTGGTAAGGGACTAAGTAAACTCATAAAGAAGACTAAGGAAGGCTTGGTGGGATACTTGTTTTACATGAGTGGTGATGAGAAAAATTGCAAGGCGGATATCCCCATAGAGAAGGTCATACAAGCGTACCAAGATGTGTTTGGGAACCCAGTGGGATTACCTCCTCCTAGAAGACAAGATCATAGAATTCCTTTGAAGGAAGGAAGCTTGCCTAGCTGTAAAAGACCTTATAGAGTCCCACACTTTCAAAAGAATGAGATAGAGAAGCAAGTCAAGGAGATGTTGGAGAGTGGGATCATTCAATACAGCAAAAGCCCTTTTGTTGCACCTGTTCTTTTGGTTTTGAAAAAAAATGGATCATGGAGGCTTTGTATTGACTACAGAAAACTCAATGAGATGACCGTGAAAGAAAAGTTCCCCATACCAATCATAGAAGAGCTTTTGGATGAGCTACATGGGGCAAGATGGTATTCTAAGCTTGATTTGCGGTCGGGTTATCACCAGATTAGAGTTGCTCCAGAGGACATCTACAAGACGGCATTTAGAACTCATCACGGCCACTTTGAGTTCAAGGTTATGCCATTTAGACTTACCAATGCCCCTGCTTCTTTTCAAGCTTTGATGAATGAGGTTTTTGAACCATTACTCAGGAAGGGAGTCTTGGTCTTCTTTGATGACATTCTTGTATATAGCAACACTATGGAAGAACATGTTCATCTTCTCCAACAAGTGTTAGAGTTGATGAGACAACATAAGTTGTATGCTAAGCTGAGTAAGTGCTCTTTTGCTCAACCGCAGTTAGAGTACTTGGGCCACATTATTTCTGGGGAAGGTGTGTCTGCCGATCCACAAAATATTGAAGCAATGAAACAATGGCCTACTCCTACTAATGTCAAGCAACTAAGGGGTTTCTTGGGGTTGACCGGATACTACAGGAGATTTGTCAAGGGCTATGGAGGAATTAGCAAACCTTTAACTCAATTGTTGAAGAAGAACTTTTTTGCATGGAATGAGGATGCTCAATCTTCCTTTGAACAACTCAAGGAGGCAATGTCTACCACACCTGTGCTAGCAACTCCTAATTTTGATATTCCATTCATTATTGAAACTGATGCTAGCAATTGTGGCATTGGAGCGGTCCTAATGCAACAAGGAAGACCCATTGCTTACCTCAGTAAGGGGTTGAGGGCTAAGACTCAAGCATTATCTACCTATGAGAAGGAGTTACTTGCTATGATGATGGCGGTCAGCAAGTGGAGATCATATGTTCAAGGGAAGCACTTTATCATCAAAACAGATCACCAAAGTATCAAGTATTTTATGGAACAAAGGCTTTCCACCCTCTTACAACAAAAGTGGTTAGCCAAACTCATGGGTCTAGACTATGAAATTGTTTACAAAAAGGGAGTGGAAAATAAGGTTGCTGACGCCTTGTCTCGAATGAATGAAACTAATGGAGAACTCAAAGATATCACGGTTGCTTATCCTAGTTGGATTGAGGAAGTGATGGCAAGTTATGATGGAGATCCTGATGTGGTAGATTACGTAGCTCAAGCTACCGTGGCTGCTCCAAATAACTATGGGTGGAGTTTTTCTAAGGTATTATTGAAGTGGAATGGAAAGATCTATGTTGGTAATCAGAAGGGGCTGAGAGAAAGAATCATTAAGGAGTTACATGAAGATACTTATGGAGGACACTCAGGTAGAGATGCAACTTGTGGTAGAGTACAAGCCTACTTCCATTGGCCTGGTGTTAGAGAATAAGTGAAAACTTGGGTGAAGGAGTGAAACAACTGCCAAAGAAACAAAACGGAGAATCTGCATTACCCCGGCTTGTTACAACCCTTATCTATTCCAAGTCAGGTATGGGAAGATATCTCAATGGACTTCATAGAGGGGTTACTTAAATCTGGTGGTAAGGAGGTGATATGGGTAGTTGTTGATAGATTGACAAAATATAGTCATTTTGTGGCTCTTGCTCATCCATTCAATGCTTTACAGTTGGCTGAATCTTTCATGGAGCATATTTACAAGTTGCATGGTCTCCCAAAATCTATTGTCAGTGATAGAGATAGACTATTCCTTAGTCAATTCTGGCAGGAGCTTTATCATCTCACTGGCACACAACTCCACTATAGTACTGCTTATCATCCTCAGAGTGATGGACAAACTGAAAGGGTTAATAGATGTTTGGAAGCCTACTTAAGGGCTATGACTGGGCAGAGACCAAGAGAATGGCTCAAATGGTTACCTCTGGCAGAGTGGTGGTATAATACAACCATTCACTCCTCTATTGGTATGAGCCCTTATGAAGCCTAATATGGTTGTTCTCCAAGGCATATGATTCTCCCACCTGATAGGGAACCAGCGGTGGATGCAGTAGGAAAGTTCATTAAGGAACGGGAGACCTTGAATGGCATTTTGAAGGAGAGATTGGCTAAAGCTCAAAACAGGTATAAGGTGTATGCTGACAGAAATAGAACGGAGAGGGAATTTATTGTGGGAGACATGGTTTTCTTGAAGCTGCAGCCTTATAGGCAAAATTCAGTGGTGTTAAGGGGGAATCAAAAGTTGGCTGCTAAGTATTTTGGCCCCTACAAGGTCCTTAAAAAGATGGGAATGGCTGCTTATAAGTTGGATCTTCCTCAACGGTCTCAAATACATCCTGTTTTTCATGTTTCTCTACAAAAGAAAAAAGTAGGACACAAGGCTTCAATTTCTACCTCATTACCAAAGGCTAATGCTGAAGGGCAATTGTTAGTGCAACCTTTGTTATTGAAGGATAGGAGGATGATCAAGAGGGGCAATAAAGCTGTGCCACAAGTGTTTATCCAATGGTCCAATGCACCTGAAGAAGATTCAACTTGGGAAGATGCTGCCATAATTTATGCTTTGAGGACAAGGTAAATTTAAGGGGAGTGGATTGTAATGGAGGAAGCAATTTTGTGGTCAATGTGGCAGGGAAGTGTTGTGCGGTAGTGTTGGTGCGGTCAAGGAGAGGAGATTACGGTAGGTTGAAGAGGAAAAGGTTTTATGCGGTCAACAGAGGGGAGGAGTTATGCGGTCAATGGAGCAAGTGTTAGAAGTATTATTGTGGTAAGTTAGTGTGGTCAAGTAGTGGTAAAGTCAAGGTGGAGGGTCTCTGTGGTAATTTCGTTAATTGACCACGTGAGGGTCTCGTGAGATTGTTGAGAGCACGTGGCCACGTGGAGGGCGTGAGACGGTTATCTCCAACAAATTGCACATGGGGCTTCCCTATAAAAGGGGCACAAGGGGGATGAATCAAAGTGTGGATGATATTGCTATTTCTCTTTCTCCTTAGTTTAGCCATAGCTGAGTAGCTAGCATTTTCCTTCATAGTTTAGCTAGTAGTTGATTATCTAGCTTATTTCTATGTTTTCGTTGTAATTCAAGTTCAATCAATAGAGTTTGATTTCCATTTCCATTTTCGCATTTGTGCTTGAATCGCATCTGTTACAAATGTCAACTAAGGTCAGATGATCGGCATTACTTTATGGCGACATCATGTAAAAGGTAGTGGTAATGAAAAAATTCAAGGTCATGCGAAACGCAAGGAGTTCAAGCTATGAAATCAAATCAAAATCAGAGCAAAGATGGCAAAGGATAAAACCCGAGTATATATATATTTAACAAAAAGACCCCCACAGCAAGGCTGGGGGCCTGGCCTATACAAAAAAGGAAAAAAGAAACTGTTGAGTCATCCTAAGGATTCAAGAAAGACTATAATCTTGATCTTGTTCTTCATCATCCTCCCACTCAACGTCTCCATCGTACCCATACTCATCAATGATGATGGGTTCGGGATCATCCTCACTATCATCTTCATCATCATCATCCTCGTCCTCATCCTCTGACTCTTCTGCACTAGAGTCGTCGGAGAATTCATCTACAGGGTCTGGCTCCGAGTATTCGCCATCACTATCGGACGGAGATTCTTCCGCCGGAAAAGATGAACGTATCTTGGATGGGAACATTGAATCATCACTGCTTAAAGAATCATGATAAACTTGATTTTCTGATCCTGTACTCACTTCTTACGGGAATGCATCATCGTATTTTCTCTTTGGAGCCATCTTGGAATTCTTCGCAAAATTTGGGATGTTCTTGGAGAATTCTAGAGGATGAAGGTAAGGTAGAGGGTAACCAATGGACAGACCATTTATTTATACCCCTGGAATATGAGGGGGTGGGGAGTTTATCAATGATACTCATAATTGGGGTGCAATCAATAAAGCCTTCGATTTCCAAGAAGGGCAATGATTCCACCTGTGTCAAATCCACAGTGATGTCAGCAAATCCAAGCAAAAGAGTATTTTTGGCGGCTGCAGGTCAAATCAATATAAATGAAGTGCAAAACAAGGGCACAGTTCCTACTCGGCGTGCCAAGATAGAAACTCGGGGGCCACTGAACGACATAAACCGACTTGGTTAATGGGGACCCATAAACTCTGGGCCCACATACCTAACAGACCTATACCGAGAGGCCCACTCTCGAGAAGCCCATGTTTATAGGCCAACATCAATAAGGCCGAGCAGGCAGTCCTTGCCTAGGCCGAGCCCAAGAAGCCCAATCCCTAGCCGGCCTCTATGACGAGCCGAGTTAGATGACGGGCCGACTTACATCAGAAACCTCCCATTATCGTTGGGAAACCTCTCACAGAGTTATGCTACAACTCTAACACTAAAGAATCCTTATCTAAACAAGGATATCTCTTCTACAAGGTAGCTGGGATACCACTCATCCTTATCCAGAGTCTATCTCCAAGGAACACGAGTCCCACAACAATACGGGCTCCCTGGCTTACTTTGCAAGTCAGGACTCATTCACCCGTGCCTATATAAACAGGTCCTCACAACAGGAGACGGGTAATGAACTTTTGACTCTAAACTGGTCAATTGATTTCTCTATTTCATATCATCCGTATTCTTACTCTTACACCGGAGGGCCTTCGCCGGTGAAGCCCCGGTGTAGTTTACGTTTGTTTCATGTGTGTAGCTCCGGCCATCAAGAACTGTTGCTGGGATTATCCGAACCGCTAGACGAAGGCTGATCCAACCAGATTTTGGCGTCATCAAGTACTTTGAGCCATTATCTACAATTATGCAAACATATAATTAAATATAAGTACTAACTTAATTAAAGATACTATAAGTATTTCAAAAATACTCCCACTAAATTATATAACCTTCAAATACATCCAATGTATCATATAATTTAAATGGGCTAAGATCCAACTTTAATTTAATTTCAAGTCCGCTTTGGCGATACTGCTCAAAATTAAATTAATTAGGTAGACAACTCCTTGTCAATCATATCATATATGACTCTTAGATCCTTTATGAGATTTAGGCATCATATGTCTAACACATTTCAATCTCATCTGTGCCTTAGGCCCAAAACTTTGTCTTTTGATAGCCCATTTAAGTCAAACCATTTTAAACGTATAGGAATCACTCTTTCCTCATCTTATTCATAAATGAATAAAATTAATGCGCCTCGCTTTGGCAGAGCCCGCATAAAACTACCCATGTACTCACAAGTGTTTTAATCATCGAGTACTTTGCCTAGTCCGCCTGGATCACCATGAGGTCCGCCCGGGGCCTTCATGTGGTCCGCCCGGACCCTCCTGTTTTCCAGTTTCTTCTTTTCTCCTCTAAGTTTCCAAAATCCCCAAAAGGTCCTTTCGACCTAAATTCCAATTAAGTCATTTTAGATTCGTTCTATTTGTGTGTGACCCTATAGGATTACACTAAGTTGGCAATGGGTTCAATCATAAATCCATAAGATATGATTAGGTTCTACCAAACCGTCATACCTACCCAAATAGTGTAACTATATACAAATTCGCATTCCTTTATAGAACATGTCACAATCCCTTTGTGCACGATGTCATTGAACACAAGTCATGGTCAACAAGTCAATTTGCATTATTCAATACTTTCTCGATACCGAATATGTTGATAATTCAAATGACAATGATCCAATCAATTCATTTGAGTTTGGCCAAACATTTCATCAACATCATTCTACGAGGGGCCTAAGCTTGACATCTTTCCGAAGATGGACAAATCCAACTTAGCTTATTATCCTTCCCTACATGAATCCGATTATGCCAATCATACCCTTTATAACTTCCTAGTTAAAGGTAGCGTTTGAATATTTCAAACATAATGTTCATCAAGTGGAAGACTATAATAACTTCATGTCTAAGGATTCAAATGACATAACTAATATGAGATATATGTACGAAATAAACCATGACATAAATCTCATACATGGGTCATGTCCAGTACCTTGTTTCAAACAAGTACCCATAAATCTAACATGATCATCCCATGATTATTTAGCCTTTATACTAGTGCTTCACAGGTACTAGGGACGGAGATTATTATAAGTAAACATGAACAATAATAATAATCAAAATATCTCTTTATTAATAAGAATAAGATGATTACAAATAATGTTTAAATAAACGTGCCTAGGGCACCAACACTAATAATCTCCACTTGTCCTAGGCCCAATCTCCCATGTATCTAATACCCATGGACCTAACATGACCATCATGTTTAGCTTGTGGAAGTCCTTTTGTTAGTGGGTCCGCAACGTTATCATCAGTTGGTACTCTGCATATATTCACGTCTCCCCTATCAATGATTTCTCGAATGATATGAAAATGCCTAAGTATGTGCTTGGATTTCTGATGCGCCCTTGGTTCATTTGCTTGATCAATAGCACCATTATTATCACAATAAAGGTCTATTGGATTAGCAATACTAAGAACCACTTCAAGTTTACCAATGAACTTCTTAATCCAAATAGCTTCCTTTGCAGCATCCGATAAAGCAATATACTCAGCTTCAGTTGTTAGAATCAGCGGTTGTACTCTGCTTGGAACTCTTCCAGCTTATAGCTCCACCATTTAACATGAACACAAAACCCGATTGCGATCGACTATCATCTCTGTCGGTTTGGAAGCTTGCATCCGTGTAACCATTTACAATGAGATCATCTTCCATTCCTCCATAGATCAAAAACGAATCTTGTTGGTCCCAAAGGGCAACAAGGGTATGGAAAATATCTAGAGGGGGGTGAATAGTTGTTTTAAAATTCTTTTCGTACCCCTAATAAACTCAATTGCAAATGCGCACTTTATCAAATAAGCGTTATGAAATGCGCCTAAGTGAGTGAGTGAAATGCACAGCAGAATTTAGTTAAGTAAATAGGAGCAAATCTTGATAAAGGGGGCGCACACACACTCTAAGTATTTTGGCTCAAAGTGGGTGAAATAAGGAACTAAGGCAAATGATATAACAAACACAACACAATAATATGAGTGAGTGTTACAAATTACAACGTTTGAGCTTATACACTAACTCAAGATCTAATATTCTATGAAAGAACAAATCCTAGACAAAAACCGGTGTATCTTTTAAAGAAAGATCTAAGTGATCAAACTTAAAGAAGTGCGTGTGTGATTTTAGATTCAAGGCTCTTTAGATCTTTATGATTTAGAGCACAATAAAGCTAAAGTGTTTTGCTTGAGGATCTGGGCTAAGGATGAAGGTATGAAGATGTTCTTGAAAATTCTGGTAAATCAAAGGCAATCTTCAAATCTTTAATAAATGCTTGAGAGAGAAATTCAGAGATTCTTAGCGACTTCAAAACATTTGAAGTTATGGGGTATTTATAGTAGAGCTCCAAAAAATAGCCGTTGGAAATCCCTTGTGGATAAGGTTAAAGGACAGATGTGCTGTCGCTCATTGAGTGGAGCACGTGTCCTTTATAGCCGTTAGACACATAACACAAATATGACCGTTATGGACAGGTGTCCTTATATGCGGGTACATGCGTGTTATATAACCACCGTTGGATCATTAGCGTAGTTTGAATTCCTTCAAGTCTTCATGTCTTCATGTCTTCAATAAATCACTAAGTGTTGAATTAACATCATTGAGGCGCGTTGAGTCAATGGGGCGCATGGTCCATAGAGGCGCATGAACATGTGCATGCCCTGATGGGGCGCATATCACATGCGCGGGCCACATGGGGCGCATGGGCGCATGGCTCAAAATCAACTTGTGATTTTTCTTGAATCTTGATATCTTGCCCTATTCCTAAGCCTATTCTATTACAATGGACTACCTAAAAAATGAAGTATAAATACTTCTTACATGTGGGTCTAAATTCCATGAAATAAAACTTAGGTGATGGATCAATCAAATCTAATCAATCCTATTACATTGAAACTGAGATATAAGTGGGCATACCCAACAAATCTTTAGTCCTTCTCAAGTACTTAACAATCGCTTTAACAGTCATCCAGTGATTCTCACCGGGGTCGGACTGATATCTTCTCGTCATGCTCAAAGCATAAGATACATCCGGCCTAGTACATATCATGGCATACATGATGGATCCAATTGCTGAAGCATATGGAATCTCACTCATTTTCTCACGCTCATCTTTTGTCTTAGGACATTGAGTCTTGTTTAGAGAAACTCCATGTAACACTGGCAACTGTCCTCTCTTAGAGTTTTCCATGCGGAATCTTCTAAGGACCTTGTCAATGTATGTACTTTGGCTTAAACCAATTAGCTTCCTTGATCTATCTCTGTAGATCTTAATGCCAAGGACATATGCGGCTTCACCCATATCTTTCATTGCGAAACACTTTCCCAACCAAGTCTTTACAGAATGAAGTGTAGGAATGTCATTTCCAATGAGCAATATGTTATCCATATATAAAATAAGGAATATCACTATGCTCCCACCAATCTTCTTGTATACACAAGGTTCATCTTCGTTCTTGATGAAGCCAAACTTTTTTACTGATTCATCAAAACAGAGATTCCAGCTCCTAGAAGCTTGCTTCAATCCATAGATGGATTTCTGCAATTTACATACTTTAGAATTTTGTTCAAAACCCTCATGTTGTGTCATATAGACATCCTCTTGCAAGTTCCCGTTAAGGAAAGCGGTTTTGACATCCATCTGCCATATTTCATAGTCATGATATACGGCAATGGCAAGCAAAATTCTTATAGACTTGATCATTGCTACGGGTGAAAATGTTTCATCATAGTCAATACCATGAATCTGCCTATAACTTTTCGCTACAAGCCTAGCTTTGTAAGTATGCACCTTCCCATCCATGTCAGTCTTTTTCTTGAAGACCCATTTGCATCTTATGGTTTTTACACCATCAGGTGCATCAATCAAGTTCCAAACTTGATTATCATGCATGGATTGTAATTCGGATTCCATGGCTCCAAGCCACTTGTCCGAATCAGGAGAAGACATCGCCTCTTGGTAGGTGATCGGTTCATCATTCTCAATGATCTCCACCTTATCACTATCCGTTTCGAGAAACCCATATCTCTCAGGCTCGGATCGTGACCTACCAGATCTGCGAGTTACTTGTGTATCTTGAATAGGTTCCACAACTCCTTGTGGGACTTGTTCTTGTTCCACTATCGGTTCAATGTCAATTTCTGGGTCTCGAACCTCTTCGAGATTTACTTTACTCCCACTGATTTCTTTGGAGAGAAACTCTTTCTCCAAAAAAACACCAGTTCGGGCAACAAACACTTTGTTGTCCGTTCGGTTGTAAAAGTAATATCCTTTAGTTTCCTTAGGATATCCCACGAAAATACATTTATCAGATTTGTGTGCAAGTTTGTCTGAGACAAGTCTTTTGACAAAAGCTTCACAACTCCAAATCTTCATGAAATACAAACTAGGTTTTATTTCCTCTCCACATCTCATATGGAGTCTTTTGAACCGATTTACTTGGAACTTGAGTTAGTGTGAAAGCAACGGTTTCTAGAGCATAACCCCAAAAAGGATATCAGAAGATCAACTTGACTCATCATTGATCGAATCATGTCCAACAAAGTCCGATTCCTCCTCTCGGACACACCATTCCATTGTGGTGTTCCGGGTGGAGTCAATTGTGAAACTATTCCACAATTCTTTAGATGATAATCAAATTCTTGACTTAAGTATTCTCCACCTCGATCCGATCAAAGCGCCTTAATACTTTTGCCAAGTTGTTTTTCTACTTCATTTTGAAATATTCTAAATGTCTCAAATGCTTCACTTCGAGACCATCTATTGCTTAGTTTCGCCCACATAGACTACTTTCTTGGTTTCTTGAATTAGTGCGGAATTGTGGTTGCCCATAGCTTAATTCGGCCGCACTTCTTGTTGTCTTGATTTGGAGATGATAATCAAAGTTCAAATAGTTTCATCCTCATAATTATAGAGAAACTAATGACACATAAATATTATGCTTAAATTAATGGAGATTAATTAAGAGCTTAATTGAGTTACTAAGACCATCTACAATGGATTAAACGAAAAAACCCATTAAACACTCACTTTATCACTCCACATCATCTTCTCTATCTTCCAACTAGTCCATTCAATACTCATTCAATATTTAACCCTACAATGGTTTGTTTAATCCCCTATTTAACACTTTTCCCACTCATCATCCTATACCCCACCACTTAAAATTTATTTTATATTTTTAATTTTATGATTAGTGTTGAAATGGTTATTATTAGGATCCATTTCAAGAAAAAGATGGTTTTTTTTTGTGTAGGAATACAATGAAACTTACGTCAATTTAAAGAGATTTTTTTAAGGAATTTTGGTGTAAAAAAAAAATCTGTGAAATAATTGAGCTCAAATAATTGGGATAAAAAAAATATGGCCAGCCAATCCGAGATGAACACGTGGCGACACCAGGAAAAACAAAAAAAAAACGGGTGTCGCCTGCCTTCACGCCCTCTCATTCGCGCGTGTCTCTCAGGCGACTTGTCCGCCCAATCCCAGCTCGCCACATGGCAATTCCTTGCCGACCATTCTGCATTCACATTCGTTTAACCCATTCAACAAAATTGCAAATCTCATCCCATTCAATCAACCATTGTACACATAAACCATTTATTTTGGTTGAATGGCCATTAAACACCTCAAATTTTTTGCCATTGTAGATGGTCTAAGACCATCTACAATGGATTAAACGAAAAAACCCATTAAACACTCACTTTATCACTCCACATCATCTTCTATCTCTTCCAACTAATCCATTCAACACTCATTCAACTTTTACTCTACAATGATTTGTTTAATCCCCTCATTCAACACTTTTCCCACTCATCATCCTATACCCCACCACTTAAAATTTATTTTTTATTTTTTATTTTTATGATTAGTGTTGAAATAGTTATTATTGGGATCCATTTCAAGAAAAAGATTGGGTTTTTTTTTGTGTCGAAATACAATGAAACTTACATCAATTTAAAGAGAATTTTTTTTAGGAATTTTGGTGTAAAAAAAATAAATAAATACATTTTCTGTAAAATAATTGAGCTCAAATAATTGGGATAAAAGGAAATAATTCGTCAGCCAATGAGAAGTCGACAAGTGTCAAAACCAGGAAAAACAAAAAAAAAATTGGCCGCCATCTTCCTTCACGCGCCAACGCCCGAGCTTGCGTCTCACGCTCCATGTCCGCCCAATTGCTGGTCGCCACGTGTCCGACAGAAATGACATTCACACCCGTGAATCCAGTAAACAAAATTGCAATTTTTTCCCCATTCAACAAACCATTGTAGTGATTAATACGAGCCTACGAGGTGGTACGACTTTTGAAAAGGTCAACTCATTATTGTACCTGTAGACACCCCGCCTTGGACCTCTCACCCCGATTGCATACAAAGTATTTTTATTTAACTTATTTTTGTTGATTTCTGTTACTTCGGTTAAGTTCCTAACTGATTCCGTTAGTTTTGGACTAAACTGCATAACAGAGTTAACTTTTAGGGTCATTCTGTCATTCTGTCATTTTTTACCCGCGGGCGCTTCCGGCACTGCGAGTGAGCCGCGCGCGCGTCCCTCCCCAAAAGCCGGACCCGCGCGCTTCCCACTTTGGCAGTAACGGATTGCACCTTATTTCCCTCCCTTTTCTTATTTACAAACATCTTTTCTTAATCACAAAAACTATCTTTTTACATCCACATTCATCACCCCTTTTCTCATTAACTCTCAATCTCAAATTTTAAGCCTTTTCCCAAAAACTAATATTTCTTTCATTTATTATTTGATTTCTTTTATTTCTTTTATTTTTCTTTTATTCATTTATCTTATTTGTGATTGGCCCATTCCATTTCACATGGATGACCAATTTCCCTCCATCATTTCCCTCTCTTTTTTACCTATAAAAACCATCATCTTCTACCTTGGAAAGGGACTTCTTTTTGGACTCCAACCTTGATTCACCAACTACATTATACACAAATTCTCCCAACAAGAGTTCTTAGTAACAAGACTCTACACAAATTGTTTTACAACAATAACACTTTCAAGTCAAGGTTCCAAGTCCTCTTTCTCAAGGTACAACTCAATTTTCTTCCTTTGTTTTCTTCTTCTTGATGTATGCAATCCCCATTAATGGGACATGACCAACATGACTACTTGTAGACACCCCGATCTCGCACCCCTAAAACCAACCATTTGATTCGGTCTAAGCGCGATAATTGACCTAAAAACCATAGATTTGACCGTTCGGGATTACCGTACGCCTTATCGGTGCATCGGATGGAAAAACCATGTCCGGATTCATGATCAGGGCTCAAAACCGAGTAAACAGGCGTATTCTTCAAAAATTGAGCGTCGGGACCCTACGGCGGGCCCCGCACCCCTAGAACGCCTTTTACCGGACATCCCTTGCATTTAAAATTATATTATTTTATTCCTTACTCTTTAACATAATCTAGATATGCCATCTTGACCAGAAAATTGAGAAGAGCAACTTTTGTGTTGAACCCGCGGACAACCGGGACACCGGAACGCGCACGACGGATCAGTTGCAAGCTGTTGCGGAGCGGGAACACAGAGCCGGAAATAATGACATGTTTACTCCCACATTTCCTGGACATATGGCTGCATTAGGGGGGGGGGGGGGTCACATGGGCCAAAATCAACCAAGGATGGACAAGTATCATTCAAAAAGTGGAAATTGCACAAAGTCAAAGCAATACCATCACTTTTGGCCATTTTTTCCACCCCTCTTGCATGAATTTCGGGCAAGAGACCTTACCCCCCATACTACCCCTACTCTAGGGGCATTTTGGTCAAAAAACTTACCTCCCTCCTCCATATACTTCCTAGGTTGATCCAAGAAGAGGAGGATCCATTGAACACACACATTTTCAACACATACATTACACTACACACTCCCTCCATACACTTTCACTCTTGCTCTTACTACCACCATTCCACCACCACTACCACCACTCCTCCACCACATCTCCACTACTAAGCCACCACCCAAACACCTCAAACAACCCCTTCAAATCTCAAGCAACAACAACAACAAGCAACAACAACAACAACAACAACAACAACCACAACCACCACAACAACAACAACTTCAATCAAACAAAAAAAAGTCTTCCCTTGGAGACAAAGAAAGCACACCGCCCTCTCTTAATCTAGGTAAGTTTCCTTTTTATATATCATAGATTTGATAAAATGTAAGTTTAAATGAGTTGTTTGGGAATCTAGTCAACTAGTGACTAGATTCCCCTTATTACCTATGTAATCTATGTTTTTTACTTTGTAAATAAACATGTTCTATATATTCTAAATGTTCATACTTCAGTCCTAGCATGTATATATATGTCTTGAGTTCATTTTGGTGTTAATCTCATGCTTTAGATCTCAAATCCCAGCAAGATATAGTCCATTTGCTCAGCATGTGTATATTCTGCCCTCATCTCCTTCTTTGTTGTTTATTCTCATTTTTGTTTATGTTTGTTCATAAATAGACACATTATAATGTTAATAATATATCAATAAACAAGTTCCCTAAGTTCCATGGGTTTGTTCCAAGTTTATATCACGTTTTGACCTCCATCTTCATGCCATATATAATCTGTCCAGCATGTTTAGTTTCAACCAAGGATTTTGATGTGCTGTTTCCTCTATCATAAATTTGTTTATAGATGTAACTCAAAATATCAAAGTTGTTCCTTGCATATTGAATATGATACTTGACAAGTTTCGTGGTTTACATCCATGTCTAGGTCATGTTTTGGTAGGAATTTTCGTAGTACAGAACTGCTGCCTTGCTTGCTGCACTCTGGATTAGTCTGAGTTCTTAAGTCCAAAAACCTACCAAAACTCGATTTTCAAGTCAAAGTCAAAACATGAAATTTGTTCTAAAAGACTAATAAAGATGTTCATGTTCTTGAAATAATTTTAGGACCTAAGGAAAGACCCCTTTACATTTTCTAAATCAAGTGTCTGCTCTCAGACTAACATTTCCAGATTCTGACATGAAAATGTCAGAGGTCTTTTGATGCACTTAAACTCGTTTTATTCACGAACTGTTTTGGGTACATAATATTCAATATGTGATCTTCAAGTTTAATGTTTTGAGTTTTCTAAGATTCATGGGTTATGATAGTGTAAATTGTCCATCAAAATATGATATGCAATGCTTTGCTGTGCTGGGCTGATTTTATGTTAATGTTTTGGCGGCATGAGTTAAGCATGAAATATTTGTCCATAAATCCAACCAAAATTCATACATGTTATCTAACATCTTGGGAGTGAATCCCAATCTTTAGATCTCTTTTTGGATAGGTTTTTCACAAGTACAATCCATGGTGACTCACAGCAGCCCCGTGAATCTGGAGGATCAATCTTGCACTCGGATATTCTTTTCATGGGATTTATCCCATTTTTTGTATATATGTATTATTTGTACAATATTTCCCCTTCCCCCTTTAATTGCTCATACTTGTATATATGATTCAAACCTTTTTCAAAACCAATCGGGAATCCACCCAAACCGATCCCCGGTTGCGAATTAAAACAAACGTGCCTAGACTAGGAGACTCCTCTGTACATAAACATACACATTTTTTATAAGTTAGGACATAAAACACATTTTCAAAAGGCAAACTAAAATCAAGCGTAGGCGGAAGCATGCTAGAGACCGAAAGGGCGAGCGGAGTGCCTAACACCTTCTCCTCTCGTAACATAGCCCCCGAACCCACTTTTCAATCAAAAAGGTTTTTATCTCTATTTTCCTAAATAAAATGAGGTGGCGACTCTTCTTTTCAAAACCAAAGTAGGGTAACCATTTTGAGAAACCGAGCGGATTCCAGCCGCGTTTCGCACGGATCCCCACGCGGGTACGGGCGCGGGCTCTCACAGTGGCGACTCTGCTGGGGACTGTTTTTTCAAAAGTGGGCTAGACTCAAATGCTTGTTTTCCGCCATTATTTGCTTTTGCGTTGTATATACATGTCCTAACTTTGTTTTGCAGGTTTTTTACCTTCTCTTTGTTTGTGTAAATAAAAAAAAAAATAAAAAAAAATTCTTTTCTTTCTTTCAAAAAATCATTTTTCAAAATTAGAGACTTCACACACGGTTCACGTTTTCAAACTTGCGACATAGAAACCATACAAACCTTAGGGGGTGTAGCCAGGTGAGTGAAGGGGGGTCACCGATCCTCCGATAGGGCTCCCGGTTGACATTCCCGCCCCAAAGCGCGGCTACTAGTCGTCGCTGCGGGTGTAAGCCACATGCAAGCCATCCATCAAAAGCCTCGATGTCCGAATTTTCAAAATGACACGTCCTCGACTTTAAGCCGGTTTTTGTCTAATAATTTCTCTTCAACCCTATGCATTCCTAAAAGGTTATAAACAACCTAAAGTGTGGATATTTTGGAACGATTGGGTTGACCCGAAATTATCAAGACCTTCACATAGACCGTAACTCGAATGGTGGATCCCAGAAAGAGTATAGGCCCTTCGCTAGGGGCTTCGGGCAGCCATTAGTACAGGTGAAAAACGTTGGTCCTATACTTTGGAGACGGTATCCACTATTCCAGGATTTAATCATTGAACGTGTCAAAACAAAGCACAGTGCTTGTCCGGATTCTTAGGTTTTTGTGCGTTGCTTGCGCTTCAACCTTTTCGAAAACAATTTTGTTTCAAAATCTTATACTTTTCTTCTCTTCGTGCTTTTATTCTTGTACATAAAAGAAATCCCATTTCAAAAATTTAAAAACATTCTTTTCCAATCCATTTTTGTAGAGGGAGAATCTCGCTTCTTTTTCTAGCGCGACATTCAAGGTCAGTTCCAGACATTACTTTGATCAAGGTCTACTCCGGGTTTTCTCATCAAGCATGGCCAACAGCGGACAAAAATCAGGAAATGGGGCTAGGGGCTCACTTAACATTGAGCCGAAGAATGCAGTGGAACAATGGTTGGAATGGCGCTTGAACGAACACACCAATCGCATGACCAGCCTTTTGCAAGAATTTCAAAAAGGGATGTTGGATCAGATGGCGAGCCTCTTGAGGGATCAAAGTAAATTGGAGCTCAACGAGCTCCAAGCACCCCAATTCCAAAATATCGGTTCCGATCTCAACTCTTCTTCCCCCCGAGATACGAGGTTCATGACATGTAATGGTAATGCGCAGCAGATGACAAATAACAATTCAAGTTTGCATAATGTTGGGGATCAAAAACCAAGTCGTTCACAGAGAAGGTTCAGTCGTCATGATAGGCACTTCGATGAATTGAATGCTCCCATGAGTGTGATACTCCACGACTTAATGGCTCGAGGCTTATTGAAACCTATGGAAGGGTATAAGTTACCCAACCCGTTGCCTAAATCTTGGGACCCTCAAAGCTCTGCATGTATCATCAAGTTTGGGGTCACGATACAGACTCGTGTTGGTCTCTCAAGCACGCCCTCCAGGACCTTATTGATAAAGAAGCTATCCCAAAGCCTCCCCCAAAGGCTTCAAGTTCGAAGGTGTCATCCTAGGGGCTCACTGAGCCCCAAGGAAGGAGTTCTCTTTTGTTAGATGATGACCGCAGTGTACCGGCGCGAGAAAATGTTCCTCTTGTGAATAATGGAAGTTTACCGACCCGAGGGATTATGTCTCCTTTTGCTGTGAATAGGGCACACCGCCTAACTCTAATCCCTTTTGCTTTCGGGCCCTTCCTAAAATGCGCTCACACTTCTTTTGCTTTCCAACTCCATGCTTGCGTGTCATCTTTTCTGTAATATATTTATTTGCTTGCTTGTCTTGTAAATATGTTTTCAGTTAATGAACTCGCGTTATAATCAAGTGCCTTCATAATCACATATTTTATAAATTTGGTCCCACAAATGATTAATCGCACTTAATTAAAAGCAAACGATAATAAACGGGACTAATTCTAGACTGCGATTAATTGAGGTGAGAACTAGGGTTGACAGTGCTCAACGGAATTCACAAACGAAGGCAATCAATGAAGTTCACGAAGGCGATCGACGAAGTCATCCGACGAACGAAGATTTCAGGGTGCAATCAAGGGCATAATCAAAGAGGCCAATCAAATGGTAAAGGCCGAAGATTATCACAGTCATGCCAACACAAGTGTCAGCGATTTTCCTTTAATGTATGATGCATTGTAAATTCTCGAATATTGTATGTTTATGTTTTTGTAAAAATAGTTGTATTCCGCACGCTATGATGTTTCTTCTTGAGTGCAAAAAAAAAAAAAAAAAAAAAAAAGAAGAAGAAGCATTATTCATTTATTTTGGTACATATTCCATTTGCTTTAATTCAATTGTTTTAGAAATGATATCGCGACACTACAAATTCATGTGTGTGCCGTCAACGATGGCAAATGGCATTTCATTCTGAAGACTTCATCGCTCGTATCAAAGTCAAGACAGGGACCGAGGGTCAGACCATTTCATGTGACACAGTTTCAAGGAGCCCCGCGCATGCGAAGCCAATCTGCACTAAGGAGATCTCGCTCCATCAACTTTGGGCAAAGCACCATCAACGACGACAACGGGTGGCTTTTGTTGGAGACCAACGTGCTCTACCAATTCCTTACACTGAGGGAGCCCAAGAACCAAAAAATCGTGCAGCCACCAATGGTGTGATCAATATCAAGAAAAGGAGACAACGAAGACGACATGGAGAGCACCGCGCATATGAGGCTAATCTAAATTGAAGAAGATCTCGATCTCTCGAATTTGGGCAAGCACCATCAACGACGACAACTGGTGTCTTTTGTTGGAGACCAACATGCTCTGCCAAACCCTTACACTGAGGGAGCCCAGCGGCCAAAGGTCATACAGCCTCTAATCAATCTCAAAAGTGCGACAACGACGACAAGGACCTCCCACCCATGAGGTCAACAGGCGGTGCTAATTACAATTGTTGGACGATGTTCTCATCTCGATTTGTCACGGTCTAATTTGAGTCCAAATAAATCTTTTCTAAAAAATAGAAATTAACTTTTTGATTTTGAAGCGCTTGACCATTAATGCGAATTCTAATCTTGAGTCATTGATTTCGAATGCGAGCAATTTCCTCGAGTCTAGGGGCTTCCCCTACTCTCGTCCTTCCGTCAATTTTTTCTGTGCAAACACGATGTCAAAGATCTCACGGGGTCTTTATTTGCTTTTCCCAAAACACTGGCCTTGTGCCTTCCTCTTCCAATTCCTGTAATTGTCACAGCAAGGGAGGCGAGGGAATGTGATCCTCTGACTCTCAAAATCCAAAATCTGGAAGTGCTCAAATGAATGAATGTGAACTGGGGCTGCGCGTCAGGATTCAGAAATGATAGATGGGTTCCCGTTAATGCAAAACGTCTCAGGGGTAGGACAACTCTCACAGATAGTTGGTCCTTGGAAGTTTTAACATCAAAAATCATCAGAATTTGTGAGACAACCGTCACAGATGGTTAGGTCCCTTTCAAGAGAATCATCGGAGGGAAGTTTTTCAGATTAGCAGTTTGGGCCACAGGTCACAAAGCTCAATCACCGGCAATACTGGGGGCTGTGTATAATTGGTTAATTCTCGAAGGCAGTTGATTTCCCCATCAAAGCGTCGAATGGAAATGTGACTATCACAATGTGTGAGTTACTCCCAGCAGCGAAACATCAAATCTGCAACAACTCTCAAAGACAGTTGACTCCCTACCGATTGGGTATCGCATGGCAGAAATTGTGAAGTACCTCCGACAGCGAGACATCGAACATTTGAAAAAACTCGCAATGACAGTTAGAGCCCCTAAGCCAAAACATGAAGTGGTCTCGATACGACAGTTTGGATCAACATGAGATTCACCCTTCAAGTGAAACAAGAGCTTCATATGCCAGATTCAGGGGCTTGTCCTATAACATGATTGGGGCTTCCGTAGCCAACATCTGAGGTTGATCTTTGAATGACACTGGGGCTTCACCAGCAAGAATGTTGAGGGTTGATATAAAAAAGAACAAATGGGGCTTCTACAGCCGACTTCTGGGGCAAGGCAAAGTAATCCACCAGGAGAGATACCGTCGAGTAAACTTGATCAAATGGGTGTAGGGAATTGACCTTTCTAGTACTCGCGCTAGGCTTTCATTCCGCTCCACCATATATCTCCACCTCGACCCTCATTCCTCGCAAAGTTTTCAAAAGAAAAATGCACAATTCCTTCCTTTTTCAGATTCTCCCTCTTTGCACATAAACATTTTGTTCATTTTATAAAAAGCAAAGGCTGAAATGCAAGCAATGCACACGTGTCAAAAAAAAATTGAAAAAAAAAGAGTTTTCAATTCTGAAAGAAAGATGGAGAAATTTAAATTTCAAAATCATTTGCAAAGGAAATCCTCGTTTGAAGTCCTTCAATCATCAATGACAATGAGAAGTTTTGAAGTGAAAAATGCGCGCTATGATATTGCATACTTGTGAAAATCTTTTGCAGGTGTCCAAATCTAATCCCATGCAGGTACCCCATCGCAAGAAGGGTCATCTCCAATAAATCGTATTTCAATCAAATTGTGTTTTTCGAGTTTTTCACAAACTCGAACTACGTAAGGTCTGATTCCCGAAAGGGATACGTAGGCAGCTTGCTTCGGCGAGTCCGACCACAAACACATCGAAATGATGGAAAGCGAGCAGTTCTCAACGTGATATGTTCTTTATCCCTCGATCTTTTAATCATGATGATTTGGTTGCGTGTATGACACACTCTCTGCACATGAATGTCGCGATATATCTGTATGCTTGTGAAAGGTCTTATGCAGGTACTCAAATCCAATCTCCGAGGCCATGTCACGTCTAAATCCCTCAAGAAATATCTTCTTCAGCATCACACCACATCTGTTCAATCAAATTGTGTTTTTCGAGTTTTTCACAAACTCGAACTACGTAAGGTCTGATTCCCGAAAGGGATACGTAGGCAACCTGTCACCTCAGGTCCGACCACAAAACGCATCAAAATGTTGAGAAGGGGAGCTTGACCATAAACGCCTCAAAATATCCCAAAGCAAGTTTGTTCATGCACTCATCGAAGCAGCTCGCAGAAACCCGAGATGGCCCCCCGATAAATCCAAACAGTTCCAGACATGAAAGCATGGTAATTGGATCGTTCTCCTCAAGCCAAGAATCAAAAATCTCATCACACAGCAACTACAAAGCCAAAGGATCCCCCCATGGCAGCAGCTTGCAGCGTATCCTTGATTTATCAAATATGAATGTGTGTTGAATTTTAGATCATCTTGTTCCTATCATGCCATTATCATGTAATGTCATATACAATGTTGCACCCCCCATCCCCAGCATGTCATTTTCAAATCCATATACTTACCATGCTAACATCGTAATTGCGGCCACCATCACGTCAAATCTAATCATAATCTTTGGTAAAAATGTGAGTTTTTAAAAGAGAAAAGAAACTTGTGCATCTAGGTCACAATCAAAAATCAAATGCAATTGGCACTAGCATAAGTACTTTTGTGGCTTGCAAATGTTTATGCTTGAACAGGTGCGCTCCCGAGCTTATCAACTCCGTTCCCGCTTAACAGTGGTTCACTGTAAGGCAAAGCTCAGAATCTCATCACGTTGCAATCTCAAACCTAAAGGATTGGAGCAAAACCACAACGTGCAGCGTATCCTTGAATTTTCTTTCATGATATTTCTCTCGAGTGTTTGAAATGTCTTGAATCTCAAAAAATTTGGTTACTTTGGTCTGTTCGGTCGTCCCCCGAATTTGACCCCCCTCGAATGCTTGGTTACTCTGGTCTATTCGGCCGTCCCCCGAATTTGACATTTTCAAAATGCTTGGTTACCCCGGTCTGTTCGGCCGTCCCCCGAATTTGACCCCCCTCGAATATTTGGTTACTCTCTGGTCCACTCGAGCGCTCGGGTTGGACCTCCCTCAGAACTACGCCCCGACTTGATTCCCGAAAGGGATACGTAGGCAGCTCGATAACAAGAGTTTCAGTCGGACGTTCTATCGAATTGATGTTACCTCAACCCCGGCTCAGAGATGTATGTGATCTCACCAACCCATAAGCCGTTCACCCATTCCAATCCCCAGCAAAGAGAATTCGGTTTCTCAATGCATCCCCAGCATCCATCCGAACTACGATTGGTCTAATTCTCGCAAGAGATACGTAGGAAACTTGGGAACCCAGGTTCGACCATACTTGTTGTTTGCTTGCTTGAGTAGAACTACGGAGGCTTGATTCCCGCAAGGGATACGTAGGAAGCCCTACTTTGGGCTCAGCCGTTAAACCCTACGGAGGCTTGATTCACTTTACATCACAAGTGAATTCGACGAGGGGCTCTGTAGACACCCCGATCTCGCACCCCTAAAACCAACCATTTGATTCGGTCTAAGCGCGATAATTGACCTAAAAACCATAGATTTGGCCGTTCGGGATTACCGTACGCCTTATCGGTGCATCGGATGGAAAAACCATGTCCGGATTCATGATCAGGGCTCAAAACCGAGTAAACAGGCGTATTCTTCAAAAATTGAGCGTCGGGACCCTACGGCGGGCCCCGCACCCCTAGAACGCCTTTTACCGGACATCCCTTGCATTTAAAATTATATTATTTTATTCCTTACTCTTTAACATAATCTAGATATGCCATCTTGACCAGAAAATTGAGAAGAGCAACTTTTGTGTTGAACCCGCGGACAACCGGGACACCGGAACGCGCACGACGGAGCAGTTGCAAGCTGTTGCGGAGCGGGAACACAGAGCCGGAAATAATGACATGTTTACTCCCACATTTCCTGGACATATGGCTGCATTAGGGGGGGGGGTCACATGGGCCAAAATCAACCAAGGATGGACAAGTATCATTCAAAAAGTGGAAATTGCACAAAGTCAAAGCAATACCATCACTTTTGGCCATTTTTTCCACCCCTCTTGCATGAATTTCGGGCAAGAGACCTTACCCCCCATACTACCCCTACTCTAGGGGCATTTTGGTCAAAAAACTTACCTCCCTCCTCCATATACTTCCTAGGTTGATCCAAGAAGAGGGGGATCCATTGAACACACACATTTTCAACACATACATTACACTACACACTCCCTCCATACACTTTCACTCTTGCTCTTACTACCACCATTCCACCACCACTACCACCACTCCTCCACCACATCTCCACTACTAAACCACCACCCAAACACCTCAAACAACCCCTTCAAATCTCAAGCAACAACAACAACAAGCAACAACAACAACAACAACAACAACAACCACAACCACCACAACAACAACAACTTCAATCAAACAAAAAAAAGTCTTCCCTTGGAGACAAAGGAAGTACACCGCCCTCTCTTAATCTAGGTAAGTTTCCTTTTTATATATCATAGATTTGATAAAATGTAAGTTTAAATGAGTTGTTTGGGAATCTAGTCAACTAGTGACTAGATTCCCCTTATTACCTATGTAATCTATGTTTTTTACTTTGTAAATAAACATGTTCTATATATTCTAAATGTTCATACTTCCGTCCTAGCATGTATATATATGTCTTGAGTTCATTTTGGTGTTAATCTCATGCTTTAGATCTCAAATCCCAGCAAGATATAGTCCATTTGCTCAGCATGTGTATATTCTGCCCTCATCTCCTTCTTTGTTGTTTATTCTCATTTTTGTTTATGTTTGTTCATAAATAGACACATGATAATGTTAATAATATATCAATAAACAATTTCCCTAAGTTCCATGGGTTTGTTCCAAGTTTATATCACGTTTTGACCTCCATCTTCATGCCATATATAATCTGTCCAGCATGTTTAGTTTCAACCAAGGATTTTGATGTGCTGTTTCCTCTATCATAACTTTGTTTATAGATGTAACTCAAAATATCAAAGTTGTTCCTTGCATATTGAATATGATGCTTGACAAGTTTCGTGGTTTACATCCATGTCTAGGTCATGTTTTGGTAGGAATTTTCGTAGTACAGACTGCTGCCTTGCTTGCTGCACTCTGGATTAGTCTGAGTTCTTAAGTCCAAAAACCTACCAAAACTCGATTTTCAAGTCAAAGTCAAAACATGAAATTTGTTCTAAAAGACTAATAAAGATGTTCATGTTCTTGAAATAATTTTAGGACCTAAGGAAAGACCCCTTTACATTTTCTAAATCAAGTGTCTGCTCTCAGACTAACATTTCCAGATTCTGACATGAAAATGTCAGAGGTCTTTTGATGCACTTAAACTCGTTTTATTCACGAACTGTTTTGGGTACATAATATTCAATATGTGATCTTCAAGTTTAATGTTTTGAGTTTTCTAAGATTCATAGGTTATGATAGTGTAAATTGTCCATCAAAATCTGATATGCAATGCTTTGCTGTGCTGGGCTGATTTTATGTTAATGTTTTTGGCATGAGTTAAGCATGAAATATTTGTCCATAAATCCAACCAAAATTCATACATGTTATCTAACATCTTGGGAGTGAATCCCAATCTTTAGATCTCTTTTTGGATAGGTGTTTCACAGGTACAATCCATGGTGACTCACAGCAGCCCCGTGAATCTGGAGGATCAATCTTGCACTCGGATATTCTTTTCATGGGATTTATCCCATTTTTTGTATATATGTATTATTTGTACAATATTTCCCCTTCCCCCTTTAATTGCTCATACTTGTATATATGATTCAAACCTTTTTTCAAAACCAATCGGGAATCACCCAAACCGATCCCCGGTTGCGAATTAAAACAAACGTGCCTAGACTAGGAGACTCCTCTGTACATAAACATACACATTTTTTATAAGTTAGGACATAAAACACATTTTCAAAAGGCAAACTAAAATCAAGCGTAGGCGGAAGCATGCTAGAGACCGAAAGGGCGAGCGGAGTGCCTAACACCTTCTCCTCTCGTAACATAGCCCCCGAACCCACTTTTCAATCAAAAAGGTTTTATCTCTATTTTCCTAAATAAAATGAGGTGGCGACTCTTCTTTTCAAAACCAAAGTAGGGTAACCATTTTGAGAAACCGAGCGGATTCCAGCCGCGTTTCGCACGGATCCCCACGCGGGTACGGGCGCTGGCTCTCACACTACTTCACATATTGAAGTTAGTTAAGGTTATCTCCCTACATTTTAATCTTAACTTTAATTCACCATGTTAATTTCTCTTCATCTCTTAATGTAATTCTTTAACATTACTTGTTATATGTAATCTTTATCATTAAATAAATAAAACAATTCTATTTTATTTCCCCTTTATTTCCCCTTTTCTTCTCATCACAATTGTTAGCACATTTCTATTTAATTAATTGAAGGACATGTAAATATTAGAACACCAATAGTAGCAAGACCCGCGTAAGCGGGGCGGAGTGGGTGTTTAAGTACTTCCCACTCCGTCACCTAACCCCCGAACCCTTCTCTCCCGAATCTCTGGTTTTGTACATAAATTAGGCTATTTCTAGGTTTTTCTTATGTTCCTTTAAAAACATAGGTGGCGACTCTAAACAATCTAAAACAAGTTAGACATCCTAGGATAATTCACCGCTCTAGCCAAGCCGTGGTTCCCCGGGGTATCTACAGTGGCGACTCCGCTGGGGACGATAGAGGGTTAAACTTGCGTTTTCATTTTTGGTGTTCTTTTATTCTGTTTTCTGGGCATTCTGGTAAAAAGGGTAGGAAGCGCGCGCCTCCGGCCTTCTTGGCCTAAAGCGCGCGCGTCCGACCCTTATTACCAGAATCGCCCGCCTCCTTTCTTGTCCTTCAATTCCATGTTTCTGTGCTAACAAATTCTGCAGGGGAAAGTTTTCTTAATTAAGGGTCAAGGCAATCCCTTGAACCCACTGATTTGCAGGTTCTCACCCAGAAGCGGGCGCCTCTGCCCTGCTTCCTCTCACGCGCGCGCCTTCCGCATAGGCAACCCAATGCGCGCGCTTCTGGGCGCATTCCCGGAACAGAACAGTGCACAGAAACAGAACAGAATGACAGTGTGTGGGCACCGGGCCTGCATACAATTTCTTTTACTTTCTGTTTTTTTTATCGGTCACACGGGTGATTCGAAAGTTGTAATTATGTGATTATTTGTTTTTTTTATTTATTTCTTTTGAAAAAAAAAAAAATGTTTTGTCACATGTTAGACCTCACACTACATGCACATATTCTTACCAACTGCTCACTATCGAGTCGCACAAGTCCAACCCCAAACCCGTCGAGGCCCGTCCTAGAAAGTTTCAAGCTCCACTCGACCTTGGCTCTTTCGAAGCGGTAAACCTCAGCCCGTGGCGTAGTTCATGACTACATGCCGGGGGTGACCTTTGAGCCTCATATTCAAGCCGAGCACAAGCCACACAATTCTAGTCTAGGGTCTAACACTCCGTGACTCAAGTCGGTTTCCATGTGCCGAGATTTCCCTAAACTAATGTCTTCAAACCATACATGCCAATTTGTTGCAATGGACGAAATAAAACTCCGTCCCCAAAAGTGACTATTTTGGACGAAAATAAAAATCTGTCCCCGCATGTATGCTTTACTACATTAATTTAGTTTAATCCCGATACATGTAGGATTCACAAGCGCGATGGAATCGGATGAGTATATGGGACCGCGAGAAGGTCTATATACTAGTGTGACGATTCCACTATTTTTTCTAGAAACCCCAAAAAGGACTCCGTCCTTCCGACTTTTGTAAATAAATAAAAAAACAAAAAAAAGAGTCATTTTCTTTATATGGTTGAGTCTTTTTTGTGTTTGTGGGTTAAATTTATTTTACTCAAAAGGTGTTTGTGGGGCCGATCTAAGATCAATCGTGCTCTTCCAATAGGTCCAATGGCTTCCAACGGCGACAACAACAACGGTGGAAATGATTTCGTGTCCAACGAAGGGTTATTCTGCATGGTGAAAGTATTGAAAGGGCAAATTGATACACTAGCCGAGGATGTTCGCCGCAAGGATGATTTATGGCGAGCTCGTTACGAGCATATAGAAATAGCCCATAAAAAGTATCCAAACTCGAGGACCAATTGAAGGGGCTCACGAATGAAAGAAAGATCCAAGGCATCAATACCGGTTTGGTCAACACTCTCATGTCCTACATTGACCAAAAGCTTAGTGGGCTAAATTTGCACAAGAGCCCAAGCACCGATCTTCATCAAGCTTCTCTCCTCCTAAACACAATGGAGGCTCTTCCCGAAAATTTCAAGATGCCCGATATTGGCAAGTTCAAAGGCACCTCTTGTCCCGACGCTCATGTCGACTCCTACATTTGGGCCATGCTACCAAAGAAAGTGTCTCCTCAAATAATGGCGCAATGCTTCCCGCTTACTCTCGAGGGGGTCGCAAAAGATTGGTATATAGGTCTTCCATTTTCCACCCGCCTCAATTGGGATGTCGCTATGCTTGCCTTCAAGTCACAATATCAAGGCAACTCCATATTCCGCCCCACCAAGAAGGAATTGGAGAGCACCGTGCAAATGGGTGATGAATCATTTGGGGACTTCTATCTCCGTTGGAATGAAAAGCTAGCCGAGATGGTTGATAGGCCTTCCAAGAAGGAACAAATGGACATCTTCTTGAAGTGTTTGAAAATGGACTACCGCACTCATCTTAGTGGGGCTTTTCACTCCGATTTTTCAAGCATGTATGATGCGGGGGTTAGAATTGACAATTTGCTCCGAGAAATGGCCGAGTCCTCCTATGACAAAAGCTTCAACGACAAAGGGTTCCCAAGCAATGACATGGAAGAATGTAGTGACATGGAAGACTACAATGACAATGAGGACTACAACGACATGGGGGATGACGACAACAATCTCCGTTTCTCTTTCTCTACCTAGATATAGGATAAAAAAAAAAAGAGTCAAAAGTCCTCTAATGTGTGCATTAATGTTTTCTCTCGTCCTATGTTCGAGTCCATTGAGTCATCAAATAAAAAGTCGTTCTTGTCCTCATACACTCTTCCAAGTTGTTCGATCTAATTCTTGGCAAAATGATGAAAAAATGTCTAAACAAGTTTTAGAGCAAGGCCATCACTTGAACGCCTAGGGGCTAAACATCGACGCCAACATCAACGACGAAGCCAAGACAAACAAGGTGGAGCAACAATCATGAAGAAGTCAAGCAAAGTTTTCAAAGGGGGATTAAAAAAAAAAAAAAAAAAAAAAAAAAAGAGCTCGCTAGGTTGAAACCATCAAATCAACCTAGGCAAAAGTTAGAGGACACAAAAAAAAAAAAAAAAAAAAAATCCCCCTCAATCAAAGAAGTTCACATCAAGATCATCATCATCATCCACCAACGAAGGACGAAGCAACAATTCATCACGAAGAATGGAGAATCCACAAGAACTACGGTGACCTGAGCCTCTACACTGGAGGAACGTAGGCAACCTGCGGGTCCGGTCTCATGCAAGAAAGAAGATATGTTTAGCCCTAGCGCGTTATGGTGATTGGCCTTCATCTCGAACTTGTCAAGACATCTTTGTACGATTCATTTGCCAATGAATTAATCACCAAAAAGATTGAACAACTTTCTTAGATTTGGAATCATTTCGCGTTCCTTGTCGAGTCTAAGGATTTCTATTCTTTCTGCATACTCCCAATTTCTTGCAATCAAATTGGGGCTTTCCTTCTCTTCTCTCTTAATGACCTACTTGCCTTCGTGAGTCATTCAATTCAATAAAAAAAAATACATGTCAATACTAGGGACACTTCCCTAGTCGAGTCAATGTCACTCATCTTTAGTGACAAAAGGTCTCCATCGCAAAATCACATGTCTTATCTCCTCAGCTAGAGTCAATGCACACTTCCTCATCAATTGAGTCAAAAAAAAATGATGAAGACGCAAAAGAGATGCCCGCTAGATTGAAAACCCGAAAGGGCGGTCTAGGCAAAAAACAGGGTGCGTCATAAAAAAAAATGAAAGAGTGAGAGAGAGAAGGGAAAGAGAAATGGAGATCCCCGGCCTCTAAAGAAGACAAGTTCTACATTGAATCTCCTCAGCAAGTCAATTCCCCACCGAGTCAACTTTGGGATTGCAAAAGGCTCGACAAGATATAGCACCATCAAAGGTTGTCTTGGGTTATCGGCATCATTCTCCAGCAGTGTGCATTTTTGGGTTCATGAAAAGAAGGCCCGTGGTTACCAAGATCCATCCGAGAGCAAGCCCATCATAAAAGGGCACGAGGTTGCACAAATAATCCCTAGCTAGTCAATTGGCTTGGGCAGCAAATAGCAACAACATGTGTCTCAGTTTTCAAGGCTTCTTCAAGTATGTGCTTCTAAAGTACGCCGAAAGGCTCCCGAGAAATGGAGTAGCTCTTGCCATATCCTCTCATGTTTATTCTCTCACACGAGGATGAGTCACTCTTGCTTTGCTCAACAAATGGTGACGCCCTAGGGGCTATGTGACTCAAGAACAAGGGATTCTTTTGCTTCATTTGGCAATCAATACGCCCTAGGGGCTATGCTCAAGAAAGATGTGTGAGAATATCCTCAAAGTCCCTCAAAAGGGATGTCAAAAAGCCCTCTTGTCACGTGTGCCCGTGCTCGTTCCCCCAATCAAGGATGGACCTTTCTCGCAATAAATGATGGCACTCTAGGGGCTACGGTCAAGTCTTAAAGGCTCCCTCGGCAAAGAGCAATTAACTCCCCAGCAGTATCCCCAGCCAAGTCATGTGCAACATTGGAAGCTTCCTCAATTCGGCACCGAAGGTCTCAACGGGTTTTGCAATCTATAATCTTTTGGGCTACGGCATTACAGTAACTCAAGCAAAGGGCAGTATTAGGGCTTCGCGACCGACAGTCTTTTGGGCAACAATACTCGAGCAAGTGCAATGTGGATTAGTCTTATGGCTCCATGAAAGAGATCAAGCTTCAAAGGTCTCTCAACACTTCAAGTCAAAGGCCTCTTGGTTTTAAATGAAGACTCCGATGTTATGAATGAAGTTGATGATTTTTGTTAGAACTTTCAAGCGAGATTTTGAAGGAAGTCTTAGAAAAAAGGAAAAAGATTCAATATGCTAAACTCTAATCAAAACAGGGTTATAGCGGGAAATGCCACGGCCAATCCCAATGTTTCTGCAATTCAGCACCCCCTTCTCCAAGATCAAAAGCACAAGGTGCAGCTCAGATAAAGTTGGGCCACAGCACCAGTTGCATCCGAAGATCCGTCATTAGTTCAACTCAAGAAGAGTCAAGCAAGCATACTCATTTGGGACTTTATCACACCAAAGACCTTATCCTCCGCGACCTCGACGGCACCGCAAGACATTACTACATCCTTTGACATAAGCCCTCAGCCGTTTGGGTATCGACCACAATGAGGCCATTCATCTCCCCAGTAAGAGCAAGAAGGAGATCTCTATCAAGAATTCTACCAAACGGTACACCCGCTCTCAATGCCGAGCCAATCGTGAGGTAATTTGGGGCTTTACAATGAAAGGTCTTCACATCTCACCATCTACAAGCCCACGACACTTGGGGCTTTGCAATCTCTCAAAGCTTGGCATCAACGATCTCCTCTTGGGGCTTGCTCACTACAACAACAAAGGGCGATTTACTCGAATGGGCCAAGAGCTGATTTATCTTGGAGCTATGCAAGTCCCTCAAAATTTGGCATCAAAGGCATTCTAGGGGCTTTACAATCAGCAACCCCTCATCTCGGCATCAAAAGCCTTTTGAAGCCCCATAATCGACAAATCTCTTGGGGCTAGACATCAATCTTCATTGGGCACACCGGCGACAACAGAATTCAAGCGAGGCAATCCGGACTTCGACTGAACATGACTTGATCTTGGGTTGGCTTCACAAGCACACAATGGTTAAAATGGTTCACCCACGAACTAAAAAAAAAAAAAAAAAAAAAAAAAAAAAAAAAAAAATTCCTCACATGTGTGCATATTCTTTCCTTTCTAATCTTTAAAAAAAAAAAACACAAAAAAAAAAAAAAAAAAGATTTTTTCTTTCTTTTTCTCCTTCTGTGTGCAAAATTATGTGCTTTACTTTGCTTTGCTCCTAGCCTCTCCTCCAGCGTTCTCCATCATCCTTGAACTACGCTGGTCTGATTCTCTTAAAAGGGATACGTAGGCAGCCTTTTGGCACGACCAACCCATCATCCAGAATACCACCTCGCCAACCCAACATCAAGGGCATTCTCTCATCAACATCTAAAGAATGGACATTCTCCATCAAAGCATCCTCCGCGGACATCAAGAATCCATCTCCACTCAAGCGGCAATGGTAAGTGAAGGTATGAATACATCCAATGCTTTCCTCAAAATCACACCGCACACAAGATCACTTTCTACATTCTTACTTCTCTCTCATTACAAAGGTGCTTTCAAGATCATATCACACCACAATCACAATTTTCTCTCGCAATTCCTATTTCACATCTCACACAAGCACGTATATCTGCAAAGCATACACATAACAGGTGCCGGACAGAGCACCAGGTGCCGCACAAAGTACCAGAATCAACAAGTGCCGCACAGCGCATCAGAATATGCCGCACCGCGCACCAGAATCAACAAGTGCCGCACAGCGCATCAGAATATGCCGCACCGCGCACCAGATTCAACAAGTGCCGCACAGCGCATCAGAATATGCCGCACCACGCACCAGAATCAACAAGTGCCGCACAGCGCATCCGAATATGCCGCACCGCGCACCAAAATCAACAAGTGCCGCACAGCGCATCAGAATATGCCGCACCGCGCACCAGAATCAACAAGTGCCGCACAGCGCATCAGAATATGCCGCACCGCGCACCAGAATCAACAAGTACCGCACAGCGCATCAGAATATGCCGCACCGCGCACCAGAATCAACAAGTGCCGCACAGCGCATCAGAATATGCCGCACCGCGCACCAGAATCAACAAGTGCCGCACAGAGCACCAGGTGCCGCACAAGAGCACCAATTTTGGTCCATGGTGAACCACTAAAATCACCATACCTCTTCCATCAGCAAAAGTCGCTCACACAGGGAGCGCATTTCTATCATTTGTAATTTCAAATTCCTGCTTTATCGAGTCTTTGTTTTCTCTTGTCGATGTCCTCGGCGGTTGTCTTTCTTTCGTCGACGCGTTTTGCTTCGCAATCCACGTCGCCGAGGGGCTCTGTAGACACCCCGCCTTGGACCTCTCACCCCGATTGCATACAAAGTATTTTTATTTAACTTATTTTTGTTGATTTCTGTTACTTCGGTTAAGTTCCTAACTGATTCTGTTAGTTTTGGACTAAACTGCATAACAGAGTTAACTTTTAGGGTCATTCTGTCATTCTGTCATTTTTCACCCGCGGGCGCTTCCGGCACTGCCAGTGAGCCGCGCGCGCGTCCCGCCCCAAAAGCCGGACCCGCGCACTTCCCACTTTGGCAGTAACGGATTGCACCTTATTTCCCTCCCTTTTCTTATTTACAAACATCTTTTCTTAATCACAAAAACCATCTTTTTACATCCACATTCATCCCCCCTTTTCTCATTAACTCCCAATCCCAAATTCTAAGCCTTTTCCCAAAAACTAATATTTCTTTCATTTATTATTTGATTTCTTTTATTTCTTTTATTTTTCTTTTATTCATTTATCTTATTTGTGATTGGCCCATTCCATTTCACATGGATGACCAATTTCCCTCCATCATTTCCCTCTCTTTTTTACCTATAAAAACCATCATCTTCTACCTTGGAAAGGGACTTCTTTTTGGACTCCAACCTTGATTCACCAACTACATTATACACAAATTCTCCCAACAAGAGTTCTTAGTAACAAGACTCTACACAAATTGTTTTACAACAATTTCATTACAACAATAACACTTTCAAGTCAAGGTTCCAAGTCCTCTTTCTCAAGGTACAACTCCATTTTCTTCATTTGTTTTCTTCTTCTTGATGTATGCAATCCCCATTAATGGGACATGACCAACATGACTACTTCACATATTGAAGTTAGTTAAGGTTATCTCCCTACATTTTAATCTTAACTTTAATTCACCATGTTAATTTCTCTTCATCTCTTAATGTAATTCTTTAACATTACTTGTTATATGTAATCTTTATCTTTAAATAAATAAAACAATTCTATTTTATTTCCCCTTTATTTCCCCTTTTCTTCTCATCACAATTGTTAGCACATTTCTATTTAATTAATTGAAGGACATGTAAATATTAGAACACCAATAGTAGCAAGACCCGCGTAAGCGGGGCGGAGTGGGTGTTTAAGTACTTCCCACTCCGTCACCTAACCCCCGAACCCTTCTCTCCCGAATCTCTGGTTTTGTACATAAATTAGGCTATTTCTAGGTTTTTCTTATGTTCCTTTAAAAACATAGGTGGCGACTCTAAACAATCTAAAACAAGTTAGACATCCTAGGATAATTCACCGCTTTAGCCAAGCCGTGGTTCCCCGGGGTATCTACAGTACCATATGACCATGTCAACGGACGGTAAGATCTTAAATTGCTGTCTTTCGTTTTGGGTACAATGTTATAAGAATACGATTAACATTTTTTTTTTAATTTTTTTTTTTTACTGTTATTAGAAATAGAGCCATTAATTCAGGACCGTCCCGTCAGGACATTCCATCCCGATATATAAGTGGAACGCGACGGGATAGTATATTCTAATCCCAAACAAATGCGGGACTATTCGGGACATCCCGTTTGGGAGGGACACAACGCGGGATGGGATGGACGGGACGGCCCGCATTTTTTTGAAACATTAGGCCCAATCCCAATTTTCAACCCAAACTCAAGCAATCCAAGGCCCAATGTGCCAGATGTTTGGTGTACAATGAAGATTTTGTAAAATTCATATCGCAATGAAGTACAACAAAGGAAAAATATATAAAGAAATATGATAAATTGCACAACAGAAGATCTGATTACATTCTAATAAATGGTTTAGATTTAGCTTCATGCAGAAGAATATCCATAGGCTTGTTCAGCACCATTTTCTTCCTATAACTTTTTCAGGGACGGAGGTGGTCCGACAACAATGCTCTTTCTCCATTTTCGATCAAGCTTCCTCGACAACCTTAGTGATTGGGTGATCGCGCCAACTTATCCCGTATTTGTTCCGTATTGTCCCGTGTCCCGATGTGATTTGGGATGGAACGGGGAATTTCAGTCCCGCGATAAATTTGGGACGTCCCGTCCCTTCCCGTATAGTTTGTAGGACATCATATTTTTGTCCCGTCCCGTCTCGTTGTCCCGAATAGACGGCTGTAATTAGAAACGAGTATCCCCTCATAGTAAAAGTTATACTTTTTATTTTACGGAGTAATATGTTTTAAAATAGTTTTTTTTACTTAAAATGGCCAAAGATGAGATATTATGAATACTCCCTCCGTCATAGACTAAGGTTCTTAGTTTGACTTTACACAGATATTAAGAAAAAATAAATGTTGTGCGCATGAAAAGTAAAGTATGTGAAAGTAGGTCGAAAGTTTTTGTTGTGAGAGTTTCATTAACCATTTTACGTAATAAAGCAACTAAGAACCTTAATCTTTGATGGAGGGAGTAGTTTTTAGACAACTTTATCCTTGTGATGCTTATATAATTACAAAAAACTCAACACTTTACTAACCTACTTATACCTTCTTACACTGTGAATAGTGCTTTAGATAATAATGCCCTAATCCACTTAAAATATTTATCAAATTCTATTGTTTTACCTAATAAGCGTCCATAACCAAAGTAAAACTCTTAATATGAGACGGAGAGAGTATGAATTTTAATTATCATTTATAACAGTGATTGTACTTATATTGACCTGCAATTTTCGATTAAACGGATATACTCCCTCCGTTCCATCTTAATCTTAAGGTTCAAAAACTTAACAATATTTGTCAAATTAATTATAGTTTGACTTAAAGCTACAAAAATAATTAGTTATTCTAAAATTTTAAAAATTGTTATTCATTCACTATTACTAATATTGTCAAAAATGATTTTTTGACAATTAATAGGATAACCAAATTTTCAATAAATTCTTGGTCAAAAAAAAATTAAATTGACTATTTTTGCTTTGAGTGTTCTTGATATTCGTTCGTGGTGTGGATACCGATAGAGGGTGAAGCTTATCATCTTCAAAGTTCGTGTTCCTGATTTTGTTCGTGATCAAGCTTTCCAATCTCCACCAAGATCCAAGGTTGTTAATCAAAGGCATCAAGGGTTAGTATTCTAGTATTCATTATGCATGTATTTGACTTAATCATATGAACGGATCTATGGGCTTTGGGTTTCATAAAATTTTAAATGCTTAATTCCGCTGCGCATGTTACTAGGAAACCCAACAATTAGATACATTAGTGATTGAGCCTAGTGCAAGTGGGAGATTGTTGGTGTATATGCCGTAGGCATGCTATTAGCACGTTTTTTTTAACAATGTTTGTTATCACTTTTGGTTTATATAAAGATATGTTTTGGATTATTATTTGTTGTTTCATGTTTTGTTATAATAATTCCCGTCCCTGGTACTTATGAAGAACTAGTATAAGTTTAATTAGATAATCATGTGATGATTATGTGTGTGGGATACAAGTTAAACTTATGAGTATGTGTTGGTGAACATATACTGGACATGACCCAACTATGAGGTTTATATAATGGTCATAATGTCATTATTAAACCTCTAAATAGTTATATCATTAGAATCCTTAGACTTGAGATTATTACGATCTTCCACATAGTGAAGATCATGTTTCACATATTCAAGCGTTACTCTTAACCAAGTAATTATAAAGGATATGATTTGCATGGTCGAAGCTATGTAGGGAAGTGTAATAAGTCAAGATAGGATTTGTCCCTCTTCATGAGAGATGTCAAGCTTGGGCCCCTCGATGAATTGTATTGATGAAATGCATGGCCGTGCTCAAATGAATTGATATGATCAATGTCGTTTTTATTATCAACTATTTGGAATCGAAAAAAGTATTGGGCATTGAAAGTTGACCATTGACCATAGCTTACGCTCAATGACATCGTGGACAAAAGGATTGTGATATGTTCTATATAAAAGGATTCACGAACTTTGACAAGTTATATTATTTGGGTAATCATTATGGCTTGCTAGAGTCCGCTCATGATTTATGAGTACAAATGTGTTTGAACTCATTGCCAACTTAATATAATCCTATGGGGTCACACACATACGAATGAATTGCTTAAAAGGCTAAAGTTAAGTTTCTAGTGGTGCTCGTCCGAGCACATCACATGACTCGGCCAAGCAGGAGTTACAGAATGGTCTAGAACAGAGGTGCTCGGCCGAGCACCCTAAAGGACTCAGCCGAGCAGGCCCTGTTCAGACCCTATTTTCTGATTCCGCGTTTTGACGGGTTTTGACCTATTACTCCTAAAGGGTTTATGATTAATGAGTATAAACACCCCTCTCAAAACCCTAATCAAATACAATTGATATTAGATCAATAAGAGATCCTCCAAAGGGTTTGGTAACATATTATTCCTAGATCTCAAGATCAAAGAATAAATTCATATAGCCTTTATAGAAAGTTGTTTCTATCGGATCTAGCAGTCCGGATCAAGAAAAGTTCTTGATATTCGTTCGCGTGTGGATATACATAGAGGGCGTTGATCTCAACTCTTTCAAGTTCGTGGTGCATCATTCCAAAGCGTGTTCATGCGATCGTGATTCAAGAGCGCGAAGAACAAAGATTCAAGATCTGAAAATTTTAAAGCATCATCACGGTTAGTATTCTAAATTCAACCCGGTATTAATTTAATCATCTTGAACGGATTTAGGCTTTTGGGTTTTATTCCGCTGCGCAAATATATACAAAATCCTAACCGAATATATCACTACTCTATCACTTAGAATATTTTGTTTTCAAAGATAAATGTTTTTCGAATGAGGATTCTAAATGCCATTATTGGGCAGTGTCCAAGATACGCTTGGAAAGACATCTACGTGTCCCAAGATATTGTGAAGAGAGATACAAGGTCGATGATTGTGAACGGTCATAAATTCTGCTTCATGGGTGATATATGGCTTCACAATGGTACTAGTACATTTGGTGGCATTGTAGTTTTATGCACGAACACCTTTGTTTGTCATCCCTCTGTTTACTTTTATGTATTTCAAATTGCCAATGTAATGATTGATAACATTTGGGTTGAGCCTCAAAAATCTGTGGAGAGACTACTCAAACTCTTATGCTTTTGCATGTAATTTAATGGTAATTTGAATTAAAAAAAAAAAAGATAAAGAAAATTAGGCAACACACCATGGATCGCCCTATCGAATCCAAATGGCCAGACTCGAATTTAGAAGCAGAAGTAGAACTGTGGGTCAGGGGGAGATGTCGATTTGACCAAGGTTATGTCATGTTTCCATTAGTAGGTAGCATAGTTAATTAAATACGGGCACATGTATAAAACGTTGAAAATAACGAAATAATGTACGAGTTTAATAAGAAATATTTTTCAAAGTTACATTAAAAAATATGGCATAATACGGAAACTATAAAAATACTTCTAAACGTAAGTACATGTAGACTACAAATATCAATAAATATACGAATGTAAAAATACATTATATTTTATGTAGATAAATTAATCATTTTATTAAATTTTAGTGTTAAATACATTAATATATTCACATATATATTAAAGGAAAAATTGTATTTATGGTCACCCAACTATTCATTATGAGTGGATTTGATCACTCATCTTATTTATTTTGCATTTAATAGCTCAAACTATTTTTTTTTTGTATCAATAATCACTTTGGCATTAGCCATCCACTTTTTCATGTTAAGTTGACATATACACTAAACTTTAAAGGGTAAAATGAGAAACTAACAATATTCAATTTTTAGCTAAGTCCTCTTTATAGACTAGGCTTAGTGATTAGGACTTACTCTTTGAATTTGAGGTCTCACTTGCTGATGTCCAAGTGTAGTGCGTATGTCTCCCATGCGCAGTACCCATATGCGCACTCAATGCGCATGACTTCCATGCGCGCGCAGATATACCTTGGTCAATTCTCTCATTTCTTGACCTCATATTCCAAAAGCTTGGAAAGCGTCAAGACAAGCTGCGCTTTTTGGAATGAGCCAAAGTGCTGAGTTGTGCATACGATAAAACAAGCACACTCAGCATACACGTAGATGGTGACACGCGCTGCGCATGACTTCCATGCGCACGCAGATATACCTTGGTCAATTCTCTCATTTCTTGACCTCATATTCCAAAAGCTTGGAAAGCGTCAAGACAAGCTGCGCTTTTTGGAATGAGCCAAAGTGCTGAGTTGTGCATACGATAAAACAAGCACACTCACCATACACGTAGATGGTGACACGCCTCAGTGAGAAATTTCAAATAAAGACATATGTCATCCTTTTAGAAGAAGATTTGAATTTTGTCTTCTTGCTCTGTCTCCAACGGCTACAAAGGACACCTGCGCACCAATCACATTGTGCCAGCTCATTGTCCTTGCTCAGAGCTCCAACGGCTAGTTTTTGAAACTCCACTATAAATAGCCTGCTCATCCTCATTTCCAAGCTGATTGAGTTTTTGCTTCCAGAGAGAAACTTTGAAGTTTTGAAGATTGCCTGCTTATTTTCAGAATTCTCAAGAACAGCCTTCATATCTTCATACCTTACCAAGCCCAGATCCTAAAGCCTTGTAACACCAAAATATCTTGTGCTCTTCATCTCATAGATTTATAGAGCCCAGATTTCTGACACACATACACCTCTTGAAGTTCAGATCCCATTGATCATACTTCTAGAGATACACCGGTTTAGTCTAGGATTTGTTCTTTAAAGCATAGATTTAGTTTTGAGTTTTGATTCTTGTAATCTTGTAAAAGCTCCTCAAACTAATATAAATCTCTTCGTTAGAAATCCAACACTAACCATCTTGGTAGAGGACGTAGATGTTTCTGATCGAACCTCTCCAAATAGCTTGTCTCTTTATTTTGTTTTTCATTCTACATTTAAGCTTTTCTGATATATTGCTTTGCTTGATCTTTGTAGATTGTCTTGCACTGTTTGTATTGTGTTTGTTTGCTTTCTGCCTTAGTACACTTTTGCGCCCCTCTTTAAGCCAAGCTTAGCGCGTGCGTTTTACACTTCTGCGTATATCCTTGCGCATTAGTGATTGCTTTAAGTTTCCGCTGTGCATTTCACACTCTTGTTGCGCGCTATACTTAGCCAAAATTAGAGCTGGGCGCATTTGCAATTAATTTGAAAAAAAATTTAAAACGCTATTCACCCCCCCCCTCTACCGATTTTCACGCCCTTGTTGCCCCTTTGGGACCAACAAGGTGTCTATCTACTACCCACGTATCATTCTTTGAGAATTGCCTCTCCCAACTTGGCTTTGGCTTCGCCACATCTGCATCTTTTGTTGCACGTGTAAAATCCATGTGCCTGATGTTGTTAGTGTTGGTGTGTATGCCCTAGGCATGTTATTTGACCGATTAATGTTATCATTTGCTTTACGCTTTAATAAGGATATTGAATGTTTGATTATTATATCTTTTGCATGTTTATTATAATAATCTCTGTCCCTAGTAATAATGGTTGATTGCTAGTATAAGTTTAATGGATAGTCATATGATGATTATGTGTATACGATACAATTAGATTTATGGGTATTTGTTTGAGAACAAATACTGGACTGACCCCTTATGCGATTTATGTCATGGTCAAATGTCATAATTAAATCTCATATAGTTATATCACTTGAATCTTAGACATGAGGTTATTACAGTCTTCCACATGATGAACATTATGTTTGACATATTCAAACGTTACCTTTAATCAGGTAGCTATAAAGGATATGATTGATATAATTGGAATCATGTAGGGAAGAGTAATAAGCCAAAAAGGGATTTGTTCCTCTTCAAGATAGATGTCAAGCTTAGGCCCCTCGATGAATAGTATTGATGAAATGCATGGTTGTGCTCAAATGAACCGATTAGATCAATGTCATTTGTGTTATCAATATATATTCGGGAATCGAGAAAGCATTGAACAAGTAAGTTGACCATTGACCATGGCTTACGTTCAATAGACATCGTGTAATAAAGAGACTGTGATATGTTCTATTTTAGAAATGGAGAGTTCAAAGTTATATTATTTGGGTAGTCATAATGGCTTTCTAGATTCCGCTAATGACTTACGAGGTCTGAATGGTTTGGACTCATTGCCAACTTAGTATAATCCTATTGGGTCACACACACAGAGTGAATAATTAAAATTAACGAAAAATGAGGCAGTATGGAACAGGGTCCGTACGGCTCCATGAGAGCCATACGGCTTCATGGGAGCCGTACGGCTGGTGCGGCGTACTGCAATTCATTTTAGGTTTTTCTTGTTGGACAAGAAGTACTAAACCCTAAAGGATCCTGGAGACATCTAGTTAGATTTTATTAACTTTCGTTAACATTATTTAATGAAGTTAGGGTCGCTGGGTGAAACGAGTGCGTATTTTGAGTATAATAGTTAAAACTACTTAAAAAAAAAAAAATATTAAAAGTGAAATTAAACTAAAATATGCGGGTTAAAATCTATATATATTAAAAGTCGAAGCGGAGAACTACGGAGTCGCCACGTGGACAAGTGTTGGCCAAATCTTGATTTTGGTGAAGCCACCTCATCACCTTACTAATTAATAAGTGACTTTTCATTTTTTTTTGCTATTAGCTAATAGTATTAACTAATAATATTAGGGCATCCACAATGGTGCCCTTTTGTTAGTATCGATCCCCTCAATTTTTTTCTTTCCCATTGTGGGCGTGGGTGTCGATTGCCAAAGAAAGAAATGACTCCTATGCCTAGATACCATTATTATGTGGGTGTGTGGAGCCCACAACTAAATTAAACCCCATTTTCTTTCTTTGCCTGTTTTTCCCTTTTCCCTTTTGATTTTTGATTTTCTTTTTTCTTGTTTTTTACTTTCTTTTTTCTCTCTCCCGTACTAACACTGTGGAAACAAATGGGGATTGTTTTTTTGATGAAGTGGCACTTATGTGGTATATCTTAGTATCCATAATGAGTATTACCATTGTGGATGCTCTTAGTTACTATATAGAATAACTATTATAGTTAACTATTATAGTAACCAACTTATAATAATAATAGTTACTATTATAATTAACTATTACTTATAATAGTAATAGTTACTATTAATAGTTAACTATTATAGTTAACTACTACTTATAATATAATAGTAATAGATACAATAATAGTTAACTATTATAGTTACTATAGTAGTTAACCAATACTTATAATAATAATAGTTACTATTATAGTTAACTATTACTTATAATAGTAATAGTTAGTATTAATAGTTAACTACTACTTATAATAGTAATAGATAGATACTATAATAGTTAACTATTATAGTTACTATAGTAGTTAACTATTATAGTTAATATTTATATTTAACTATTATAGTTAAATATTATAGTTAATAATTATATTTAAATACTAATAGTTAATCATTTGGGTGTGACACGTGGACAAGTTTTGACAAACTCTTGCATTTCATGAAGCCACGTAGGCGATGACTCATCAACTAAGTGACTTTTTATATTTTGGGTATTAGCTAATGGTAATAGATTATCATAATAGTTATTCAATGAGTTGACTTTTAATAGTTAACTTTTTATTCTATTATACAAATTAACTTTCAATAGTTAGGTTACTATTCTACTATACAAGTTACCCTAATGGTTCGCTAAAAAGTGAATTTTTATAGAAGAAGTTGTTAAGTTTTACTATGAGCAGCTTCTAATAGCTATGATACTATTATTTATATTACTAGATGAGTGTCTTGGTAACTCAAAAGATTTAATATATTCATTGTATTCTCATAATTAATCATAGTAATAAATAGTAGTTATAATCTAATTATTGGTGTATGAAAAGTAAATAGTAAATTTATATATATTAAAACCAAACACAATTCAACTATAAACAATAACAAGTACAAAGCAACAATCGGGGGGAAAATAGCATATAAACATTAAATCAATAAGAGCTTAACAAAAAATAACACATACAATCATTTCGTTGCTTTCTAACTGCTGGAGTTTTCATGATTTCACCGTATGACGAATTCCAAGCACTTCGATTCTTTCTCTTCCGACCGAAAACAGTTAAAGCTAAAAATCACGGACTGAGAAATTTAAAATACGACGTTGTGTGTGAGCGATATTCAGCGACTGGTCAGCTTAAGGGGTAATCGGTTGAGCCGGTTATAAAATCCAGTTGAACTAAACAATTCCAAGGGTGAAACATGTTATTCCGTATTGCATTGGTAAAACACATTTTACCCAAAATTTTGTGTGTTTTATTTTATCAAACAAGAGAATCAATCGCATTAATATATGAAACGAAGATGGTTCTCCACAAATGCCGAAAACTCATTTCATACACGAAGATTATTATATAACTATGAAACTCTTGAAACACAATCAACCAATTCATTTGCTATTCGATTAACACAAGCTATATAAAAGTTAGTGTTCAAGACTAATAAAATTTTACAATTGAAAATGACATCTCCGAACTCGTTCATAGGCTGTGATGATGAAGACAAAGACCCATGTGCACCGATGCATCTTTGAATTGAATTAATAAGCACTCCATGATCATACCGAACAATATCTTGGGATGTGCGGATGCTCTTCCAAATAAAATTTGGACGCTGCCCGATCTGGGCATTCAACAAATTCCCCCTATGAAAAAATATTGCTTTGAGCACATGACTTTTTGAAGCATCAGGATCGGCAACAAGTCGCCAACCAAACTTCCTGAGAATTGTTAAGTTGAACAACAAAGTGAGATTAGTCAAAGAAAAATCCATTGAAATAAAAAATATATCAGCACAATAAACACAAGGGTTTCAACAAAAAAGACATATTATATGGTCTCAACGAAGGAGATGAAACACAGAATCTCAACGAATGAGACGAAATCAATTTATTTATTACAAACCCAAGAAATTTAAAATTAAATGCAAGTGAGATATGTTAGAACATGGCTTGCACAACATAGTCATTAATGTTCCATTTGTGAAATCATAATTATAATGTTAATATAAAGTGTAGTAAATAAAAGTAAATAAATGTGTAGAATTCCTGAAATGTAATTTATCTATTTATGATGGGAAAAATGGTAAATTAACATTGCTAAAGCTTGAAAGGGTGTGGTCCCTAAATGAAATGTCACTAAGTCTACTATATAAAGGGTCTTCCATCAACCCTTAAGACAACTACATTTTCTTATATTCTCTCATAAATTCTCTTCATTGGAAGTACTTGAGAGATTAAAGAAGACATTCATCATTTAGAAGATCCATTCTCCCTACATCTTCTTCTTCTTCATTTCTCCCTTCATCTTTTAACTATGGACTCAACAGGTAACATCCGCTTCCGCCTTCATCTCTTTCCTCAATCTTATTCTGAATATGAGTGTGGCATTCGGGGATCACAAATTATTCTAACAATTGGTATCAGAGCCCGCTCATTATTTGGTTTGAGTTCTTTTGGAAAGCCTTAAAACGCTTTTGATTCATTCTTTCCTGTTGAATCATCAAGTTTTTGATATTGTTTAGAAGCACTAATTCATTAATATAGTGTTGATATTCATCATATAAGTATTAAAGAAATGGTTTGAAAAGTTTTGTTTAATGAACACAATGGTTCAAATTTGACTATCCCTTCATAACATGGTTTTATGTTTTCGTGCATACCATGTGGATCTACTTACTTGATTCCATTAATATTAAAAGCAAGATTATCCTTTATAGTGTGGTTTTATGTTTTAAGTACATACCATGTGGATCTACTTGCCATTCATTGATTTTGGGAAAGTTTAAAACAAAATTCAGAAAGTGCAGAAAATGGCCTGCTCGGCCGAGTCTTATGATTTGCTCGGCCGAGCACATGAAACGGCGCCAAAATAATGACATCATCTGATCGGATCTTTGGTCGAGTCCCGGTCGGATCTCTTGAATAACCCGGGCGGGTCTTTGGTTATGCCCGGTCGGACCAAGACTTGCACGGTCGTGCGTTTGTTTTTGCACGGTCGTGCATTGAATGTCGAAAAGGCAAAAGTTTCTGATTAATGGTGCTCGGCCGTGTCCTTTCCTATGCTCGGCCGAGCAGCTCGGTCGTGCGTTTTGTTTAGCGCGGCCGTGCACTATATGTCGAAAAATAAAGTTTCTGTGAACAGTGTTTGCTCGGCCGTGCACTTCTCTATGCTCGGCCGAGCATACACTATTCACATGTTTTGGAATTTTTTAAGTTTCTGCACTACTTTGTTTTCCCTTTTTTGAACAAAACATACATTTTTTCAAACCTTAAAACCTTGATTAATTATATGCTTAAATAATTTTATTCATTGTTTAAATAATATTATTGCCTAAGTGATTAACGTTATTTAAATCCAAAATTATTAAAGTGTTGAATGTTTAAGTTAATATGTGAATGACTTGAATTTTCCAAAGAAGATCTTGACATTTGACTAAACTTGTGCATTCATGTGATGACAAATAAAATGAACATTAAGTTGTTTTATTAAATGCTTAAGACTACCCAAAGGAAGATTATGCATTTAATCAATTGTTGTTCAAATTACTTGTCATCTAAGGCAATTATTTATGAGTCAATTTGTAATCCAAAGATTAGTTTTGATGTCATGTTAATTACCTTATTTGATGGATTTCATTGATATAATTAATCTTTTATTCATTGTGTAGTTTCTTATTATGTTTTGTTTTCATACTTGTTCTCTAAATTCCTACAGATTTGCTTGTTGTTTTATCTATAATTACTACTATGAGTACCGTACCGATGCTAAATGAGACTAATTTTAAAACTTGGAAAAATAAAATGATTATGATCTTAGGCTATATGGACATAGATCACGCATTAAGGAAATCGTTTTCTTTTCCTCTCTCTAATGTAAGCACTCAAGAACATTGCTTAAATGTTGAGAAGTGGAAACGCTCCAACCGCGTGAGCCTAATGATCATGAATATTGTTGTCCCGGAGACCACTTTGAAAGGTGTCTCCAAGGATGTTGATGCTAAAACATTCCTTGATATTCTTGAGGAACGTTTGGTATCTACCTCTTTTCATGGGACAAAGAGAAGAGGGAAGGATATTGCGGTTACAAGTAAAAAGAAGCCTAAGGGATCATCTGATGGTCATAAGGAAAATAAATGCTTCTTTTGCAAGGACCTCACTCACATGAAGTATGACTGCCCTAAGTATCACGCTTGGCGTATTAAGAAAGGTATGTCATTTGGTCTTGTTTTGTATTGAGGCTAATTTGGTTTCAATTCCTACATATACATGGTGGTTGATTTTGGTGCAACAACTCACATAAATGTGTCTATGTAGGGTTGCCTAAGTTACCGAAGACCCAGTGAAGATGAAGCAATTCATCTATAAGAAAGCTGGAAATCCGGTTGAAGTTTTAGGCACAGGGACTTTTAGGTTATTGTTAAAATACTAAGTATTATTTGTATTAATAATACATTTATTGTACCGTCATTTAGACGGAATTTAATATATATCACAATATTGAACAAAGTAGGATATTTTGTTCATTTGGTAATAATAGTGTGATCTTTATTCAATTTCAAGGTTGTTGGTACTAGTATTTTATCAAGTAATCTATGCTTACTTGACACTATTCAAACAATAAATGAGTTCCATAAATTATGAAACCAAAATAGAAAGCAAAAGTCATCAAGTGAAAATTTTATACCTTATGGCATAAACATTTAGATCATATCTCCAAGAGGAGAATTGACAAGCTTATGTCAAAAGGAATCTTTTAATCAAACTTGATATTCCGAGAAAAGATTTTTGCATTAAATGCCTTAAAAGGAAAATTTACAAACACTAAAAGAAAAAGTATCTTCGAGAGCATCAAGTGTTCTAGAACTAATATATATGGATAATTGTGGACCATTCACTACCCCTTCATAGAATGGTCAACAATAATTTATTACGCTCATAAGAGAACTACTCTCATTATAGGTACATTTATTTGCTTCATGAAAAGTCTCAATATTGGACGTTTTCAAGTCTTATAAGGCCAAAGTTGAAAGTCAACTTAGGAAGACTATTAAGAACGTTAGGTCAAATCGTGGTAGTAAATACTGTGATCGGAATAACGATTTTAAGGAACAACGTCCAGGTCCTTTTTGCTCGCTATCTTGAAGAGTGTGGGGTTGTCCCTCACTACACTATGCCGGGAACGGCTTGCATGAATGGTGTAGCTAAGAGACATAATAGAACCCTTAAAGATATGGTAAGAAGTATAATTTCTTATACTTTCTTATCGCACTCATTATGGACGATACATTAAAACCGCAAATTATATTCTCTATAGAGCTCCCTCTAAAGACCACTATTAATAAAAACCCTAATGAATTATGGACAAATTAAAAACTGTCCTTAATTCATCTTCATTTATGGGGTTGTCCAGCAGAAGCTAGGCCTTATAAGCCTAATAAGGGCAAGTTGGACATAAGACTGTTAGTAGTTATTTGTGGGGTATGCCAAGAGATCTATGGGGCTATAAATTTTACAACCCGAAAAACTAGAACATTTTAAAATGAGAAATGCTAGGTTTATTGAAGATGTTGAATTTAGTGGGAGATTAGGAGTAATATTTTGAATTTGAAAAGGAAGAGGCATTCATTTCATTACCTCTTCCCATAAGTTCCAATTGGATATCATGGTTTTATACTTGATATTTAAGAAGAACATACAATTCAAAATAATGATTTCCCTATAAATGTTGAATAACATGAAAATGTTGATCATAAGGATGAAATTCAACAACCTCAAAATCAGGAAGAACCGGTGCCCTTAAGGAGATCCAATAGAGTAAAAAGAAGTGTTAATTCCAGATAATTATAAAATGTATCTTACCTAGAATGAAGGACACTTAGGTTTAGTGGGAGATGGGCTTCTCATCTTCCATGAAACCATTACTAGTCCTAATTCTCATAAAGTGAATTAATGTCATAAATGAAGAGTTAAAATCTATAAAGATAACAACGTTTGGGATCTTGTCCTATTACCTAAAGATGTGATACCTATTGTGCTTAAATTAGTCTTTAAAACCAAAAGGTTCACAAGGTAATATGGAAAGGTATTAAGCCCGTCTAAGTTGCTAAAGATTTTACTCAAAAGGAAGACATTGATTATAAAGAAAACACTTTTCCGGTATCTTTTAAAACTCTTTTAGGATCATTATGGCACATATGGCATATTATGATCTTGAGTTTTCATCAAATGGATATAAAGGCAAGTTTTCTCAATGGAGACATTGAGGAAACTATTTATATAAAGAAGCCAGAAATGGTGACTGATTTATTTAAGAAATCCATTATAGGCTTAAGCTAACTTCTCGTTAATGGTACTTAAAACTTAATCAAGTTATTATTTCATTTGGTTTTGAAACGAATCTTGATTAAGATTGCGTATACCATAAGTTCAGTGGGAGTAAATTTATAATTTTGGTCTTATATGTGAATGATATTTTGCTTGCTAGTAATGATATGAACCTTCTTAAGGAAAACTACGAAATTTCTTGTTTGAAATGAAAGATCTTGGTGAGGCATCTTTGTATTAAGAATCCAAATTCACCGTGATCGCTCACGAGGTGTTTTAAGATTATCACAAAAGGCCTATATAGAAAAGGTATTATAAAGGTTAAGCATTCAAAACTGTAAACCACTTGACACCCCTAATTTTAAAGGAGACAAGTTTAAAAGTCTCAAACAGTGTCCTAAAAGTAATTTTGAATCCAAGTATATTGAAAATATCCCTTATACATCAGTAGTAAAGAAGCTTAATGTATGCGTAAGTCTTATATTTATTGTTGGGATGCTTGGTCAATACCAAAGCAATCCGGGAGAGAACATTAGGTAGCAGCCAAAAGAACGATAAAAATATTTGCAAAACACTAAAGAACTACTTGCCTATATTTGAAGTCGAATCATCTTGAGATCATTAGGTATTCCGACATTAGTTAAATTATATGGCTGCATAAGTTTATTAAGGGACTGCCAATTGTCAACAAGTGTCGAAAGACCTCTTAAGTTTATTATGACAATCAGGCGGCAGTCTTACAACGACAAGAGTTCATCAAAGTCTGAAGGATATAGACATTAAGTTTCTTGTTGTAAAGGAAAATGAACAAAGAAATACAACTTATAGAAACAAACACCATTTTAGAGGATCCGTTTATGAAAGCGTTATTATCTTCAGTGTTTCACATGGGTGTAACGATCTTGATAACATTTGGTATAGTGGGAGTTTGTGTTGTTCTTTCATTAATTGTTCTCTTATTTAAAGTTTTTTGATCTCATTTGGTTAAGTTGGACTAGTTGGAAGAATATGTATATATTCATTATTCCATGCTACACATCTACACTTCTGATCTATGTCATTTAGTTGGATTTGTATACGTGATTACTGTGGGTTTAGTTGCGAATCAATTACAACGACTGCCCCTTGATTCCTTATACTTGGATGACTAATGGACGAGATTGTTATAAATGACAATAAAATGCGCACATAAGGGTTGTCATTTGTGTTATATTTATGGTTTTAAAGGAAAGACTTTGTTTTGCAACCCAAGTGGGAGATTGTTAGAACATGGCTTGCACAACATAGTCATTAATGTTTGAGCAATGCTAGGGGCACAAAATAAGCTCACAAAATCTTGCTCACACAATGAGGTGGCGATATTTTATTGGTTGCATCGATAATAGACCCGCTACACTCTACTTAAAAATACCAATAAAATCATTACACCTAGGATTTTGTGAGCAAGATTTTGTGACTTTTTTGTGCCCCTAGTATTATTCTTAACGTTTCATTTGTGAAATCATAATTATAATGTTAATATAAAGTGTAGTAAATAAAAGTAAATAAATGTGTAGAATTCCTGAAATGTAATTTATCTATTTATGATGGGCAAAATGGTAAATTAACATTGCTAAAGCTTAAAAGGGCGTGGTCCCTAAATGAAATGTCACCAAGTCTACTATATAAAGGGCCTTCCATCAACCCTTAAGACAACTACATTTTCTTATATTCTCTCCAAAATTCTCTTCATTGGAAGTACTTGAGAGATTAAAGAAGACATGCATCATTTAGAAGATCCATTCTCCCTACATCTTCTTCTTCTTCTTCATTTTCATTTCTCCCTTCATCTTTTAACTATGGACTCAATAGGTAACATTCGCTTCCGCCTTCATCTCTTTCCTCAATCTTATTCTGAATATGAGTATGGCATTCGGGGATCACAAATTGTTCCAACAAGATCAACAAACAATTGTGTATTATTTCAAATGTGAGATAACAAATAATTGTAAGAGTTCAATTGTTGTTGAATAGGATGGATATTCCAAACTAAAAAGGAAAAGTGGGAGAGAGGAAGAAGATGGCACTTTTTAAGACTTAGGTACTGTAATAAGGTACAGACGTGGCCAACCCGAAACCGTACTTGAAACAACTCGGGTCGATTAATACCACGATTTTCGTCCAGCCCTTGCCCACTTTTCATAAACCCTCGTACGCCCCACGTTAGGGTTTCTCTTTCCCCCACCCTCCAACAACTCGCTAAAACCCTCACCATGAACAGCCTCCTCCTCCTCCATAAATCGGCGTCGATCTCCTCCAAGCGGATCGCCACCGTCGCCTCCCTGATCAACGCCCTCCATTTCTCGTCACTATCCCCGTCTCCGTCATCGAAATATGATCAATTCGCCGGTGGTGAAGTCGTCGGCGCGGCCAGCACATGTTCGATTCGTAGAAATGGATTGGGGTTAGGTACTAGAAGCTTTCACTCGGGGTCATTGTTGAATATTAGTGCTTCAAATGTTGTGTCGCAGCGTACTGGTTTCGCCGCCGTGGCTGATTACTCCGACGAGGACAAGTCATCGTCGGCCGATGGTTTGGAGATCGCTAAGCTTGGAATTTCTCAGGAGATTGTTACAGCTTTGGCCAAGAAGGGAATTACCAAATTATTTCCTATTCAGGTGATTTTCTGCTTCTGTTGAGCGAGTAAAATGTACTAATGTGTGAAAATCTCTCAGATAATACGAAGAACGATGATTTTGTCTCGTGCAAGATTTTCTCATTTCCGAGTTCACTATTTTCCTCGACGTGGTGTTATAGTTTAGATACTTCCGTTGTTCCTCAGAAAAGAGAACATTTCAATTTACTAAGACAATTTTTATAATACTAAGCATTTGCATACATGTGTAGTCTGTACATATGATGTTGGGTAAACAAATTAAAATAATTAGAAAAACGATGGAAGTTCATACAGTAAAATTCAGAGGTGTGACTATATTTGATGAGAGGGAGAATATCATATATGTAAGTACCTGCATTACACGTAGTCCACCATGTCTGCTTTGGTCCCAGTATTTTTAATTGACATTTTCTTGTACAGAAAGCTGTTCTGGAGCCAGCAATGCAGGGGCGTGATATGATCGGTCGTGCTAGGACAGGAACAGGAAAAACTCTTGCTTTTGGGATTCCTATAATGGATAAAATCATTAAGTCTAATGCCAAGAATGGGTTCGTTTCCCTGCCATTTTGATTAACTCTGGCTAATTATTCTTATGTGTCAATGTTGATAAGATTCATTGGATGTTTCGAAACATGTTGTACTTATGCATCATGATCAAATGTATGCTGAATGTATTCTCTAATACCTTTTATTAAACAGGAGGCAGAGGGATCCACTAGCCTTGATATTGGCTCCAACTAGGGAACTTGCTAAACAAGTTGACAAGGAATTCTATGAGTCTGCTCCCAACCTAGATACTCTTTGTGTTTATGGAGGTGTTCCGATCTCTCGCCAAATGAGTACGCTTGACCGTGGTGTTGACGTGGTTGTTGGAACCCCTGGCCGTGTTATTGATCTCCTTAAGAGAGGGGCTCTTAATCTGTCGCGTGTTCAGTTTATTGTCCTGGATGAAGCTGATCAGATGCTCAATGTTGGTTTTGCGGAGGCTGTCGAAACGATCTTAGAGCATCTACCAAAGCAACGCCAGAGCATGATGTTCTCTGCAACGATGCCAAGCTGGATAGTGAAACTTACTCGGAAGTATCTAAAGGATCCTTTAACTATTGATCTTGTAAGTTTGTACATGTACATAGACCTATACATGTACATGCACATGCACATATACATACTCCCTCCGTCCCCCTCGAAATAGGATTCTCTCTCCCGACATGGGGTTTAAGAAAAAAGAGTTAGTGGAGTATGTGTTGTATGAAAAGTGATGTAGGAGAGAGAAAGTGGGTAGGGAATAATAAGTGGAAAGAAGTTGTGAGTGTGAAAGTGGGTCCCACTACATAAAACATTTCCATTTTGGGTTGACCTATTTCAAGTGGGATACCCATGATGGCAAATTGTCATAATTTGAGTGGGACGGAGGGAGTATATGTACACACACACACATTTGGTGTTTTCTGGCGCCACTTGATTTATGTAGCTACAGCTGAACTGTTGCTAATGCCATTGTTCGTTTGCAGGTTGGGGATTCTGACCAGAAGTTGGCAGATGGAATTACCCTGTATTCAATTGCATCAGAAACGTATGACAAACCTTCAATTATTGGACCACTGATAACGGTATGTACGGACAGCTTTATATGGATGCAATTTATGTCATTACGGTGAACGTTATTGTATAGTATGACTAAAGTTCCGTGAGTCTTGAAAGGCCAGAAATAGTACATTTCTTTTGATAAGACCTTTATTTCATCACTTTCCTTTACTTAGACATTTGCATGTGCTTCCAGGAACATGCGAAAGGAGGTAAATGCATTGTTTTTACTCAGACGAAGCGTGATGCTGATCGATTATCACAAGCTATGAGCGGTAGCTTGAGATGTGAACCCTTACATGGGGACATTTCACAAAATCAAAGGGAAAAAACTCTTTCGGGATTCAGAGACGGCCACTTCAATGTTTTAGTGGCGACTGATGTTGCTGCTCGTGGCCTTGATGTACCTAATGTGGATCTGGTGAGCCATTGTTTTGTTATTTCATCATTTCATCCGGTAAAAGTAAGATGATGCTGCAAAACTAATAAAATAACCCTTGAGGTTTTATAATGTTTTGTATTCATAACCCTCATGCAATTTTACTGGCCTGGGCCTGTACCCTTAGAGGGCATCTGCCAGTGTTATAGAAGGATATGCTGTAAAGCATGTATAAGTATAAGGATAGCACCATTATTGTCACAATAAAGGTCCCACAATAAATGTCACATTGGACTTATCAACGTTATTAAGAATTGTGCTTTACTTCTTTGTGCGTTGCTTGTACAGTGGTTAATTTGCACTAAGACTGTGTCCTTATTTAGAAAGGTGACAAATATTTTGGGACACCCTAAAAAGGAAACTGCGACATTTGTTTTGGGATGGAGGGAGTATTATTTTAATTTTTTTCAAAGATGGAATTTAAGTTTGGTCTTTGGTCAAATAAGTGATGTGAATAGCAATAAGGCTTGATCCAGGGGTGTATTGCTCCTTGTTTCGCAATTGTTGAGTCCAGTCTGTTAACTGATTTGGCTTGATCCAGGTGGAAATAAATTTATGGCTGGAGTAGATAATGGGCATGCATAAGTTGATGCAAAATGCCTTATGGTTTTAAAAATGTGATTTTTTTCTCTTCAATACAAACACTCAGCTGTTACAATATAATAAATGTGTTCCTACATTAGCATCTCTTGGAATTATCGTTTCCCTGCACTGTGTTCCATCCCTTTTGAAAGTTCTTAAACCAAAACCTTGTTTTTATTGCGTAGGTGATACATTATGAACTTCCCAACTCTTCAGAGATATTTGTCCATCGTTCTGGCCGTACAGGACGTGCAGGGAAGAAAGGAAGTGCTCTTCTTATTTATTCATCCCAGCAATATAGGGATGTGAAGGGACTCGAACGGGACGTGGGATGCAGTTTTGTTGAGGTAGGAGCCAATATGCTCTTGTAATCTTGCTCAATTTTGATTGTGTTATTTTTCTTCCAATATTCATTCTAAGACTTTCTGAATGCACAGTTGATTTTATTTTTATTTGTTTTTTGGGAGGGGTGCAACATTAGCTGTTTCTTGTGGAAGTGTTTGATTAGAGAATGCGCCAAGTTTATGGTGTTAGTGTGTATTTCCTCACTTCATTTTACTTGGAATTTATAGCTGAGGATAAGTGTAGAATTTACTTTCGACCTGGGGGATATATTTCTGGTGAATCTTTCATGATATTATAATCGCAAGAAGTTTCGTCATAGTTGTATATTCTGTTTGAAATATTCATGAAAAATATTTGTACAGCCATTGTTCTGTTTATCGACTAAACGAACACTACTCTCTCTTCCCCTCTCACTCTCCCTGCATCTTAACTCATTAAGACGTCTTTGTTTGTTGCCTGATTTCTTCTTTAAACTATTTGCTCTCCAGCTCCCTAAGATATCTGTTGCTCCCGGCGCAAGAACAATGCTTAATGACTATGGTGGTGGGTTCAGCTCTTCTAGAGGGGGTGGTAAATTTGGTTCTGGAGGCTATGGTGGCTCTGGGGGCTATGGTGGCTCAGGGGGCTATGGTGGTTCTAGAACTGGTCGCGGTTCCTTTGGTGGCGCAGGTGGTTTTGGTGGATCCAGTTATGGTCGATCAGAGGGTGGATTTGGTGGATCTAGCTCGGGCCGATCAGGTGGCGGGTACGGGTCCGATCGTTCTGGTGGAAATACGGGTGGTTTTGGCCGCTCTGGGGGTTTCGGCAGTTCAAATTCAGGCCGTACAAGTGGATTTGGAGAATTCACTTCAGATCGTTCCACTGGATTTGGCAATTCGTCTTCCAAGCAAAGTAGTGGTAGTCGTTTTGGTGGTTTTGGGGAAGACAATGATTGGTGAGCCGAATAGCGGCTGATTTTGCTGATACTGTTAAGAGGTTAGTTTATTTGTCATTGTTAAAGACCTAGATTAGTTGCATTGTGTCTTTGAATCATTTCCTTATTAATTTCCATTTTTAGTTCTCTATGAGACAATTGTCTGTCTGCTTTTTTTTTTTGTTTTTTATTCAATGGAAACTACACATATTACCCTTTTGGGTCTCCCGTTGCAAACTACCCTTCCAAAATGGAAAGTTTATAATACTTTTTTGTTTAATGGGACCCACTTCCGACTCACAACAAATTTCCACTCACTATTCTCTACCTCACGTATCTCTCCTGTCCCACTTTTCATACTCACAAAAAGTACTCAACCAACGCTTTCCCTTTAGTCCCGTGCCCAAGTCAAAGTGTGTAGTTTCAATTAGGGTGGAGGGAGTATATATATATGTGTGTGCGTGTGTCAAAATGAAGGTCCTTTTCTATTAATTTAAGAATGTGATGGTCTTTCTAACACTTACCCCTACTGCCTAGAGAATTTTTCAAATCTGAGTGAAGAAATTATCTGCACTGTGATTGACACCAATGCATCTGGAAATGTTTCAAAACTTGTGAAATTTCTAGTATATTTTTTAATCTAGTTGTACACAGCCACTTGTTAGCCGAACAGTTTTACTAAATGTGAATTGTCAATTATCATGCTCTTGTGTGCAATTAAAATATGTACTGTTAAACGTCTAGGGCAAATTTATTCAATGTTTTTGTAAGTTTACCTAAAAGTTAACTTTGTGGATTTACATAGGAAAAAGAAATATTGATAGTTACCCCCTCCGTCCCAAAATCGATGCCCAAAAGCTTTTCTAATTTACTCTTGATCAAGAGCAAATTTAAGTATTTTTGGACATTTTATTTTGGAACGGAAGTGGTATTATGGATCAGAGGGATGCTGCGATTATGCAATTGCATTTGAGACGGGTTCTGTGGTGGTGTATGGTGGATTGGTGGAGTCCTATCCTTAGTAAAGAGGTCCTTGGCTTGGTTTTCAACAAGAAGAATTACTCCTCTAAGTTATCCTAATAATCATTAACTTTAATTGCAATATGTTTTTTTATCCATTACCCTAAAATATCCCGTAGATCCATGTGAAGTCTGATGCTGCTTTCATCTAACATTAAACTCGTTCTTGACTTTGGGACGGTGGAGTGGTAGAAAAGCAAGAAGAGATAGGAAGCACACAAAAATACCCTTAAAAATGTGATAGACTTCCCTTTAGCATCAAACTACAACTGGCATTAAACTATAAGCATGTGGAAGATCCAGTGAAAGAGCTTCAAGTACTTGCAAAAAAAAAAGAGAGAGATTAAGGGAGCATTAACTTTTTAGTACTGTACTCCCTTTTGTCCCTAGAGCGATGTCCTTCGTAAAAGAATTGCACCTAAATGAGTGTATATTTTTTTATATATCGACAACAAAAACTTATTTAGGGAGAGGGAGTACTGAATACGCAAGAGTAGACCATCCCCCGGGCAGTTCCCAATGTTTGGCACTTTCCCTACTTCATGGGTGCAACATCAACAAATTCGCTCACAATGACGAAATAGTAAGGCAAGGTGATTTCTCGCAAGTCAATTACCTTTCGTAAGTACACTTCGCCCGGTTGTTCAATCATTTCAGGCAGCACCTCATCCTTTAATCCATACTCATCACTATGAGTCAGACTCCATAAAATTTCAGAAATACTTCTTTCTCTCTTTAAGTTGACGAACTGCATCAAGACTTCTCTTTCTTGATTGTCAATCCAGCAATTTGGGATCCTCATTTTGGTCAACAGGCGGTAGAAGCTTTTACTCGAGGGGGTGCTCTTGGACCAGTGAATATTGCCTATTCGAAAGTGAAAACTCCACACACAGACACCCCTAAAAAAGGAAAGAAGAAAACATAGTCTTTGTAGTGCGTTTCTGTTGATCTATCTTATTTACTACTTTTGTCCCTCAATGAATGTCCATTTTCCAAGATTTTTTGTCCCAAAATGAATGCCTTTTTAACTTTATTCCTAACCAATTATTTTTCACTAGTGTTTTTATACTTGGAGAACTAAATGTTTAGAAAGAGGATCACAAAGATATACTCCCTCCGTCCCACCTCACTTGAGATTTATTTCCATTTTGGTCCGTCCCACTTCACTTGAGACTCCCCAAAATAGTAATCTTTTTATAATTTTATATTCAATCTACTTCACCTACTCATTCTCTCTCTTCATTTTCCACCACACTATTCATTCAACCGACCTACTGTTAACCCCACTCATTCTCTCTCTTCATTTTCTACCACACATTTTTCTTATTTTATTCTTTTTCCTTAGTTATTGTGCCCACCTCTTAGGTCTCAAGTGAGGTGAGACGGGGGGAGTATACATGAATTTTTGCCACTAAATTGTATCAAAAGTAGAGTTTTTTCAGAATTTCCCTTAAAATGGAATTTGGACATTCATTTAGAGAAAGAAAGAGTAAATGATTGTTGATTCACGATAGAGCCCTGATTATATGTTCTTTTGCTTTTCTTGAATGGCTGTTGACTTTCACAATTACCAGGTGGGAGGATTGTAAATGATTGGCTTCTGTTGAAAAGCAATGAGCTAGTCAAATATACGAAGGTTACGGCAGGATAAGCTTATTATTGGCTCTTTGTGTCAAGTCCGTCAGGCTGAGATATTAATGCTGTGAAATTACGGTATGTGTTTCTATTAGGGTGGGAGAATATCTAGATTTAACTTGCTATTAGTTAGAGTTCTGGGCACCAGTTTGGCTCTTATATGTATAATCTGTTTTTTGCCTTTGGACAAGATGGTGCTGGTTTATTTAACGTTATCAGCTTATAGTGTTCATAAAGTCTGTCCGATGATGTTGACCGAGACAGCATAAACTCTTCATATGTTACGTTGTTATTTACCTCAATTGGTTTGTTATTGATAAAAATAAGTATCTTGATCCGTACCTGTACCGGTGAAGCTCCATTCAGGCTTGGACCTTCAGTCTTCCTCTCAATGAAGACTTTTTCCTTCCGACAGCCCTTTTTTGTCATTTTTTATGGGTTAATGACAATTTAGACCCAAAAGTCATATATAACCCTTCCAAACGAACTCTGATGTTTTTTTTTTCCGCGAGATCATACCTTGAAGTGAAAAATACTCGCCAAATAAGGTTTTTTTGACGTAATTCGTTAAAAATCTTGTTAAATCCACATGTGCTGAGCACGTGATTAACAAATTGACTAATTTGAATTGCTATGAAGTTTGAAGGGGTTATGAATGACATATTCTATAAATAAGGGGTGGAACAACAAAAAAAATTCTATACCCTCTTTCTTCTTCCTTCCGTCACGCACACACACACAACACACTCTCTCTCTCTCCTCCACTCTTTCTAAATGTAACAGACCACCGGCTATCATCCCCGGAGATTGCCGGCCATCAACCCCAATGTTCAACCTCTCTCAATCCCACTGGCGCCGCTCACCCGTCTCTCCAGGCTCTGACAGACTGCCGGTCGTCGTCTTGGTAATCTCCGGCGGCCACCGGCTCTGCCCGACCTTCCTCTAACCCACCCATTCTCATCCCTCCCACCCACACAGATCTATCTCCTCCTTTCTTCTCTTGGCTCAAAAACTTGTTAAGCCTAAGCGAAGGCTTAGTTATAAATACCGCAAGTGCACGGGTTGTAAGTAGTATAGTAATTGTGCAAGTACGGGTCGATCCCACGAGGACAAAGGACTAAATAAATATTTGCTTTTATGAATACTTTAAAATAAAAGATTGATTGAGAAATTTTGTTCGAGTTTGTAGAGGAAGATTTAGAAAATAAATACCAAAACACTTTAAAATAAATTCCTTATAATTAAAAGACATTCCCAGGGTTGGAACTTATAACAGAATATGTTCAAGTAATGTAAATCATGTTTTTATAAAATTTAGTTCAAAACATAAAACAAGGATGATACGCCATTCATGTTACTCTCTCATTGGTCAAGTTAAGTAACAAATGTATTTTAAAACCGACACGGCCTATCTTTCGAGGGTTCCGTTAATCAGTTAAAACCCTTTAAGTACACAAAATATCCACGTATTTCCACCGAAGGACCATCCCTAGATGATTAACCTACTTTCGTGATTAATGGCATCTAGTTCTATTTATATGGTTCCATTAGTCAAGATTCCACTTTCGCTCCATCTCTTGACTAACTAAGATTCATACAAATATGGTCGACATTCATAATTGTAGACGTGACAAAATAATATAAAAGAATTGGTTTATGAAATGGTTTTAGAAAATAAGTTTAGACATGATAAACAATTTTTGAAAACATATTAAGTAAATTCCAACCCCAAGAACTAAAGAGGTTTTATTCACAAGTCATTTTTCTTATAACATTCATCAATGAAATAACTTAAAAAACCATTTATTGAAAATCTTAAAATTTATTTTGATTTTCAGCCTTATTAAGTTTTGGAATTTGTACAGGAACACTTCTATGATTCTTCAATGATTCCAGTACACTTTTTTTTGCAACATCCGAATCATAAATAATGTTATAAATTTTCTAGAGTGATTTTACAATAATTTCTAGATCCTTTACAAGGCTGGAATGGCCTTCTTATATAGGCATTTGGGCTGAAAGATGTGACTTTTCCCGAAACTCAGTCCAAAAAACACCTCTTGGAAGCATTTATTCAGAATAGGCATAAGAGGGGTCCGGGCGGCTCTTGATATGGGTCCGGGCGGACCAATGCTCTGGAAACATTATTTCTTCAAGGTCCAGTCGGGTTTGCACTGTGGTCCGGCCGGACCAAGGAACCTGGCGCGGTCGAGTCTTGAAGATGGCACGCCGTGCGGAAATCTGGTTTTGGCCATTTTTCTTGACAACAATGGCACGGTCGTGCTGAATTGTAAGCACGGTCGTGCCGCCCTAAAAATGCGATTTTCCACTCCTTTTTCATCTCAAATTGTTCCATCTTCGACCCCTTTGCTCCGGTCTATCATATGAGCCATATTTTGACCCGAAAAGTCCCTAATAAACCTGTTTCAACCATAGAACACTACCAAGCATAAAATCCATAAAACATAGATAAAATGAATTAATTAACTAAATAAAGCTAAGATTTGAAGATAAAATGATAGGTAATATATATTATAAAAGACTATAAAATAGTCGTTTATCAACTCCCCCATACTTAAACCTTGCTTGTCCCTAAGCAAGTTAGAAATTTGGAAATAGGAAGGAGAAGAATAAATGACCATAAAAGAAAAAGTAAAAGAAGAAAGAAATAAAATGCTCTCTTTAAATAAAGTATTGCCTTAGTAAAAATTCTTCCTACTTATTTTTTCGTCCCTTTTATTATTTAAGAATTTTGCGAAATAGAACCTAGGCTTATTGGGAAATAGATAGAGAATTGTAAGATAAATATAGCAAGTATAAATTTTATCAAGTATAAGCATATTGAAATAACCAAATGAACTTTTGGATCACAAGTATGGTTTTGAAATAAATTCACTCTTTAGAGTGCTTTGTGAAAAAATTTCTTCATGCTTGGTATTCATCATTTAACGATGACTTTTATTCCTTTGAATCACAAAAATGGAGGTGGAGGATGGTAGTGGAAAGAAAGCTTTGATTATTTAAATTTGAACGTGGCAATTGAGTTTCTTGTCTTAAATTGTTCCACTCTATAATGATTTAGTCATTTAGATATTTGAGTGGACAATTCACAAGAATATTTAAGTTGATGAACGACATAAACCTACTGGCTCAGTGGTAGAGCCAAACTTCACAATGTGTGAGGTCTCGGGTTCGATCCCTTACCATGCCTCCTAGGACATCATTATTATAAGGGGGTAAGTGGGGAACCACTATCGATCCTCTTAAAAAAAATAAAAAAAAATAAAAATAAATAAACTCTGGGCTCACACACCATAAGGCCCATCCACAGAGGCCCACAATCTTATATGCCGACATATATCGGGCCGTGCAGGCAGCCCTTGTCTAGGCCGATTTCAAGAGGCCTAATCCCAAGCCGTCCTCCAGGACGAGCCGAGCTGGATGACGGGTCGAGTTATATCAACAACCTCCCATTCTCACGGGGAGTTCACTTACGGAGTTTGATTACAACTCTAACAGTGTAGATCCTTATCTAAACAAGGATATCTCTTATACATGATAACAGGGCATCATCCATCCTTATCCGGAGTCTCTCTCTCCAAGGAATGCGAGTCCTACATCAACACGGGCATCCTAGCTTTTCTAACAAGCTAGGACTCATTCACCCGCGCCTATAAAAACAGGTCCTCACAACAGGAGATGGGTAATGAACTCTTTGGCTCCAAACTAGTCAATTGATTTCTCTATTTCATATCACCCGTATTCTTACTCTCACGCCGGAGGGCCTTTGCCGGTAAAGCCTCGGCGCAGTTTACGTTCGTTCTTTGTGTGCAGATCCGAACGGGGAGATCTCATTGCTGGATTTATCCGAACCGCTAGACGGAGGGCTGATCCGACACGTTTTTGGCAGCATCAGTTGATTAATAGCCTTGAAAGTGGAAATGGAAAGATGGTTTTAAGCGAAAGTTTTGTGATTCGGGAAATGCATAACAATCATTCATGTCTTAGAAATGAGTAAAAAATAAAGGTTTTGTGATGTATAAACAAGAATGTTTTCAAATTTTTCACAAGTAAATGTAACCTAACTTAAATGGCCCAAAAATTCATTAATAAAAGTAATGCTTGTACTTAATAAAATTTATAAATTTTATACTTACACTTAGATTTTTTCATATATTCCCAATATATTCCTAACTTCTCTTTATCAAAATTCTCAAAGGATAAAAGTTTATAAAAAAATAGATAGGAAAAAACATATAAAGACAAATTTGATAATGATAATACGAGTTTTTTTTTTTTTTAAATAGAAAAGAAGAGATTCTACCCCCCACACTTAAATCGAACATTGTCCTCAATGTTTTAAAATAGGACAATTTTAAGAAAAATTAGGATTTGATAGAGAGAAAAAGAGAGAGCAGAAGAAGAAAGAGTAAGATGACTAAAACATAATAAAACAAAGATAAATAAATAGGATTTGAAATAATCCATCGTTTACCATCCCGATGATGCTTGTTTAAGGTCATTAGCTCGACCCCTTTCTTATAACTGGAATGGGCAAGGAACGGTATTGTAATGGCCTATTGTCTTTGACAATGCGCCATTCCATGCCCATTGGAATGATTGAGCTTCTGCGGTCGATGCACGTACGCCACCCCGGTTTGCTTGCCCTTTTTGGTACCTTACTCTTTGGCACAGAAATTTCAACCTTATTATCTTTAGTAAGGCACTCATTTTTGAACCCTCCTTCCTTGCTCATAGATTCTAACATGTTAACACCGGAGCAAGGGTTCTTAAGATTAGGATTTTTAATTAATTTAAAATCCACTTTTTCATTCCCTACGTTTAATGAGAGGCTACCATTTTTAACATCAATTATTGCCCCTGCGATGGCAAGAATGGTCTACCTAGGATAACGTGAATGTTATTGTCTTCTTCCATCTCAAGAACTAAAAAGTCGATCGGGATGATTAATTTCCCGACTCGACAAAGAATGTCTTCCATAATACCCACCGGAGTCTTAATGGAACGGTCCGCTAATTGCAAAGATATGGTGGTGGGTTTTAGTTCCCCCACACCTATTTTCTGACTAACCGATAGCGGAATGAGGCTTACGCTCGCCCCAAGATCTAACATTGCATTATCAACACCAAATTTACCTATGTCGCAAGGGATAGAGAAAGTGTCGGGATCTTTCAATTTTGGAGGTAATTTTCTTTGTAAAACGGCACTTACCTCCTCCGTTAATGCGACGGTCTCAAACTCCTCTAATCTCCTCTTATTTGAAAGAATTTCTTTAAAAAATTTTGTATAAGAGGGCATTTGTTTTAAAACATCAATAAAAGTAACATTGATGTAAATTGATTTTAAAACTTCTAAACTTTTTTGAAAATTGTTTGTCAAGATTTGCCCTCGCCAACCTTTGAAGGTAAGGTATCGGCGGATCAAAATTTCTAGTAGGAATAGGGGATTCCGTCCCTTTTTCAATCTCCTTATTAGTTTTAAAAATTTGAGGAGTTGGACTACGGTTCTTTTCTCTAAGGTCTTCTACTTGTTCACTCCCGCTAGTTATTACATTAGCATGCTCATTTGGCCTTTGCGTTTGACCGGGAAGGCTCCCTTGTGGTATAGACGAAGCATTGGCTTGTTGAGAAATTTGGTTCTCTAGCATTTTACTATGGGCGGCTAGATTATCGAACCTACTATTTAAAGTCTTTAAGCTTTCCATAACTTCTTTGTTGATCTTATCTTGAGTGTTTTATGAAGTCCATTATAAGATCTAACTTAGATTTAGGGGGAGGAAAAGAATTATTATTGTTAAAATTTGGTGTGAATCCCAGTGGTTGTGTAGAAGGTTGAGGGTTCAAAACATTATTGTTCTTATAGGAAAAATTTGGGTGATTTTTCCATTCGGGATTATATGTGTTTGAATATATACCCCCATTTTCCCATAAGAGTTTACAAAATTTACTTGTAAAATGTGTGGATGATCAACCACCTCTCAAGCCTGTGGTGTGGGCACATCCTTTGGAGTTCCTTGTACCTCTCCCAAGCATCATAGAGAGACTCGTCTCCTCTTTGACTAAAATTTGTGATCTTAGTCCGAATTTGAGCGGTCTTGCTTGGAGGGAAGAAACGCCCAAGGAACGCCTCTTGAACTTGGTCCCATGTTGTTAAGGAGTTGTGGGGGACCGAGTTCAACCATTGTTTTGCCTTTTCCCTTAAAGAGAATGGGAAAAGGCGCATCCTTATGGCTTTCGGGGTGACACCGAGGATTCTTGTGGTGTCACAATACTCCAAAAAGGATTGGATGTGAAGGTGGGGATCTTCGAGTGCCGAACCACCAAATTGGTTGTTCATAACCATGTGTAGGAGTTGTGGCTTAATTTCAAAATGGGCTGCGTCGGCGTTTGGTACCACAATCGGTGTTCTAGTTCCCGGGGTACTCGGGTTGACGAAATCCCGTAGGGTTCTAGGTGGTGGTGTAGCGGGATCTCCTTCTCCGTTCTGTGCCATCTCTTTTACTAAATAAAGTTAGAAGAATAGAGACTTCGAAAGAGATGTTAGACAAAATATAAAAACAAGAAATAAATATAAAACAAATAATTAAAAAGATAAATCGTTGTCCCCGGCAACGGCGCCAAAAACTTGTTAAGCCTAAACGAAGGCTTAGTTATAAATACCGCAAGTGCATGGGTTGTAAGTAGTATAGTAATTGTGCAAGTACGGGTCGATCCAATGAGGACAAAGGACTAAATAAATATTTGCTTTTATGAATACTTTAAAATAAAAGATTGATTGGGAAATTTTGTTCGAGTTTGTAGAGGAAGATTTAGAAAATAAATACCAAAACACTTTAAAATAAATTCCTTATAATTAAAAGACATTCCCAGGGTTGGAACTTATAACAGAATATGTTCAAGTAATGTAAATCATGTTTTTATAAAATTTAGTTCAAAACATAAAACAAGGATGATACGCCATTCATGTTACTCTCTCATTGGTCAAGTTAAGTAACAAATGTATTTTAAAACCGACACGGCCTATCTTTCGAGGGTTCCGTTATGTTTGCGCGCGAGGTTTTTCTTCGATGGCCCGGTTTTACCTTCGATTTACCTTCTTGTTGATTTGAGAGTCGCCACCATGTTATTGTCGGAACACGGACCGAGATGTCTGGATTCGGGGGTTAAGTTATGAATTGGGAGGGTCAAGGAGCACCCAATTCACCCAATCTAGGATTGGTCTTGCTAAGAAATCATCATCATCGTTTCAAAATCATGCATTCATGTACCAAAAGATAAAAACAAACAAATAAATAATTGCTTATTATTTGGGATGTCGGATCATGTGCTTCGAGACCATCTCCATGGATTGGAGAGGCTCTAGGCTGATCCTTTAATGGAATCACACTACTTCAAAGCAAAGAAGGAGATGAGAAGATAGAAAGCAAAGATTTTACCTAAGCGTTTTCTTCAAGAATCCTATGGATGGCCTTGACTAAAGGCCTTGATCCTCCAAATTTCGTGGGTATCAAAGAGGGGCTGATTATGAGAGCTTTCTTGATCAGATTTTATGTGGTTGTTTGGTGAATATAGAGTCTACCCTTTTTCTGGTTCAAGAACCTTATATTTATAGGAGATTTTGACCTAGGGTTTTGGCCAAGAAGGTAAGTTGAGGTGGGAATCAATGAGTTGATCTCCACAAAGGTATTTTTGGACTCTAGGATCGTCCATTAGGTTTCCCCGGATTGCATGAGTGTTTGCCAAGAAAAGAGGTTAAAATCAATAAGGAAACTGACCAAAAACCCGTCTGTCAAGGGAGATGTCTCGTACGAGATATCTTAGTGGTGGAATCACTTTTATGCCCTCTGCAGTAGTTTTAATGTTTATTTTGGCCCCTGACTAACGGAGTCGGTCAGAAACTTAACAAAACATGTCCAACTTAACGAGTTTTGACCCAAATCAAAGGCGAGACACAGAAGTAGTGTGATTATAAATGAACGTCCAAAATGGGGTGTCTACAGAGCCCCTCGGCGACGATACTTATGGATGAAGTACCGTCGTCGATAGAAAAGACGCCATTTTGAACTGGGGGTATGGTCGTGCTAAAAAGCTGCCTACGTATTCCTCGGAAGGAAATCAGACCAAACGTAGTTCGACTCTGAAAATACGCGAAAACTGAGGTTTAAGGTATTTTGAAAATCATTTTTGAAAACAATACTTGCGATAAGTAAAGCTTAGAGTTTAGAGAGTACCCATACTGAGGAATCAATAGCCTTGACCCAATTCTGAATATACTCCTTTTTGCCGATGACGAACCATCTCCAGTTGCAATCCATACTGAGGAAATCAATCTCTTTGACTCCAATTCTGAACATGCCATGTTGTTGATGACGAACCGTCTTTGATTTAGAGACGCCAGTTTCCCGGACCTTGTTTCTCCTTCCAACGAGCTTGTTCCTTAGGTTGGAAAATGTGAATCCTGTGTTATTAACATACGTCTTGATAACAATTATCGGACTCTGGGTTTGGAGATGCCAATTACTTGGACCTCACTTCTCCTTCTGACGCGACTGCCTTTCTGCCAGAAAAGTGAATCCTATGCCATTAACTTACGTCTTGATGACAATTGTGGGACTCTAAATGGTGGGATCCTGTGTTGTTAACTTACGTCTTGACAACAGTCGTGGGATAACCGGATGTGGAGATGCCAATTACTCGGACCTTGCTTCTCCTTCTGACGCGACTGCCTTTCCGCCAGAAAAGTGAATCCTATGTCATTAACTTACGTCTTGATGACAATTGTGGGATTCCAAATGGTGGGATCCTGTGTTGTTAACTTACGTCTTGACAACAGTCGTGGGATACCCGGTTATAAATCCTGTGTCATTAGCTTACACCTTGATGACAGTCGTGGGATTCCTGATTGTAAATCTTGTGCCATTAGCTTACACCTTGATGACAGTCGTGGGACTCAGAGTTTGCTGATGCAGATTTTTGTTGCTCACCCATGATCTTGGATGCGTGGTGAGAATAAATTCATACTGAGAAACAACTTTGCTTGTTCCAATTCTGAAAATATCCATTTGTTGACGACTCAATGTTCCATCTTGAACTGGGTTCAGATTTGACCTCTTGGTCTAAAGCAGGGTTTTTTCTGACCTTTCTGTTAAAAGCAGGGCTTTTATGGAATTTCTCAAGAAAACATGGTTTTCTGAGGATTTTCTGGGGATCTCTCGTACGAGGGAACGATGTCTCGTACGAGACTTCTCTGTTTTTGCGCAAAACAGATGTATTTTAGGCGCTGGAAGTGATTTTCAAATCACTTTTCCTATTCCATTCTCGGGAGCTTTCGACCCTAGGCGATTTTCTCACTCAAAAATCTCCAATTTCTCCAAGTTTTAGTGATTCCCGACCCTTGCAAATGGCCGGTGTGCATCGTTCGCATAAGGAACACCTCTTCGGTAGACATATGAAGGGTAAAGTGTGGGCGACTGATGATTTGTGCCCGTTCCCGGAGGACCACGTTTCTCATGCCGTTCGGACTAGGCGGGTATGGATCTCCTCCTTTGACTGAGTTTCCATGCCAATTTCATTGGTGCATGTCTCAATTTAGTATTCTAGCAATTGGCTCTTGTCAATATTCGCCTAGAATTATCGCTGCTAGGGTTTATCATGCATGGCTGATCTTTCGATAGAATTTCACCCTTGTTGGTGCTGGAAATCATTGTAGTATGGTAGTACATGATTTTGACTGTCGTTTCAGGCGATTCTGTGACTTTTCGGGTAAAGTGCTTAAATGAGGATTTTACCGATTTTCTGACATTTGTCTCTTTTGTCTCTGTTGTTTGCAGTCATTCCAGGTGATCAATAACTGCAGAGGCAGCGTGCGAGCGGTCGCTGAGAGGTGGGAAACTCTCAATGGCGAGATGAAGGAAGAGATCGAGAATCTCGGATTGAAACCCTGCATATGCGGTGGGGGGAGGTTACCATGACCCCTACTGATTTCCATGCCATTACTGGGCTTGCCATCTTCGGTGAGCCACTTGAGGTAGATGTGGATTTTCGTCCTAACGAGGATGATATGGTACGCCTTCTAGGCTTCTCCGTGCGTACCCAAGGCAAGGGTGTCCCTCTCACAGCTTTGATGGGTAAGGTTGACACTTATCTTACGGTCAACGCCGGCCAGATGGGATCTTTGGGTACCCGTACCGTAGCCATCCGTGGCTTTCTGTGGTGGGCCTTTTCTGAGACGCTCTTTGCTAATCATGCGTTGGCTACCCTTTTTACTCTCCTTAGCTGGCTGAGGGATATGCAGCATGTTACTGATGCTAGCTGGGGTTCTGCCGGCTTGGCCCACTGCTACGTGCCCATGGATGAGAGTTCGCGGGATAGGGCGAACGCTGGCTTGGGCGGCTACAGTCATGCCTGAGAGGTATAATACTCATCTTCTTTTGTATTCCTCCCTTATTTCAGCCCCAGTTTATTTTTGATAGCATTCCTCATTTGAGCTATTGTGTATTGACCTTTTTTACATTTCTCCCATTTTGCAGGCCTGGGGGTATGCCATGTTTGGTCTCTTCTCTTTCAATCTTCGAGACAACACCGTTATGTTCCCCGATACTCTGAGGTGGCACCAGGATAACAGGGATACCCATGATGAGCAGACCGAGGGGGCTGACATGACGGTGGAGCGCATGAGGCTATATTTTGACAGGTGGGAGGTCGTCCCAGAGTCCGCTGTTGCCTTCTTCCCATGACGGAGTTTGGGCATTGAGCATGTTCACGGGTTTGCCGGTATGAGGCTGTTGATGATCGGCCTTGGTGGGGGATGTTTCCATTTAGGAGAGAGAGTCTCTCGTCAACAGGGTGGTGGCAGACTCGACGTCATCGTCCCTTTGGACCCGCCGGCTCATATGCTTAATTCTTATGCCATCGCGGAGGAGGAGAGGGATGACCTCATCATTGGTCAGGATGCTTTTGAGCATATGCATCTAGAGGCTGATTATCAAGACTTCCTTTCTCGTCTCATGCCTCAGTTAATTGTAGAGGGTGATCAGGCTCAGGCCCAGGGAGTCATCCACGTCCCTTTTCGTCCACAGCTTGGACCAGCTTCTTTTTCCTACAGCGTGGCTGATGGAGTAGAGAGTACTGAGGATCTTCCCGCTCAGTACGACATGCCTGAGGAACTTGTACCTCCTGCCGACGCGACTATGGTATGCTTTATGACCCTTCTTCCGTTATCTTTTGTCATTCTACCATTTTATCCCTCTGTTTATCATTTATCTGAGGATTTTGATATCTCTATTTGTTTCTTCTCAACAGGTTCCCATTGCTGAGTATAGAGAGGTCACGGGACGGCTTGCCCAATTCATGGACTATGCCAAGAGGATGAAGAGAGAGACAGCAGGGCTGCTCGGACGATTGGCTCAGCAGACGGCGGAGCTAGCTTCTTGCGAGAAGAGGCCTCGGACTGACGGATGATGGTGCGGCAGTGGCGACATGTCTTAGATAGGATTCCCCCATTCTTCCCTTTTCTTTTTGTTGATGATGTACTTATTGCCTCAGCGTAGGCGAAGACAATTTTTCTTTTCTTGGTTTGTACCTATGCAACAGTTATTTCCTAACTCTAGCACACAATACTTTGGTTAATTTTAGTTTTTTATTTCTGACTGTGTAAATGTATTGACTCACATCCGGTTGGTCAACCGAGGGGTAATTTTATGAGATGGATTCACGTTGGGTCATTTGTATGTGATGTATGAATTGTTTTGGGTATATTTCTGGAGTGATTGAGACATGTTTTGACTTGTCGAGAAGCCTGAAATCTGAGCAGAGTTGTTGTTGTCCTGTCTTGGGAGATGTCTCGTACGAGACATCGATGTCTCGTATGAGCCATCCTGTTGATCTGCGGCTGTTTATCCTTTTTCCTCGAGGATTTGGTATCCAAACTTGCATATAAACACCTCTAGTCCGTCCTAGAATACCATGCAGCCTTAAATCAGTTCTGGGAACCTTTCTTTTGGAGTAGGATTCTCAACCTTTCGCTCCTAATGGCCCCAAGTAAGTCCGTCCCTTCATCAATAATTGTTGATGAGTTCTCCTTGGACTTAGAGTTAGTGGAACGCTACAAGAGTGATTTAGCAACGTTATTTCGCTCGTTTAATAAACCTCGCCAAGAGAGATTCGTGGAGATGTTCGGTTTCAAGATTCTCTTCACTTTGAAGAACCTAAAACCGGATTGGGACCTTTTAAAGGGAGTTGCACGCTTCTGGGATCCATCGACTCATCTCTTCAACTTTTCACTTAATGAGATGGTCCCTACTGTGGAGGAGATGGAGGCTATCTTGGATATGACGTTGACTGGGGTGATTGCGGCTCCTAATTGTGATAAGGCACCGGCGGAGTCTCTTAGGGACTTATTGAGCATTGGCCTTCCCGAGGCGCAGAGTTATATTCACAACCGCTATATTGATCTCCACGCTTTGCCTAGGAGATTTAAAGGTCGGGTGACTCGCGGTCACGATGTGGATTCCCAGTGTTGCCTCTTGGCATTGTGTTTGTTTCGGAGCGTGATTTTCATGAGCAAGTGTGGCATGGCGAACACGGAGCTCGTGGACATCGTTCTGCAAGCTAGAGGACGGGCTTTCAACATAATTCCTCTTATCTTGGGGGAGACTCTTCATGGTCTTGATGAGTTACACCGAACCGGATCCATGACTCGGGGAAGTCCTCTATTGTTGACTATTTGGCTCAGAGAACATTTCAAATTGTTGGACTCTCCGGTCGAGTATTCTCCTTATACTTTCCATAGGCGGAGATTGTTAGTGAAGGGTCTCAGCATTGAGGAATGGGCTCATATTTTCGCTAAAGCGGAGACCAATGACATCATTTGGTGCCCATCTTTTTGGAAGGTGAGGAGGTTTGTCGCTAATACCCTTGGATACGACAGGGTCGTCCTTCCGGGTTTGAGAGACTCCTCTTTCTATTTGGCTCGGAGGGTAATGCGACAATTCGGTCAACAGCAGGACACTTTCTTGTTAGGGGGGCGGTCTCGAGACATTTCTTTTATGGACTCAGAGTTCTCTACGATCTTGGCTCGTTCTTGGGGGCAAGACACCACTATGGATTGTTGGACCAATCTTCTCCATGATGGCGGAAGTATCTATTTGTCGGACAAACACTTGGATTGGTTTCTCTCGGAACTCCGTCCCAATGTCGATGGTATTGATGAGATCCGTCGCTCTCTGTTGGGGGACCAATTTGAGCCTAGCTTGAATTTGAGGAAGAAGGAAGCTAAGGAGGATCCTTCTAATATCAGTATAGATGCTACTCAAGACTTTCTGGATAGTGACTTTTACGAGAAGAGAGCGAACGGATTTCCCGGCAAATTCCAAGCTTTGGATAGGCCTCATGTGTTCGCGAGACTGACTCCCTCGGTGTTCAGTCGACTTGATGTTCCTCCCGGTTTCGAGATACCTTTGCACAAGAGGAAGAGGAATGAAAAGGCGGATCGTGGTCAAGCCCCTACTAAGTTAAGGAAGAAATAGATCCTTAGGAGTATCGAGAGATTGCCATAGATAGACCAATGTTTAGATTTTTAGTATTTTATTTATTTTCTTTTGCAAGTTGGTATTCATGTTAGAAATTTTCTTATTGCTTTCTTGAAATGCATTCAATTAATAAGAAGACAAGATTTTGATATTATTTATTGAATAGACCGGACCAAAAGGCTTCCTACGTTCTCCTTTTACATCAATTAAATAAGGAGCTCAGGTCATCGTAGTTCTTGTTTAAGAAAGAGAAAATATGCTTGCTGACTGGCATGTCTCGCACGAGACATAGGTGTCTCGTACGAGACTGTCCCCTTTTTTTTTTTTAAATGCACACCCTGATTTTTGCCTAGACCGCCCTTTCAGGTTTTCAATCTAGCGGGCTCCTTTTCTTATGCTCTCTGCTCTAATTTTTGCCTAGGCCGCCCTTGCGGGTTTTCAACCTAGCGAGCTTTACCTTTTTTTTTGAAATAGGGGACGGACTTATGAGTAGTACTTCTTCAGCTTGTCCATGTTGACGGGCTTCGGCAGTTGATCTCCATCTAGGTCTGCGAGTTGTACCGCTCCTCCGGAGAATATCTTCTTGACTATGTAGGGGCCTATCCATCTTGGTCCCCATTTTCCCATAGGATTGAACGGTCCAGGACGATGTTCACGTAGGACAAGGTCCCCTTCTTTGTTGATAAGTTTGGATATGCTCGACGGCTCGAAGTCGTCGTTCATCTAGCAGGGCTAGTTGTTCATAGAGGCTGTCTAACCATGCGACTTCGCTTACTTTGTTTTCTAGGAGAACCCTTAGTGATGGTACTTCTAATTCGATTGGTAGCACTGCTTCCATCCCGTAGGCTAAGGCGTATGGCGTTTCACCGGTGGCGGTACGGATCGAGGTACGGTAGCCCCAAAGTGCAAAAGGTAGCTTGTCGGGCCAGTCTCTGCCAGTCTTAGCCATTTTTCTAATGATGGTCTCAATGGTCTTGTTAGCAGCTTCGATCGCTCCATTGGTTTGTGGTCGGTACGGCGACGACTGATGTCTCTCTATCTTATACTATGCATGTAGTTGGTCACATTCTTTCTCAAAGTGTGATCCATTGTCAGATATCATCTCGTAAGGTACCCTATATCAGCATATGATATTGGTCTTAATGAACTCAGCCACCTTTCTGGCATTCAAGACTTTGTAGGATTGAGCCTCGATCCATTTAGTGAAGTAATCAACGGCAACTAATACGAATGAGTGCCCATTATGACCCGTCGGTGAAACTTTGCCAATGACGTCTATTCCCCATGTAGAAAATGGCCAAGGGGATGTCATAGGGTATAACACGGACGGTGGTGGGTGTTGTAAGTTGGCATGTATCTGCACTTGTGGCATTTCTTAACCATGTTGGTACAGTCTGCTTCCATTGTAGCCCAATAGTATCCTAGTCGGAGGATTTTCTTTGCTAGCATGTTGCCATTCATGTGGGTTCCACAGACTCCTTGATGGACTTGGTCCATGATTTCTATGGCTTCGTGCTCATCGGCACAGAGTAGACACTGCTCGTGGTGTTTCTTATAAAGGCGATCACCTATGATAACAAATTGAGCGGCGAACCATTTAAGGGCTATCTTCTCTTTAGGTGATGTGTCCAATGGGAATGTTCCGTCTAGGAGGAAACGCCATACATCATAATACCAAGGTTTATCGTCCAAGGCATTTATGGAATTACACTCTTCTTTGTAGTCGTGCAGGTCTATGATTGAGTAATAAGCAGGAGTCGTTCGCCTCGCGACTTTGAAGGTTCTAACCTCAGTCCATTCGGGAATTTCAACAAGCGATGCTAGCATGGCTAGCGAGTCTGCTAAGCGGTTCTTATCTCTAGGAAGATAGTAGAAAGTGACCTCTTTGAACTGTTTGACCAAGTCTTGGAGATGGTCATTATATTTTTGGAGCATGGAATCTTGTACCTTCCACTTCTTGAGTGACTGATAGATTATAAGTTGTGAATCTCCGTACACCTCTAGTTCGGTCACATTTCTTTCTAAGGCTGCCTCAAGCCCCGCTATGCAAGCTTCGTACTCAGCAATATTGTTAGTGGCCTCAAAGTCAAGGCGTATTGAGAGTGGTGTGTAGAAATCTGAGGGATCTACTAATAACATGCCAATGCCATACCCCCATTTATTAGCAGCGCCATCGAAAAATAATTGCCACTTATTTTCTGCTATTGCCATGATATCCTCATCAGGGAACCGCGGGTCTTCCCCCTTCGCTTCATCGCATGGAAATTCGGCTAAATGGTCCGCAAATACTCTTCCTCTTACGTATTTCTGTGTGATGTAAGTGATATCGTACCCCGCGAGCATGAAGTACCATTTGGCTATCCTAGAGGAGGCATGCGACTTCTCGAAGATATATTTCATTGGGTCCATTCTGGCGATTAGTTGTACATGAAACGCTTCCATGTACGGCTTTAGTCTCTCAGCTACCCATACCAGTGCAGCACACGACTTTTCTAATGCAGAGTAATTCAATTCAGCCCCTTGGAAGCGACGGCTGACAAAGTACACGGCATTCTCTTTCTTCGAATCGGGTTGCTCTTGTGCTAGCATAGCCCCCAATGCAGTGTCATTGACTGTGAGGTACAGGGTCAACGGTTTCTCTTTGTGTGGTGGAACCAACACGGGCGGATTCACTAAGTATTCCTTGACCTTTTCAAAGGCTTCTTGGCACTCTTCTGTCCATTCTAGGGATGGATTCTTCTTGAGGAGCTTAAAAACGGGCTCGCACATCGTCGTGAGTTGATTAATGAAACGACTGATGTACTGAAGGCGACCCATGAATCCTTTGACTTCTTTCTGCGTCTTAGGTGGAGGCATGTCAATGATGGATTTAATTTTAGCAGGGTCCGCTTCTATGCCATGCTCAGTGACCATGTATCCAAGGACCTTTCCTTTTACTACCCCAAATGTGCACTTGGCCGGATTAAGTCTCATTTTGTAGTGTCTCAACCTTTCAAAGAACTTCCTAAGGTCGATAAAGTGTTGTCCATCGGAGCCTGTGGAGTGTATGATCATATCATCAACGTACACCTCCATTTCTTTATGTATCATGTCATGAAACAACGCGGTTACGGCTCTTTGATAAGTAGCTCCAGCATTTTTGAGTCCGAATGGCATGACTGTGTAACAGAACGTCCCCCAAGGTGTGGTGAAAACTATTTTGTGTTGGTCCTCCTCAGCCATGAGGATCTGGTTGTAACCGGCGAATCCATCTACGAATGAACGGACTTCGTATTTCTCATTATTGTCAACGAGCATGTCTATGTTGGGGAGAGGAAAATCATCTTTCGGAGATGCTCTGTTGAGATCACGGAAATCAACACAAACGCGGACCTTTCCGTTTGCCTTGGAAACTTGCATAGTATTAGCCAACCAGGTTGGATACTTTATTACTTTGATGAACCCAACAATCAGGAGTTTCTCTATCTCTTGTTTGACTTGTACTGACCCTTCTGGCTTAATTCTGCGGAGTTTCTGCTTGACTGGCCTCAAATCAGGAAGCAGTGGTATCTTGTGCTCTACAATCGAATTGGCTATCCCCGGCATATCTTTGTAGGACCAAGCGAACACATCTACGAATTCTCGGAGAAGCGCTATGAGGGCTTGTCGGTCTTCCCCTTTGAAGAAACTTCCAATCTTGGTCTCTTTCGGATCATCGTCCGTCCCCAGATTAACTGTTTGCATTTCTTCGGCGTCAATAGGACCATTTCCGCCACGAAGACCTACTTGCTTATTAATTTCTTTTAAGATTTGTTCATTTTCTTGATCTATCTCGTCATATGACTCATTATTATCTAATTCGTTAGAGTTATTAGTTAATTCATCATTTAGGACGCTAGCAATCTCGGGATACTCAGAAAGATCTATTTTTTCATTAAGAAAGTAGGGGAATACATGTTCCGCGATGGCATCCAAGTCCTCTTGGGTGAGCTCATCGGTAGCGGTATCTGACTCTAATGTAAGAGTTACAAATTTTCTTTCTCTATGGGGATGGGGAGTACATCCTAATTCCTTGATCAGGAAGTCTTCACTTGCTATGGGCCCCCCAGTTGTGTACCAATTCTGAATAGGCTCATCACTCTTCTCGATGAGCTTGGTGTAATCTCGGTTTGGAGCGCCCCCCTTGTCTATTGCATTAATCTGAGTGTCCTCTAGCTTGCAAAGGTTGAGAAATTGGCGCATTAGGTCTTCTCCCAACACAAAGTCCCACTCACTGAATGCTTCGGCCTTGGTACCCCCTAATTCTCGAGGTAGGCACGAGAATTGCATCGGTTCTGTTTCGAGCGAGTACAGGTCACAGTCACTTAATATTTCAAAGCCCGGTTGGCGCTTCCCCCTATGGTCAATCCATGGTTCAGGGAACATGAAGTATGGCAAGTCTTCCCTCTTGCGTACAAAGTTATTATTTTGCACGCTAAGTATTTGATCATGAGACAACATGTAACGGGAAGAAATTTCATTATTAAGCCTTGGAGTACTCTCGCCCACATTTGGGACTAGGCGAGTAGTCTCCCCTTTCTCCCTAGCTATTTCTATTACATTGATTCCTCCTCCCGCAGTTGGGAGAGGGTTTGTCACTACATTAGGAACTTCTAGCTGTTTAGAATCTATAAGATCTTGGATCACATCTTTGAGGTGGTTACAAGTATTGGTGTCGTGACCACTGAATTGGTGGAACTTGCAGTAGAGATGATGAGCGTGATTCGGGGGGAGTTCCCTTGGAGTAGAAGGAGGCTTCCTTGGCGCGACCTTACCGGCTTCTACGAGTATGTAGAAGAGCTCTCCTTGAGTTATGCCTTCCAATTTGTTGTAGAATCTTTCTTTCTTCTTTTCCTTGCTGGGCGGAGGGACGGAGGAATAGTTGCTCCTCCCTTGATTATTGAAAGCGATGGCATTGGCAGATGTGTCTTTGCTAGTAGAGCCTTTGCTAGGGTAACGGTATCCACCATCTCTCTTAGCCTCTTTCCTACTTTTGAAGATGTCATCTAGTCGAAGACCGGCTTTATGAAGTTCAAAGAAGCTTGGGAAGAAAGTACCGGATAGGCGGTCCTCATACTCATTACGGAGTGATTTCAGGAAGATATGCATTTGGTCATCCGTAGTCGGCCTATCAAAAATCTCGGTGAGCTTGGCTCTCCACCTTTTGACAAAGTTACCAAATGTCTCATTAGCACCTTGTTGGATTTGCTCGAGGTCCCTTTTTGTGGGGCGGTAAGTAGTATTATCCTCGAAGCGCCTTTGGAAGACTTCACATGCGGTAGACCAATCGGTCCTTGTGGATAAGGGGAGAGACATGTACCAATCCCTCGCCGCCCCCTCTAGGGTTTGGGGAAAGCTTTGGGCCAAGACGGTATCATCTACTTTCATCGGAAGCACCCAAGTGTAAGTTTCAACATGAACACGATGGCAGGTAGTGCCGTTGAACTTGGCTATGTCAGGGGTGCGGAACTTTCGTGGTAGCTTAGTGATTGACTTGCTGAGTGCAATGGGGTCAAATGGAACGATGGAGCCCTTTGCTAGACCAAGATGTGCAAACCTCTTTTCGATAAACTCAGCAGTGGCGGAGTTGATGAAGTTGGTGTCATCACTAGCTTTCTTTTTCTTATCACTTGCCTTAGTATCCTCGTCATTGGAGGAGGAGGATTCGGATGCATTTGAATCAGAGTCAGAGTCATCATCCCTCTTTTTCTTCTTCTTAGAGGATTCCCCGTCTTTGGAGGGGGATTTTGACTTCTCATTATTCTTTTTGAGTTCCTGGAGCTCTTGTAGGATGGAGTTGATGTCTTGGGCGTGACGATCACTCTCACGGGCGGCCACTTCAGCTTGCTCTTTCATTTGTTGCTCAAGCCGGGCGATGACAGCCTTAGCGGTTTCCAAGTCGGTGATAGGGGTACCGGCCATTACTGCGACCTTTTCAAGTCTCTTGGTCTTGGGATCACGGATGTAGACTTCTGGAGCGATTGTGTTGGAAGTATGGAGCTACTTTGCTGATCGGACGGACCTAGAGTACAGAAACTGTGTCAAATCCAGGCTGGGGTCCCAACAAGTCGGCTTTTATGAAACAGGGGTTGACCAACACGGCAGATTCACAGAAAAAGGAGGATGTCTCGTACGAGACAAGGGATGTCTCGTACGAGGCATCCAGCCTAACAGTCAGATTGCAGATTTTAATCCTATTGGTCGGATGGAATTTAATCCATTTTGAGAGGTTACTACTCTAGTTCATCCTGGAACAATGGATTCTGTCACCCTAGAATATGAGCCCCTTGTTTTTCACCTGTATTGCACTCTCCCTAACGGACAATTTGGGCAAAGGTCCCATATTCTCATCGGAATCCACCATTCAATTAACCAAACCTAAGTGACCCGTAGTTGTTTTGCACTTTGTTAAATAACGCATTAATGCAATCAAACCTTGTGAATTTTAAGGGACAACCGAAAGGGACATGTCGAACGGTGCGGTCGAAACTAAGCCATAATGGCATCCACAATCCCGCACAGAATAGTGAAAGTAGGAAAACACAAACTCGGATTTCCGTAGAGAGGTTCTCTATTCTTTCAAAATCCTTTGTTCAACATTTTACCGAAGGGACATTCGTCATATTCACAAGGGAGGATTATAAATTGTAAAGATGCGTTATCTTGGGCAAAGATTAAAACAACCCTAAGAATCGAACCGACCGGTCTCGAGGAGTGTCTTATTAGCTAGTATGCATGCGTGAGGTTGATGCAAGGCTTACGGCCAAGGCTCCCCATGAACACAGTCTAGGAGCGTGTCACGGAGTGGGTACACCATCTTTGGAGAGACCAGCGAGGGCCATTCGTTAGAATGGGGGTGCTGACCGACATCCGTCCTCCGATTGGGACCCGACTTTATAGGGTATGTAGTGCAATTATTCTACATGCGTGCACGTGTGTGAGAGTCAAGATCTAGGTGTCAAAGATAAAATAGAAAGTTTTTTTTTGAAAATAAAAAACAAAAACGTGCAATGGCCGGGCCAAGTGGCTGCCTACGTTTCCCTCTTGTGGAGGAACTCAGGCCGTCGTAGTTCACACATAAGGCAAACGCATGTAAAACATGGGATAAACATTTAGCAAGTACTCCTGCAAAATAAAGGTTAGCCTTATAACGCATGGGGAGTTTCTTCGTCGTTAGGAAGGTCCCAGGACTCAGAAACAGAGGGGAGGGCCGACCTGAAACTCTTTGTACGTGTTTGAACCGAACAAAAATCCTTTTTCAAACCAGAGAATCAGATTAGCCGGGCACAACTGAGATGTCTCGTACGAGACAACAGATACCTCGTATGAGGCATCCTAGTCTGGGAATATATTAACATACAGAATGCATAATTTTGAAACAACGATGATTTCTTTCGACGCAAGTCTAACCCACTTACTGTGATTCTGATTCCCCAGCAGAGTCGTCACTGTTTGCCCGCGAGGTTTTGCTTCGATGGCACGGTTTTACCTTTGATTTACCTTCTTGTTGATTTGAGAGTCGCCACCATGTTATTCTCGGAACACGGATCGAGATGTCTGGATTCGGGGGTTAAGTTATGAATTGGGAAGGTCAAGGAGCACCCAATTCACCCAATCTAGGATTGGTCTTGCTAAGAAATCATCATCATCGTTTCAAAATCATGCATTCATGTACCAAAAGATAAAAACAAACAAATAAATAATTGCTTATTTATTTGGGATGTCGGATCATGTACTTCGAGACCATCTCCATGGATTGGAGAGGCTCTAGGCTGATCTTTTAATGGAATCACACTACTTCAAAGCAAAGAAGGAGATGAGAAGATAGAAAGCAAAGATTTTACCTAAGCGTTTTCTTCAAGAATCCTATGGATGACCTTGACTAAAGGCCTTGATCCTCTAAATTTCGTGGGTATCAGAGAGGGCCTGATTATGAGAGATTTCTTGATCAGATTTTAAGTGGTTGTTTGGTGAATATAGAGTCTACCCTTTTTCTGGTTCAAGAACCTTATATTTATAGGAGATTTTGACCCAGGGTTTTGGCCAAGAAGGTAAGTTGAGGTGGGAATCAATGAGTTGATCTCCACAAAGGTATTTTTGGACTCTAGGATCGTCCATTAGGTTTCCCCGGATTGCATGAGTGTTTGCCAAGAAAAGAGGTTAAGATCAATAAGGAAACTGACCAAAAACCCGTCTGTCAAGGGAGATGTCTCGTACGAGACATCAATGTCTCGTACGAGATATCTTAGTGCTGGAATCACTTTTATGCCCTCTGCAGTAGTTTTAATGTTCATTTTGGCCCCTGACTAACGAAGTCAGTCAGAAACTTAACGAAACATGTCCAACTTAACGAGTTTCGACCCAAATCAAAGGCGAGACACAGAAGTAGTGTGATTATAAATGAACGTCCAAAATGGGGTGTCTACACGTTAATCAGTTAAAACCCTTTAAGTATACAAAATATCCACGTATTTCCACCGAAGGACCATCCATAGATGATTAACCTACTTTCGTGATTTATGGCATCTAGTTCTATTTATATGGTTCCATTAGTCAAGATTCCACTTTCGCTCCATCTCTTGACTAACTAAGATTCATACAAATATGGTTGACATTCATAATTGTAGACGTGACAAAATATAAAAAAGAATTGGTTTATGAAATGGTTTTAGAAAATAAGTTTAGACATGATAAACAATTTTTGAAAACATATTAAGTAAATTCCAACCCCAAGAACTAAAGAGGTTTTATTTACAAGTCATTTTTCTTATAACATTCATCAATGAAATAAAAATAAGCATGAAATATAGATAAAGATAGAGAACACTTATTCTTGCAGTGATGAACGGATTTGGAAAACTTGAGGATAACTTCAATATATTACTTCAACTTTTGGAATTTGTACAGGAACACTTCTATGATTCTTTAATGATGAATCATAAATAATTTTATAAATTTTCTAGAGTGATTTTACAATAATTTCTAGATCCTTTACAAGACTGGAATGGCCTTCTTATATAGGCCCTTGGGCTGAAAGATGTGACTTTTCCCGAAACTCAGTCCAAAAGACACCTCTTGGAAGCATTTATTCAGAATAGGCAAAAGAGGGGTCCGGGCGGCTCTTGATATGGGTCCGGGCGGACCAATGCTCTGGAAACATTATTTCTTCAAGGTCCGGTCGGGTTTGCACTGTGGTCCGGCCGGACCAAGGAACCTGGCGCGGTCGAGTCTTGAAGATGGCACGACCGTGCGGAAATCTGGTTTTGGCCATTTTTCTTGACAACAATGGCACGGTCGTGCTGAATTGTAAGCACGGTCGTGCCGCCCTAAAAATGCGATTTTCCACTCCTTTTTCATCTCAAATTGTTCCATCTTCGACCCCTTTGCTCCGGTCTATCATATGAGCCATATTTTGACCCGAAAAGTCCCTAATAAACCTGTTTCAACCATAGAACACTACCAAGCATAAAATCCATAAAACATAGATAAAATGAATTAATTAACTAAATAAAGCTATGATTTGAAGATAAAATGATAGGTAATATATATTATAAAAGACTATAAAATAGCCGTTTATCAACTCCCCCACACTTAAACCTTGCTTGTCCCTAAGCAAGTTAGAAATTTGGAAATAGGAAGGAGAAGAATAAATGACCATAAAAGAAAAAGTAAAAGAAGAAAGAAATAAAATGCTCTCTTTAAATAAAGTATTGCCTTAGTAAAAATTCTTCCTACTTATTTTTCCGTCCCTTTTATTACTTAAGAATTTTGCGAAATAGAACCTAGGCTTATTGGGAAATAGATAGAGAATTGTAAGATAAATATAGCAAGTATAAATTTTATCAAGTATAAGCATATTGAAATAACCAAATGAACTTTTGGATCACAAGTATGGTTTTGAAATAAATTCACTCTTTAGAGTGCTTTGTGAAAAAATTTCTTCATGCTTGGTATTCATCATTTAACGACGACTTTTATTCCTTTATTAAGATATTCATAAGTTTTTATGCACTTTGAATCACAAAAATGGAGATGGAGGATGGTAGTGGAAAGAAGGCTTTGATTATTTAAATTTGAACGTGGCAATTGAGTTTCTTGTCTTAAATTGTTCCACTCTATAGTGATTTATTCATTTAGATTTTCGAGTGGACAATTCACAAGAAGATTTAAGTTGATTAATAGCCTTGAAAGTGGAAATGGAAAGATGGTTTTAAGCGAAAGTTTTGTGATTCGGGAAATGCATAACAGTCATTCATGTCTTAGAAATGAGTAAAAAATAAAGGTTTTGTGATGTATAAACAAGAATGTTTTCAAATTTTTCACAAGTAAATGTAACCTAACTTAAATGGCCCAAAAATTCATTAATAAAAGTAATGCTTGTACTTAATAAAGTTTATAAATTTTATACTTACACTTAGAATTTTTCATTTATTCCCAATATATTTCTAACTTCTCTTTATCAAAATTCTCAAGGAATAAAAGTTTATAAAGAAATAGATAGGAAAAAATCTTATAAAGACAATTTTGATAATGATAATAAGATTTTTTTTTTTTAAATAGAAAAGAAGAGATTCTACCCCCCACGCTTAAATCGAACATTGTCCTCAATGTTTTAAAATAGGATAATTTTAAGAAAAATTGGGATTTGATAGAGAGAAAAAGAGAGAGTAGAAGAAGAAAGAGTAAGATGACTAAAACATAATAAAACAAAGATAAATAAATAGGATTTGAAATAATCCATCGGTTACCATCCCGATGATGCTTGTTTAAGGTCATTAGCTCGACCCCTTTCTTATAACTGGAATGGGCAAGGAACGGTATTGTAATGGCCTATGCACGTACGCCACCCCGGTTTGCTTGCCCTTTTTGGTACCTTACTCTTTGGCACGGAATTTTCAACCTTATTATCTTTAGTAAGGCACTCATTTTTGACCCCTCCTTCTTTGCTCATAGATTCTAACATGTTTAACACCGGAGCAAGGGTTCTTAAGATTAGGATTTTTAATTAATTTAAAATCCACTTTTTCATTCCCTACGTTTAATGAGAGGCTACCATTTTTAACATCAATTATTGCCCCTGCGGTGGCAAGAATGGTCTACCTAGGATAACGGGAATGTTATTGTCTTCTTCCATCTCAAGAACTAAAAAGTCGACCGGGATGATTAATTTCCCGACTCGACAAGGAGTGTCTTCCATAATACCCACCGGAGTCTTAATGGAACGGTCCGCTAATTGCAAAGATATGGTGGTGGGTTTTAGTTCCCCCACACCTATTTTCTGACTAATCGATAGCGGAATGAGGCTTACGCTCTCCCCAAGATCTAACATTGCATTATCAACACCAAATTTACCTATGTCGCAAGGGATAGAGAAAGTGCCGGGATCTTTCAATTTTGGAGGTAATTTTCTTTGTAAAACGGCACTTACCTCCTCCGTTAATGCGACGGTCTCAAACTCCTCTAATCTCCTCTTATTTGAAAGAATTTCTTTCAAAAATTTTGTATAAGAGGGCATTTGTTTTAAAACATCAGTAAAAGTAACATTGATGTAAATTGATTTTAAAACTTCTAAAATTTTTGAAAATTGTTTGTCAAGATTTGCCCTCGCCAACCTTTGAGGGTAAGGTATCGGCGGATCAAAATTTCTAGTAGGAATAGGGGATTCCATCCCTTTTTCAATCTCCTTATTAGTTTTAAAAATTTGAGGAGTTGGACTACGGTTCTTTTCTCTAAGGTCTTCTACTTGTTCACTCCCGCTAGTTATTACATTAGCATGCTCATTTGGCCTTTGCGTTTGACCGGGAAGGCTCCCTTGTGGTCTAGACGAAGCATTGGCTTGTTGAGCAATTTGGTTCTCTAGCATTTTACTATGGGCGGCTAGATTATCGAACCTACTATTTAAAGTCTTTAAGCTTTCCATAACTTCTTTGTTGATCTTATCTTGAGTGTTTTTATTTTCGACCATGAAGTCCATTATAAGATCTAACTTAGATTTAGGGGGAGGGAAAGAATTATTATTGTTGAAATTTGGTGTGAATCCCGGTGGTTGTGTAGAAGGTTGAGGGTTCAAAACATTATTGTTCTTATAGGAAAAATTTGGGTGATTTTTCCATTCGGGATTATATGTGTTTGAATACATACCCCCATTTTCCCATAAGAGTTTACAAAATTTACTTGATCATTAGATGTAGTATCAAGTAATTCACAACCTTTGGTACTATGTGAGTTAGACCCACATAGTTCACAAAAAACGTTTACATTGGCCACGGGATTCATGTTAAGATTTTCAAACTTTTTTAGAATCATGTCAACCTTAGAAGAGAGGAGAGTAACAACATCAATATTATACTTACCTGGAGTCCCTTGTGGTTGCTCCCTCTCGTTTGACCATTGATAATGGTTCAATGCGATGTTCTCAATCAAGTCGTGCGCTTCGTCTACCCCTTTATTTATTAGTGCTCCTCCAGCGGCGGCATCTATGGTCTCCCTTGTTCTGAATGTGAGAGCATTGTAAAATATGTGGATGATCAACCACCTTTCAAGCCCGTGGTGTGGGCACATCCTTAGGAGTTCCTTGTACCTCTCCCAAGCATCATAGAGCGACTCGTCTCCTCTTTGACTAAAATTTGTGATCTTAGTCCGAATTTGAGCGGTCTTGCTTGGAGGGAAGAAACGCCCAAGGAACGTCTCTTGAACTTGGTCCCATGTTGTTAAGGAGTTGTGGGGGACCGAGTTCAACCATTGTTTTGACTTATCCCTTAAAGAGAATGGGAAAAGGCGCATCCTTATGGCTTCCGGGGTGACACCGAGGATTCTTGTGGTTTCACAATACTCCAAAAAGGATTGGATGTGAAGGTGGGGATCTTCGAGTGCCGAACCACCAAATTGGTTGTTCATAACCATGTGTAGGAGGTGTGGCTTAATTTCAAAATGGGCTGCGTCGGCGTTTGGTACCACAATCGGTGTTCTAGTTCCCGGGGTACTCGGGTTGACGAAATCCCGTAGGGTTCTAGGTGGTGGTGTAGCGGGATCTCTTTCTCCGTTCTGTGCCATCTCTTTTACTAAAGAAAGTTAGAAGAATAGAGACTTCGAAAGAGATATTAGAAAAAATATAAAAACAAGAAATAAATATAAAGCAAACAATTAAAACGATAAATCGTTGTCCCCGGCACGGCGCCAAAAACTTGTTAAGCCTAAACGAAGGCTTAGTTATAAATACCGCAAGTGCACGGGTTGTAAGTAGTATAGTAATTGTGCAAGTACGGGTCGATCCCACGAGGACAAAGGACTAAATAAATATTTGCTTTTATGAATACTTTAAAATAAAAGATTGATTGGGAAATTTTGTTCGAGTTTGTAGAGGAAGATTTAGAAAATGAATACCAAAACACTTTAAAATAAATTCCTTATAATTAAAAGACATTCCCAAGGTTGGAACTTATAACAGAATATGTTCAAGTAATGTAAATCATGTTTTTATAAAATTTAGTTCAAAACATAAAACAAGGATGATACGCCATTCATGTTACTCTCTCATTGGTCAAGTTAAGTAACAAATGTATTTTAAAACCGACACGGCCTATCTTTCGAGGGTTCCGTTAATCAGTTAAAACCCTTTAAGTACACAAAATATCCACGTATTTCCACCGAAGGACAATCCCTAGATGATTAACCTACTTTCGTGATTAATGGCATCTAGTTCTATTTATATGGTTCCATTAGTCAAGATTCCACTTTCGTTCCATCTCTTGACTAACTAAGATTCATACAAATATGGTCGACATTCATAATTGTAGACGTGACAAAATAATATAAAAGAATTGGTTTATGAAATGGTTTTAGAAAATAAGTTTAGACATGATAAACAATTTTTGAAAACATATTAAGTAAATTCCAACCCCAAGAACTAAAGAGGTTTTATTCACAAGTCATTTTTCTTATAACATTCATCAATAAAATAACTTAAAAAACCATTTATTGAAAATCTTAAAATTTATTTTGATTTTCAGCCTTATAAAGTTTGGAAATTTCATTAAGCCCCTTATAAGAAATATCAAGTTCAAACTACCCAATTCTGTTGGTCACGTGGATGGCACGTGGTTTTTAACTGAGTTTTTAACGAATTCCGTCAAACAGGCCTTAACTGACGAGTATTTTTCACTTCAAGGTCTGATCTGGCGAAAAAAAAACATTAGGGTTCATTTAGAAGGGTGATATATAACTTTAATGTCTAAATTGTCATTAACTCATTTTTTATTAGAATTGCTGAATTATTCCTTTTATTCAAACACACTGTTCGGATACATAATTACTTGATATTTGGCAAGACCCCACTTAATTCAAATAGTAACTTGTTCGGATACATAATTACCTGAAATTTGGTAAGACCCCACTTAGACCATCTCCAACGGTACTCTAAAACTCCAAATATAGAGTATTGTTTTACTCTAATGGCACTCTAAACATTGCTCTATTAATAGAGCAACTCTATCACTTGCTTCAAATTTGGTGCAAGGGATAGTGCTGCGCTATCTCATTTTTCTTCTTCTTTTTCTTTTTAAATATCCGTTTTTTGTTTTTCTTTTTTATATATATGAAAATATTTTACAATATAAAATTATATAACCCACTATTATTTATATATGTGAAACAATAATGAATATTATTATTATATTCTTATCTATATATAAATAATGGCTGAAGTCATTAGAGCCCCTTTCTAAATCGGTTTCCCGCTCAAACTCACCCCTCTATAATTAGAAACTTTGATTAGATTGTTTCTTGATCATATTTGATAAAGATTCCTAGATTTGTGCATCTACACCTGCTTTCAAATTACTGCATAGCGGTAATTTAAAATAGTACAGCAAACATGAAAATCACTCCTAAAAATCATATCCGAAAATCACTCCTGAAATCATTGTTGATGAAATCTCCATTTGAATGCTCTTAGATTAACATCAAAATAGTCCAGCACACCTGCAATCATACCTGAAAATCAGCATTTTTTATCAAATCAAAATAAATCGTAAAAAATGCAACCTAATATTACACTTAAATATATATTAGAGAACCTTCTAGAAAATCATATCCGAAAATCACTCCTGAAAATCATTGTTGATGAAATATCCATTTGAATTAGCTCTTGGATTAACCCCAAAATAGTCCAGCAAACCTGCAATTATATCCGAATATCAACATTTTTTTATCAAATCAAAATAAATCGTAAAAAATACAACCTAATATTACACTTAAATATATATTATTATATATTAAGATATATTATTAATCAGAGAACCTTCTATCATATCCCGATTTCGATAAAAAAACATTTCACTATTATTATTATTTTTTTGAAAGATTTCACTATTATTATTAAGAAAATAAAAATGTCAACTACCTTGATTAGGTTCAATCGTATCTCAATTTCCGATCCTGCAATAATATCTCAATTCCGAAAATTAGCTTTTTTATCAAATCTAAATCAATCGAAAAAAATACAGCCTAATATTACAACATCAAAATAGTCCAGCACACCTGCAATCATACCAAAAAATCAGCATTTTTTATCAAATCAAAATAAATCGTAAAAAATGCAACCTAATATTACACTTAAATATATATTAGAGAACCTCCTAGAAAATCATATCCGAAAATCACTCCTGAAAATCATTGTTGATGAAATATCCATTTGAATTAGCTCTTGGATTAACCCAAAATAGTCTAGCAAACCTGCAATCATATCCGAATATCAACATTTTTTTTATCAAATCAAAATAAATCGTAAAAAATACAACCTAATATTACACTTAAATATATATTATTATATATTAAGATATATTATTAATCAGAGAACCTTCTATCATATCCCAATTTCGATAAAAAACATTTCACTATTTTTTTATTTTTTTTTTTTTGAAAGATTTCACTATTATTATTAAGAAAATAAAAATGTCAACTACCTTGATTAGGTTCAATGGTATCTCAATTTCCGATCCTGCAATCATATCCCAATTCAGAAAATTAGCTTTTTTATCAAATCTAAATCAATAAAAAAAATACAGCCTAATATTACACTAAAAGATATATTATTAATTAAAAATATATTATTAATCAGATAACAAGCAATCATATCCCAATTTTGAAAAATCAGCATTTTATAACTATTATTAAGAAAAATAAAAAATGTCAACTACCTTTATTAGTTTCAATCGTATCTCAATTTCGAACCTGTAATCACATCTCAATTACCGAAAATCAGCATTTTTCGGAATAATATAGTCTATTGTAAATACGTTATTATAAATATAACCATCTTTCTCTATTAGCGGTCTCACAATTTTCCTTCTTCTAAGCATAGAACATATCAAAACAAAAGTCAAGGTCAATCACTGACGCACGTTGGTTTGTTTCTTAAAAGACCTATGTTCAGTCATGGTTATTTGTATGTTGCTCTTTCTAGAGCAACTACCGTGCTGGTTTGAAGATTATAGTATGCGACGAAGAGGAAAAGACCGTAGCTGAAATGACTAATGTTGTTTACAAAGAAATTTTTCAAAATTTATAATCATTGTGACTAATGCCAGTATGAATATTCTCATTTAATGCCTTTTATAGTATTTTATTTATGTATATATTTAAAGTTCTTTATTTATCAAAGTGTTTCAGCCGTGCGTTTAACGCACGGGTGTTACACTAGTTTAGTATAAGATTTGAAGCAAACCGTTGGAAATATTTGGTGTAAAAATTGCATTATTATAAAGAATAGTGCAATTTTTCTTTTTAATTCAAAATAGTACTGGTTAATGTATTAAGGCATTTATATTAAATCGGAGAGAGCAGATAATTCGTTGAGATTTGTGATAAAATCATTGCCTTTTTGTGGGTCCCTTCCCTTTGGGTGTCTTGGGTTCTACTCCCTCCGGTCCAAAATAACTGTCACTTTTAAGCCAAAAATTTGGTCCAAAATAACTGTCACTTTTGGGCTAAATATCTTTCTTACCCTTCCATTGAAACTTGTTCTCTTTTATTAATTGTCTTAGTGTGAGACATTAATGTAGTAAAGATGCACATTTAATAGGGGTAAAGTTGGCACTTTTGTCAATGAATCATGATAATAATTGATTTTCTTAAGAATTGTGCAAATGCCAAAACAAACAGTTATTTTAGACCAGAGGGAGTATAGGTTTTGAGCAATCATGCGCACCGAAAAATTGGTCTTACTATTTGCACAATTTTTTTGTTCAAACAACCTTGAGAATAGTGTAAAAAACTTCAAAAACTTAGCACCTACTTAAATTTAAAAGTTACTAGTAATAGGTTGGTTATTGATGTCCCTACATGCCCCTAAGCTCTCGATTTTCAAAGTGGATTCACTTTAATTTCTTTAGTTTTCATTCTCCACACAAATTTCAAATATGGTTATTTTCTTTTGTTAATTTTACCATTTAATATCACAATACTTGTATTTTTATATTTTTGCACACATACTTCCTCCAATCTCAATTATAACTAAAAATATATATTTATGATAGTTTAACCATTTTAATTGCTTTTATTTTATAATAAAAATGTTTTGATAGAAACACAAAGGATAAATAAGGTAATTTTGGTACATTTGTTATTATATTGTCGTTTTTGAATAAAAATTATTTCAAAATAATTGTCGCTTTTGAGTCAAAAGCATTCAAATTTTTATTTTCCATTGCATTGGAAGTTTGGAACTTGTTACACTTTATTAATTGATTTATTGTGTGAAGTAACATATGAGAGTGAAAATCTGGAAAAAAAAAAAAAAAAAAAAAAAAAACGTGTTTTACGCTAACTTAGCATAAAATGTCTTTTTAAACTAGCGCGGTGGCATTTTTGTAATAAACTAAAAGTATTTTTAAAACATGCGGTGACATTTTTGTAAATAACTGACGTAAGTGCCAGTGTAAGTGTGAAAAAGTGCCGGTCATGTTACACTAGCACTTATTAACACTACCACTGGCAGTTTTGATAAGTGTCAGCGTCTTTGCAAAAACATGTTTTTCCTATCCTTAAGGTAAAACACGTTTTTCACAAGACCTACTGTATATGAGAGGCGGGTAATAAATAAATAAAACTTTTTGTGAGATGGTCTCACACATGAGACGAGTCTCATTAAGAGAGTAAATGGTTTGCCCTCCTGTGGACTGGGCGGGGCAAGGTAATCCCATTTTCTCTCTCGCCGATATCCGTCTCATGTGTGAGAAAGTCTCACACAAGACTTTCTCTAATAATTAAGAGTAATTTTGGTAAATTTATCATTATGTTGTAGTAATAATTGTCTTCCTTAAAAATTATGAAAAATAAAAATTAAACAGTTATTTTGAATAAGAGGGAGTAATATATCCCCATACTAAATATTTTGTAACTGTATTCTTATCTTTGAAAAGAATCATCAATTAAAGGTATTTTTGATGAAAGAGTGTTAGATACAACTACTTTTAATGAGCTATGCATTAAAATTGATGAAATTTGCTTAAATTTAAGGTTTAAAAAAAGGAAAATACATATTTAATAGACTAAATTCCTCTTGAAATAGTTAAATACCTAGATAATTAAACACTTTTACTATTCAATCTGGTCTAAAATAGTTATTGCTTTAGTAACTTTTCACAAGTTTTAAGAAAGTAATACTATCTCTATTTAAAAAAACATGGCGTTTTAGAATTCTCAATACATATTAAGAAATGAAATTAAATACCTATAAAAAGACTTATATACCCCTGCAAGAACTTAGGTTCTGTGCGTTTTTATACCCTTGCACGTATTCCCTGCACATTAGTACATGCCTTAATTTCCGCTGTGCATTTTACTTACTCTTTCTACGTTTTTACGTAACTAAAGTGAGATTTCTGCGCACTAGCCATTGCTTTGCAAAAGAGTTTGAAAAAGTTGCAAAAAAGCTATTCACCCCCCCCCCCCTTTTAAATATTTTTATACACTTGTTTCCCATTTGAGACCAACATATAGATAATTAAATGATTATGCAAGAGATAATTCACAGTCATGTGAATAAGGGCGTAATTGGTATACAAGAGTAAAGATTTATTGTAGATAGTACAACATCAAATATTTTGAAAATAAAATTTAATTCTTAAAATGACATGTATAGAGGGAGTAATTACTTTTCAAAAGTATTTTTTAGTTATATTTTATATTATAAACTTTTCTCTCTTTGAAAAATAATTTAATAGATTAATCATTAATAAATTGATAATCACTAACAACTATTTTTAGATTTAAAAAAATACTATTCATCTACCTAAAAGTTAAGAGACTTTGTTTAGCAAGTCAATATTTAAGATGAAATTTAAAATCTATACTATAGTATTTTAAAGTAGGCGAAAATGACTTTGGACATGACACCTCTTGGGTTAGTCTTGCTCCTAAGCTTGCCACGTCAGATTCATGGCATTAAGAGCCAAACCTTTCGGTTCTTGCTAACTAGACACAAATAATAGGTTATATTATTAGTTATGGGTATGGGTACTAATAATAGGTATGAAACTATATATGTTTAAGAAATATAATTGATAAGAAACTAATGTAAAGAAGTCAATGATTCTTGAAGAAAATGTTATACCTAATAGACATATACTCTTATATATATATATACTAGAAGTATAGACTCGGTAGGCCTAGCATTTAAAAACGTCAATAAAGTGATGCATAATTATCCAACTTTTCGGCTCCTTATACATTGATCATCCTAATTTAACGTTTCATATAATAAATTGCATTATTTTATGATGGGACGATATAAAGAGTTTTGCTTGGGAATGCATTGTTTTATGATAGAATACATAGAGTTTTGCAAGTCAAATTAAATCTCTTCTGGAAATACATAGAGTTTTGATAATAGATAAAGAACTTTAACTAACATGCATGAAACGAAATAGTTTAGTACTTCAAGAGGCAAGAAGATGTTTAATAAGCATTAGAGACTTAGTAGTTGGAAAGTTACACAAAAAATCTTTAGTAAACTAACCACCATTATCAGATTTTATATTATTTTTTTCTTTCTCTCTCTCTCCCTCTCCACCGCATCTCACTTTTATTCTTTCACAATTGTGTTTTATCTCAAATGGGTTGGAAGACATGATTAGTTTGGCTTATTTGTCATTGCTTATCACTCCATGTAAGTAACATTATTAATTATTTTCTATATCTCATACTTCATTTTTCATCTCTTTTTTTCTTTTAATTTTAATTTGAAATTTGTAGTTCAATCTATGTAAGCATAGAGACCGTGACCTAACAGGGAGGCTTCAATTTGAGTTTTCCATGCTATGTAGTTGGTGGGGGTGAGTTTAAGAACATGGGTAAGTGAGACGATGATTAAGGGTTTTGCCGGCTCCGCTGTGTTTGGGAGAAGAGAGGATTCGGACATGGTGAGTTTGGAAAAAAATATGGATCTTTATGCTCTAGATACCATATGAATAATCAAAACAAATTGGTAAAAGCCATCTCAAATCTTATATATACAAAATAATAAGAAGAACTTGTGTATCAAGTAAATACTAAAACCTAGAGAGATATTTACAAGAGTCATAATAGGAAACAAATAACTTGTACCGCAAGTTATGGTTTCGGACTTGGTGAATTATTCTCTCTATCAGATTCAACAATACCATTAATCAAAATAAAGCATTTCAAGCTTTCAAAACTCAAATCTGATACCAATTGTTGGAACATTTCTATTCCATTAAAGCCATAAACACTCAAATCCGGAAGAAGTTAGAGAAGGATAGAGGCGGAAGCGTATTACCTGTTGAATCAATTTTGATGTTCCTTATGGAGGATGAAGAAAAAGAATGTAGGGGACGGAGTTCTTCTAAATGATGAGTGCCTTCTCTCTAGATCTTCTAGCAATGAATGAAGAGAATTTAGGAGAGAATATGAATTTGTGTGTCTTAAGAGTTGATGGTGTTGGGTTTTGATGCATCATGCGCAGCGGAATTATACATGTAAATCAAACACCCATGAGCCCGGATCCGTGCTCGTTGATTAAATTAAATACAAGATGAAAGAAACATACCCTTGAAGATCGAATCCATGAACACGGACTTTATGGTGCTAACGCAAACACCCTCTATCGGTATCCACACGTCGAACGGATATCAAGAACACCTTCTTGATCTGGATTGCTAGACCCAAGGCTTGATGAAGAAACAATTTCTTCGTAGGAATTATTTGCTCCATTGATTATTGTATTTTGATGATCAAGAATCACAAAATAAATAATCCTTCCTCTCTATAATTTATTGTTTCTAAAACAATGGTTTGTGATTTTTAAAATCACCATTAGAGGCTGTCAAACCCGGCTGCATATCTTATAGGAGGGTTTGACCTAATTCCATTTGGGATCGGGATTCCTTTTCGCAAAAGAAAATTGAACAAACTGGACTGGTGCGGGGAAGACAGCCGTACGGCTCATGAAGAGCCGTACGCCATAAACAACGCCGTACGGATCCAGTTCTAAAATCCCAGATTTTTCATCTTTTTACAATCCGTTCTATTGTGTGTGACCCAATAGGATTATACTATGTTGGCAACGAGTCCGAACGAGTCAGAACCCGTAAGTCATAAGCGGACTCTAGTAAGCCATTATAACTACCAAATTAGAATAACTTTGATAGTCCAAAGTAACCTTATAGAACATATCATAATCCCTTTGTCACGCGATATCATATTGGACATAAGTCATGGTCTACGTCAACTTATGTTGTTCAATGCTTTCTCGATCTGGAGTAGATTGATATGAGCAAATGACATTGAACACATCAATTCATTTGGGTATGGCCATACACTATCATCAATCTCACTCATCGAGTGGCCAAGCAGATATCTCTCTTGAGAGAGGGACAAATCCCATTTTGACTTATCATTCTTCCCTACAAGAATCCGATTATGCCAATCATAGCCTTTATAACCACCCGGTTAGGGGTAGCGTTTGAGTACGTCAAACATAATGTTCATCATGTGGAAGACCATGATAATCTCAGGTCTAAGGATTCAAATGGTATGACATGAGATTTAATTATGACATTTGACCATGACATAAATCTCATAACGGGTCTATCCAGTACATGTTCTCCAACATGTACCCACAAGTTTAATCCGCATCCTATGCACCATAATCATCATATGATTTTCCATTGAACTTATGCTAGCCCTTCATAAGTGCTAGGGACAATGATTATTATAATAAACATGCAAAAGATATAATAATCGTGTTTGTTATCTCTATAACAATCAAGCTATGATGTAACGCATACGCCTTTCTCAAGGGCCTAGGGCATAATATCCAACAGATGGAAGACCCTTTATATACAAGACTAAGAGGCACTTCATTTAGGGACTACACTCTTTCACTTAAGTAGTGCATAATTACCATTTTGCCCATCATAAATAGGTAATATTACACTTTAGGAATTAGGCTACTCAATGCAATAAAAATGAGTTTGGTGATCAAAACTACTCATGGCGAATAATTGAGATTTACCACTGTTTATGTTTTTGAGATATTCTTCAAGAGTCTTTCCATTCAACGAATCAAGACTCAATGTGTTGTGGGGTTGGTTACTAGAACTACTATCATTATAGGGAGGGTTTGTGAGCGGTTTTGGGTGTTTTATTTTCTGTAGGTTTTGAGAAGATAAAGTTAGGATATTGTCTATTATAGGGTTTGCGAAGTTGAAAACTATATCGTTTCTATTTTTTCAAATTTCCCAAAAAACAAGTAGAGCAAAACATATATCTTTAGGGGGAGGGATTAAATAATTAGCCTCGTGAATAAACGAGCAACCCGGCCTATACTCTCCCGTCTCAAAATTATTTTCTCACTTTCTTATCATTGCGATAAATGAATTTTGAGCAATAATTTTAAATAATAAAATTATCCTAATGAAAATCTAAAACATGTTATTGATGATATTGTGAATGGTGTATCAATAATAAATTTTAAATTTCCATTAGTATAATTAAATCAACTTAAAATTATTGCTCAAATTTCATGTAGTGATAGATAAATGAAAAGATAATTTTGAGGACGGTGGGGACGGAATGAGTAAAATTTACTCTCTCCCCTCTCCCCTCTTTTGCAAGCTTGTACTTTTGGAAGCAGCATAACCTATAACCTACACTGCATAAGTGTAGAAGTTAAAGAGCTTGATGCTTGTTATGAAGGCATTAGCAACTCTTGTCACGAAGCTTAAAAAAAAAAAAAAAAAAAAAAAAAAATAGAGCGGAAAAACTTGAATAACTTGACTATTACTGCCTCCGTTCTGAAATGATTTTCCCTTCTTCTTCTTTTTTTTTTTTTTTTTTTTCTAAAATTATCTCCCCTTTTTTTTCATAACTACAAATAAATCTTAGTTTCAACATTTACATTTTCCCCCTACCTATATAAACTAAAATTAGGGCTCGGCCTCACCAAAACCAAAACACGCCGTTTCTTTGTCAAAGACGAAACACGAATACATGATGCCCTAGCCTCGCCGACGTCGCCGTTCCAGGCCGTTGCTCGCCGTCGATCGCCTAATCGCCATCGCCTACTCGCCGGCATCACCTGCTCTACCAAGAAGACAACATCTTCGCCGTCTCCGTTTGCCGTCTCGTCGTCTCGTCGTCTCCGTTCGCCTTCTCATGAAGCATCATCTTCATCACCTGCTCTTACCAAGGTAAAAGACTTCAATCTCTCGATTTTTCCCTGATTTCAAATTTAGGGTTTCAATTTCAGATTGGAAATTCAAACATGAAGCCCTAAATTTGAAGTTTCAGATTATAAATTCGATTATTGTTGAAAATTTACTTGAAATTAGAGATTACAAATTCGATTGGGTGTAGCGATTTCTTTGTCTATTTGCACGAACCAAACGTCGCTTGAGGGATGTTATATGTTTCAGACAGTGGATGGGGATCGGATCGGATCGGGGCACGGATCGGAGCGCGGATCATAGGTGTTCGGATCGGATCGGGTTCGATAAAGCAATTTCATGCTTCGGATCGGATTCGGATCTGCCCTGATCCGATCCGAACCCGACCCGTTGACATCCCTAAACAACACTACATATCAATGACACGTTTTAAATTTTCACTAAAATAATTTAATTACCCTAAATAAGATTGGCAAAAATGTATTTACAGTATTCTTCTATCCTTTGATCAAAGTCCCCATATGTCCTGGCAATTGATCATTCTCAATCCTTAGTCGCGCGACCTTCTCCACGAGGCATTTTCACTGCTGCAGCTGCAAAAAAAAATTATCTCGCGTTTAAGAATACAGCCATTGCCACAAAATGCTGGGCTTACAAACGGGGTATTTTTTAATTTTTTTTTTTAATAAATCTATTTATCAAGATGAAATGATAATACTAACAAGCTTCCAGCTTCAAAACTAAAAGAAAATATTACCTCCGTTCCAAAATGATCTTCATACTTTTTTCGCCGTCAGCAAAGGAACTTTAAGCAATAATTTCAAGTTGATTGCTAATGAAAATCTAAAACTTGTTATTGATACACCATCAACAATACTATCAATAACAAGTTTTAGATTGTCATTAGGACAATTAAATCAGCCTAAATTTATTGCTCAAAGTTCATTCGTAATAATGGCGAAAAAAGTATAAAGATCATTTCGGGACGGAGGGAGTATTTAACTTGGGTAGGCAGCGACAAGTCAAGCTAATGATCTCTACTACAGTAAAGATTCATCACATTTGAACGAATTTTAATTGTGAAGTATATAGATAAAAAAAGATCAAAATTCTACCGATTGGCTCCTTCCTGGAATTCATCAAAACTCCAGATTGATATTTGAATTTTAATACCATTATGGAATTCAAATCCGTTCCTTCTCATATCGTTTTCATATGAAATTGGAATCTATGGCATTCAAACTTGACTTCAATTCAACATCTTTTATGGCCCAAACTGTGTAATCGGCCGTGAAGGCCAGACCTAAGCTCTCAAATATCCAAATTATTGCACGGAAATGAATGTATGCAAGTCTATGAGCATGTGAGTGCGCGTGTATAGATATTTATGAGCTTCTTCCTCCTTCCACTATCTCTCTCCATTTACAAGGAAAACACTTCAAAAAATTGAATGTCTTAAAATAAGAACCCATGGTTTCAAAGGCTTAAAATTAGAGCCCCATTATACATTTTGAGCAACTTTCTTATTAGATTTAACACAGCGGGTAAAAGAAGTTATTTTGAAAAATATACAGCAGCTCAAGGGTATTAGAAATGCTTCACGAACACACAGCAGCATAGCAGCACACAAAAGTAGAATTAAGATAGAAAATGCAAATAACATAGGCACAGACAAACACAAAGAGAGAGAGAGAGAGAGAGAGAGAGAGAGAGGAACATACAATCTTCAACATCCTTCATCTGATAATAATGAGGAGCTATTTCCACCAGCCACTCAGGTTTTAACTCGGTAACCTGAAATCAAGACCAAATAGGTTAAGCTAGGTCACTGGTCCAAGTTCAAGAACAGGATATGATGGCTAAGTGGACGGGGATTGATTATTTCAGAAAGATACCTGTCGCATGTACTCTTTTGTTGTCAGGACCAATTCATGGTACACAACCCATCTAGGAAGTGCCTGTGAAAGGAGAAAAAAAACACAAAAATCAGTGAGCTGAAACATCAACACAACTTAGTCTTACACACTTGGTGGTTACACAAATCCTATTTCGCCATTTTAATTTATCTGAAACAAGGTCGTCACACACCACAAATTCATTTGTTAATTACTGATGCCCATGTTAGCCTCAGTCTTCCCCTTCCCATAATTCCAATTTGGGAATGTTGATAGCCTCTCGTTCCTCAACGGTTCACTAAGAGGTGTAGGTTTACAAGATTGAAAGCTTGTATGTTAGAACTTCTATCTTTCCTAATTTTTTCACATGATTCTAGAATATTACATGGTATCAAGATTGTGCTTCTGAATTTTGTCTATTAAGTTTTTTAGCATGCAACAGTTAAATGAACTTATGTAGTAAGCACGTAAATAAAAACAAAGATTAGATCTAGTTTCTATAGCACTAATCACTAAAACCAACATTGCATTTAATTTTACGTGTTCACTAAATAGTGAATCTTGGATTTCCCTATTATGAACTACAAACCACTTAAGCCGTTCTGTTGCCAATTATACTCCGATCACCGCTAATCTCAACTTTCAACAGTGCACAAGATGGACTTGCGAATGAAATAACATAAAGAGTAGAAACAAGAACTAGGAGAAATCAGTATCACTTCCTCAGTAGTGCAATATAATTTATCAGATAACCATCTATTTAGAGTAGATGAAAGTATGAAACCGTAACTAGGAAAATGTTAGTTGCAGTACATTGTAATGAGGCTAGCAATAAACTCGTAATAGCTGGTCCTAACAAAAGAGTCGGAAAAGCCACAATTTTAATGTTGGCCAAGAGATCTGATTTCAATTTCAAGTGGTAAAATATCAACACACCTCAAACAGCTACAGACACCTTAATGCTAACAATCAAGCAATCTAGGATTTCACTTTTATTTCACTAACTAGCAAAACAAAACATAATAACCTAAAAAATTAAAATCATTAAAGCATTTTAGCAATTTTTAAATTTTGGTTGCATCAAAATGATGGCAAATTAATTAAGTAGCATTGAAAAAGCTTCCACATTCTGCTAAGAATCAAATCAGGTACAACAGTGGGGACATAACTTCTTAAACTCATTATTATCATTAAGCAAGCAGAAAGTTTACTTACTTGAGCTAAACCTGAGCTGGGATGAATATGAACAGTCTGAGGATGTTTGACGGTTCGATAGGATCCATTCTTCTGCATCTTCGCAGAGTGGGGGAAATACCCTGTTGAAAGGACGAAAAAAGTAATTCAAGAAACTGCTAGTATGCAACATCACCAGATTTGGTTCCAAAATTTGATAAAGGAAGAGGGTTGCTATCACAACCTGATGTTATGGATTTTTTAATTGCTTCTAAATCATTATCATTTGATGTCATTTCAATTTCAACTCTCTCCAGAAGTCCTTCCAATTGATCCCGTATGTCTCGAGCACGCTTCATGCTCCTGACCTAAAGGACAAAAATAAAGCAATTTAGCTACTTTCGAAAACATGCAAAAATCTTTCATAGTGAAGAGTGCTACCATAGTTTTAAAAGGCTTCTAGGTTTATCATCCTTGATAATCATACTTCATTTGTGGCTCAATGAGTCCATACTTAAAGTCAACACAAATTAGAACAAATTTACTTACAATTTTAGTTTCAATACCCAAATCATATTTCTATATTCAAGTGTGACATAGTAATGAAATTAGGAATAGACAATGTTCATGATCTTCATTTTTTAAAATGACTATTTCAAGTGTGGCATCCTAAAAAGAAAAAAAGGACGACTTTTGAGCTAAAACGAGGGGGTATTTGAAATACAGGTTCAAAACAATAGCTATTACAATAGTTGCCTTTATTAGCTATTAAAACCAGCTCTTTATGGTATTGAATATATCTAATCACATGACAATTTCGAAAGGCCTCAGCAACATTATTCTGAAACTCTCACGCTAATCGCATTAATATGCATTAGTAGTAATAGAAATGTATAAACATTCATTAGTAAAACTAGGCTGATGGTATAAACATTTCCAACAAAATCTCAAACCACCTTTACTTGGTAGCTGTACAAAAGCTCATATTCCAGATATACAATTGATACAGCATGTTAGCACATGATCCCTAACTGCTGCTTAATGAAAAAATAAGATATAAAATTCAAAAATAGATAGAACATGAAGCACTAAGGTATCCGATATGCACCTGGATATAATTCTCATAGCACCACTGAGTTGAGAAGTTGGTTTCTTTCCAAGAACTATACACCTGAAAGCGTAACAGATGCAACAAGGTGAACTGAATGCCGGAAATATGTTCAATTAATCAAAATAACCACCTTTTTCTCCCTTAACCATGCCAAACCATCAAAATATAAAATGCATTTTCCTGAAACAGTGCAATGTTTGAATTATTACAGCAGTCATTAAGTATTAGCTTTTCTTCTACCCCCTCTGTCCCAAATGAAGAGTAAATGTTGACTAAACACTAAATATCTACATTAAACCCCCCCCCCCCAAAAAAAAAAAAAAAAAAAAAAAAAACATTTGAATTTAAACTAGGTGGGCAATATTTATTTATTTTTTAACTAGGGGGAAAATAAAGGTTAGTCAGTTTGTTGTCGAAAGGTTGCCTGAAAGGGAATGTTACTCTTCAATGGGACAGCCCAAAAATGAACTGACACCTTTTCTTGGGACGGAGGAAGTATATAAACAGATTTGTTAGTGGACAGCGGCAGATATCACAAAGGCTCATCAGACAGAAAGAAGAGAAGAGGAGGCTTCTGGCAGTTAGAGATCAATACATATCCATAATCTGCCTAAGCAAGTATTTACAAGCAACAAACCTTGAGTAAAGCGATATGGTCACCAACATTGCCCATATGAAAGTTCATGCGTGCATTGTCTGCATGGACTTGTTTGTCCTTGGGACGATAAAATATCGAACTACCAATGGAGAGCATAGCTGCAATCGATATGATTTCATCAGAGCATTTATACTTGTCTGAAGCCACAATCATCTTCGACAGCATAGGATCAAGCGGGAACTCTGCCATTTTCCTTCCCACTTTCGTCAACTCCCCATGTTTATTGAGAGCACTCAATGCAAAAAGTAGCTCCAGGGCTTTCAGTAAAGCCTCTGCTGGTGGTGGATCCATAAAATCAAAATTGATTAAATCATGGATGCCAAGACTCTTTAATGTAAGTACAACATTGGCAAGGTTTGTCCGTTGAATCTCCGGAACAGTGTTATCATCCAGGTCATTAAAGTAATTGTACGCAGTGTATAACCGAAAGCATTTCCCAGGACCTGTTCGTCCCGATCGTCCAGCTCGCTGATTAGCAGATGCTTTGGAGATGGGAGTAACCAGTAATGATTCCATTCCGGTACGTGGGTTGTAAGATTTCATCTTGACGAATCCAGGATCAATTACATACTTAATACCATCAATTGTCAACGAAGTTTCTGCAATGTTTGTGGCAAGAACAACTTTGCGTGCACCTTCAGGCGTGGGTTCAAATATTTTTGCTTGAAGCTCAGTTGGGAGGTTTGCGTAGATAGGGCATATGATCAATTCTGCTATTTTAGTTCCCAATCCCCTAGTCCGGTGCTTAAGAATTTCCTCTGCCGTTTCAATTTCTTCCTGCCCAGTAAGGAACACCAGTATGTCACCATCCCCAGGTGGTTGTGTTACATGGATTTGAAGAGCGGTGACAATTGCTGCATCCAGGTAATCGGCCTCTGGTGCTTTTGTGTAATTTATTTCGACAGGAAACCGCCTTCCAGGTATTTTAAAAATTGGAGCAGAATCAAAATAGTCGCTGAATTTTTCGGCATCTAAGGTGGCGCTTGAGATAAGTAGCTTGAGATCACTGCGAAAGCGAGAAATGTCCTACAAGAAAATGAAATAAGCACAAATTTAACAGGGGAGAGAGAGAGAGAGAACAGTTAGGAGCTGTATGCCTGTAGTATATACTAGCATTGTCTTGAAACAAAAACCGCTTCAGCTTTTTTCACAAGCTAACGGTAAAGATCTGGAAAGAGAGGCAACAGACTTACTTTTACCAAACCAAACAAAATATCGGTCGATAGCGTCCTTTCATGGGCTTCATCCACCATCACAACACTGGTATTTTCATAATAAATTAGTATTCATGTAAGCAAGTTCAAAGAGCTCAAGGTACGTCTAAATATAGAGCACCTGTAACTGGCAAGGTCAGGTTCACCTAAGAATTCCCGCAGCAACATCCCATCAGTCATATATTTAAGAACAGTTTTATCTGAAGTACAGTCTTCAAACCGTATAGAGTATCCAACCTGAAAACTCACATATATTGATGGTTTAGACATACTTATCCTGAGATGGAAGATCAGAAACTGAAGAAAATCAAATAATTATACAAAGAGATAGTTGATCAAATTTAACATACTTCCTCCTTCCCAAAATGATAGTCCCATTTGACTTTACAAACATTTGAAGGTTACATTCTAAGTTTTCAAAAGTAAGTTATTTTGAAGCCTTAATTTTAGAAATGGGACAAACAAAAAGTGGACATGAGACTATCATTTTGGGACAGAGGGAGTAGTATATCTTAGGATGACCATACGGTTGATTATTGAAAAGAATCCAGATAATAAAAGGTGTTCCACTAGCAGCCACAGAGAAATTCTTGTGGCAATTTTACAAGGGTAAAATATGGAAAGCATACCTCATGACCAAGTTTAACACCCATTTCTTGAGAAACTCGAGCAGCGACGCTCATAGCAGCAACTCGCCGTGGTTGTGTACATCCAATCTGTTCGAAAGCAGAAAAATGTTGCAAAGTAATTAAACATCTAATTGTCAATAATGTAGTTTCAAAAATGTAAGATAATCGTTTCCCATATTGATGCTAAGGTTTCATATACTCCCTCCGTCCCAGCACAAGTAGGACTTCTTTCCCTTTTAGGCCGTCCAAGAACAATTGAGACTGCCCAAAATGGAAATGTTTTAATATATTTATATTCAACCAACCCCACCATTTAACCCCACTAATTCTCTCTCTTCATTTTCCACCACTCATTTTATTCAACCAACACTACTATTTACCCCACTCATTCTCTCTCTTCATTTTCCACCACACATTCACTACTTTCTCTTAATTATTGTGCCCACTCCTCTAGTCCTACTTGTGCTGGGACGGAGGGAGTATAACATTGGGCCCTCTCCATAATAGCTAAGCTGGTACATTACATTATTCTAGCTCAAGTAATGCAGCATCTTTGGTTCGAACCATCCCCACTTGATTTCCCCCCCCCCCCCATATTGTTAATGCAGTTAGCAACAGTTTGGTTTGCCCTTCACCTCCCGATAAATGTTTTTATCACTACAAATGCTAAGGTCCCACATGCGGGGTTGTGTTAACGCTTTAGAGAAAGTGTTAGGCCCTCTCTTTACCAGCTTGATCCAAATATACGTGTTTGAACTATAAGCTAATAAGTTATGACTTGTTACAATAATGTTTTAAAAAATAACCATATATATTCAAATAATAAAGGTATTATGGGAAAACTACCACTAATCCTAGTTTCGTTTGACTTCCACAATGAAGTCTCCGAGTTGGATCCGGAGGTTTGGTGACAAGCCCTTGTGGTAGCTTTGTCCAAGGAAAAGAGTATTGCTCAAAAGCATTAAATATCACCTCAAAAGGTGCAACCTTAAAGATAATCTGAATGCTGCCACTAAAGACATTTCTAAAATAAGGCGACATGAACTGTTCCAGTAGTTGTTATCCAAATGCAGATTAGAACAAAAAGAATCATGTGATTGCTGGAACAACGATGATACCTGTCTAAATATTTTAACTACCTTCACCAACTCAAAAAATTAGTAACTTAACTTTCTAGCAGTTATCATGAGCTCTAACAAAGCATTTGCTTTCTTTAGCCAAGACGAGGCACAGTCCCCTCGTCGACGGCCTAGACGTGCTTAAGGCTGAATTCTGTGATGGTTGGCTCCTAATCCCCAATTTTAATCGGTACTTATTTCAACCCAAAACTTCATGTGACGTGCACTACTCCAAAAGCAACTTCCCTCAATTCTTTCCTGGACTCTATAATCATGTCCAAAAGTGAAAAGAGAACACCCTAAGAGCGAAAACTCTGCAGCCACTTACCCACCACCTTCGGTCGAATTCTCTGCGACTGATGACAGCAACAAAGACCAGAAAGTCTCCAAGATTTCCGACAAAGAGAATGTTATGCTCCTTTCCCCGCCATTTTTTTCTTGAGCTTTATGGCCATATAAACGACTTGATTTCAGAGAAGAGACCACGACAAGATATATCATTGAAATCCTGAAATTGCTTTTGGTCCGCATACTTCAACAAACCAAACCCACCATGCTGTCATAACATGGCATCAGTCTAAAAAAGGGACCCTTGGAACGGATGGGGTAAAGAAACAATACGAGAACTATACCTTTCAACAGTTTTATCTTAATGTTACGTTATTTTCAACAGTTACTTTTTCTAACACTAAAGCACCATGCTGCGTAGTATATCTCAACTCAACACCAATAAAAATGATGAGAAAACATTTAACACCCAAACGTGATACATGAATGTTTCCGAAGGCAAGTCATTTACAGCAAAAAGAACGAAACCCAAAAAAAGGCAGTTGAAAGGCCATTTAATTTGCGGCTTCGCTGTTAATAATCAATAAGAGATCAAAACAAACTAAGCAAATATGTACCATTCCACGTTTTGTGTATCCAGCCTCATGGAGATACTGTGGAATCTGAGTAGTCTTTCCAGAACCAGTCTCACCAACAATGACAAGGACCTAGGAAACCAATTTGTCAGGACCATAACCAAAAGACAAGCAAATCAAATTAACATGATAGCCTGATATGTATTGGTCAAATGTATGAAATAATTACTCATCTCAGAAGAAATCACTAGAAAAGAAAAGGACAAGATATAATGCAGGAATATAAATAACCTGATGTTCTTCAACGGCTTTGAGCAAAGCCTCACGATACGGGTAAACAGGTAATGTTTTTCTGTCATCCTGAAGGACCAAAAAGAAAAAGTAAGAGAACTACAATTACTTTACAAAGCCAATTAACATTCAGAAGTCAAAATGTACACAGATTTTGAACAACTAATAAAAGAATGCTTGCCCTTAATATGCATGTCTTTATTTAATATATATTCTACTTTGTTCTTCAAAGGCAACATTATATAATTCTTGGTAGGTGAAAGGTGATAGGGCCAACGGAAACTACCCCATCTACTAATTATTGCTAAATGACTCAGAAGTTTCAGTTTGCAAAAGATTACAATCTTTGGCTAATAATTCTTCCTTTTGGCCACTGAAGCTATCCCCTTGTGAAAAGATGGTTACTCGAAAATATAAAATTGTTCTTTTTTATCTAATGTTAAGTTACCAACTCATCTGAACGCTTAAGTTGTTAGATAGGGACTCAGACATATATATATACATATATATATATATAGGGAGGATTTCCTATACGCATCAATGCGTACGGATTATGTAAAAAAAATAACGCTGTTATTTCTCTCAGTTAATTAATTACCCCGCGGCCTAACTCCTGTGCGATCTCCTTCCCAGCAGCCTCTTTTGCGCAGGCTTAGTTTTGTTATTCTTCCTCCGTTGCAGCTAGGTTTCTCCGTTGCAGCTAGGTTTCGTCTCCATTCAAAAGCTCTGGTGAGTTCTTGGTCTCACAGACACCCCCACCGACTGGAATTTCACCAAGCCAGGTGGTCAATTTTCATGTCCGTTGTTCTCAACCTCTCTCATCTATCTATCTATCTTCTTCTTCCTCAATTTGTTGATTTCGGATTCGAACGAAGACTATGGGAATTGCATGATTTCGAAAACCATATCTGTTTTTTCGAATGAAGATCTATCAATTAACAATTATTCATTGCTGCCTTAGATTGCAATAAAATAGGATTACAATAATAATGTATTAAAAAGTACACAATTCGTTCTGTTCGGAGTCTCCTTTTTTGTTGTATTTAAAGTAACATGATAGGATTCATAGCATCGATGTTTGTTTGACCAATTTCGGATCTCAATTTAGTATTGGCGGCAGATAAGTATGAAAGGGAGGAACCAATTCGAATCCCTACTGCTGCAGAGGAAGAATCTCAATTCTATTCATGCCTTTCCTTTGCAGTTTATGAGAGAAAAAGATGAAGCAAGAAAGAATTTAAAAAAAGGGTACGCAGAGAGAAAGATTGCAGAAGGGTTTTTGTATTGCCAGGGAGAGATTAGAAAGAAACGCCTGCTTGTGTATATGAGAGAGAGAGGATAACGCCCGTTTATTTTTTTCGCATGATCCGTACGCATTAGTGCGTATGAGATAGGTTGTCTCTCTCTCTCTCTCTCTCTATATATATATATATATATATATATATATATATATATATATATCAAGCCTTGACACTCCCCCCTCCCATGAGATCCGTTCACATGTTGAGATAAACAAAAATGTTGCAACCAGGGCATCATAAAACCAAACATGGCGCCAACACATGCACTCACATTACTTTTGGTGACAAATGCAAGCGGTATGACTCAAACCCAAGACCTTAGCGCTCCATACCATGTTAAGTTACAAACTCATCTAAAAGCTTAAGTCATTATATAGGGACTCAACCATATACATCAAGCCTTACAATTTTACTGCTGCCATATGAAAATGCAATTCTTAGGCTTGTCACTTGTAGGTAATTACAGTCATTCTCCAGTGTTATCAAACGCATTCCTCTGCTAGTATATAAGTATCATATTTAGATTAGCCTCTCAATCACAATATGGTTTTCCTTCAACGGAGGAAAAGTAACTGGAAAATACATAATCAACATGTTAGGAAAACTGAAATAATAAAAGCATACCTGAAGCTTTTCAAAAGCTGAAATTGCAGTAGATTTTTCAAGTGACTCATCGTATGATTCTTCTTCAACCTGTAAGAGGAAACATGTTCTTAGGAAAGCAAATAGTACAGTGAAACCTTAAGAAAGATAATCATTTATGGTAGAAGCAGATTAAAACTTGACATACATTAACACCGCCCATTACTTGTCCTTGAATAAACTCAATCTGGTCCTCGAACACATAACTATAGAAGAAAAACACGTCGAACGTATCAAATTAGGGCATGTGTATGGATGATGAATTTCCTTCATGTACTTCTCAATAAACATAAATTGCAGCAATTAGCAAACACCGTTATTTGTACCATACGAATGAAAATTTAAACCAAACAATGAAAGTACATGTAATAAGAATTAAATCCATAATAACCAAAAAGGATAGCTTCAAGATAATGCATACTCAAAGTCTTCCGAGATTTGTTTTTTGTTCTTTGAGCCAAATTTCAAAGTTGCTTTTCCTGCAAAATTGATTGCTCAGTTGTTAGAATGTAAAATATTAGCTCTGTATGGTATGTCGTAAAGATGCCAGTGAAATAACCAAAACATACCAATCTGATGGTCCTCCCACGCTTCTTGTTCTGCAAAAGGATTCATTTTATCACCAGCATTTGCATCCCTAAAGGAGAAAATCAAGTCATCATCAATAAGAAGTCCCCAAAGTAACTAACGATTTAGCATCAAAAGTGGTGGTGCATACTGTTGATTCAGATGGTTGGGTGCATTCATCTCAACAATATTTCCAATTAACTGACCTGTAACGCTCCATAGCGACAGCAAATCGTTTTTCCTGGTTCACACCACCTTCTTCGTCATATGCATCTGGCATTCTATACTGCCTCAGAAAGACAATTGAATGAGTGATCAATATCAATATGCAAAAAACAAAAACATGAATGGCCAGAAAACTTAGAAACTCCGATTTCAACAAAATATCAAAGAGTTTATTAATTACCTCATTTAGGTTATCATCCTCTTCTGACCGCTTCTTAACCAGATCATATATTTGTTTCTTGTATCTGGAGTCAAAAGACAAGGCATAATATTAGTTCACTTCATAGGAATCTTCTACACATCTCCAGAATCACACTTAGCACATTCAAGAATTCAATGATACTTAACATATTTTCATGCCGAATCGAATGATGGGTACTTGGTCTTGAATATCTTATGGCAATGTGAATTCACAGATAAATCTCGGGTTATTTCTTTTACTTATATTGATGAACAAGGAATATTGTAATAGAAAGTACCCTAGGACAATGTGGTAACCTTGTAATACAGATTCCCTTCAGTAGCACATATTGTGGTATAGCCCACAAACCAAACAGAAGAGTCGAGTTCTAGGATTCAGTTATACAAGAGTAAGTGGTTGGAATTCAATCAGTGAGTTCAACTGAGTACACTGTCAGTTCTGTTTAAGTTACATGTGGTAGCTATTCTAGTTAATAAGGTCAATCATCATTGGTTGATAAAGTCATCCACCAAAACTGATAATATATGTCAGCAAACCCATGGAGTGCCAGGATTTAAATGGAAATGGCAGAAACTTGACCGGTGACCCATTCAGCCAATCATCTGAAACGTTTAACTTCCACGTGATTTGATTTAGTTTATTGACTTCTAAACAATAGCATATAAAAATGAAGAAGAAAAAGTCAAATTAATGAAAGAAACTTTGATTGTAAGTAAATAAATGAGAAACAATGGTCAGAGTCACCATCTGATAACAACTATGTATTCTCTTTGGACCACACAGAGAGCATTAAAGTGGAAAAAAAAGTTTAACAAGGAGAAGTATAAACAATATGAAATTTGACCAGGAAGGACATGATAGATAGTAAAAAAATAAATTACAATGTTGTATTAAATATAAGGAGCTAATGAACATTATGAACTAATGAAGAAACCCTCTAAATCTTAAGATCTGCGGACACACACACAAAAGATTCTTCGTTTATGTACCTGAGTTCACGCTTTTCTGCTTCAGTTAACTCAACACCATCAAATAGATACTGCTCATCTTCGATGTCATCTCTGAAATTAACAGATGTAAATCAAGTTATAGTTTATGAATAATAAGAGCAAATTAAGTGTTCATTAGAACTCTGATCTTCCGCAGTACCTTATTTCCTCTAATTTCTTTTGCTCCCTTTTCTTTAAATACTCTTGCCTTGAAACTTTTCTGAGAAGGGAAAAAGAAAAAAACAACCATAGCTCTCAGGTTCTTAGCGGCATATAACAAGAAGCAAATAGCAACAAACAAACGTTAACAATCAGAAAGAGCAGGTAATAAATCAGTTTTAGCACCAAAGATATCAGCTAGAATGTTTAACAGATGGCAAACTTAATTACTATAAACAATTGGATCATCAATCAGATAGCCGCAGGCATTGGAAACCTTTTGAGAAATTGTTAGACGACAACTGTGTCAAAATCAGTTGAAAGCTTCATGCATACATCTTCCGTCCCCCCTCCCAAAAAAAAAAAAAAAAAAAAAAAGTCCTACTCTGTGTTGGATTGTCTCAATATAACTGACCCATTTCCAAAAATAGTACTGTAACAATTAATTTGTGTAATTTGAACAAGGTACAAGCAAGTAAAACATGCTCCATAAGAAAGTTGACTCGTTCAATGGACAATTTTTTTAGCAGAGAGTATTAAACATGGCAGATAACAGTGAAAATTACGCAACACAAAAGCACTGACACCAACAGCGGATAGGCAAAGAAATAAATATAAAAACTTGCAGGACGAGAGCCTTTCTTACTCGTAAGCCACTTGATGAAGTAAATCAAGGAATCAGTCAGTTTTCAAATATCCCATGGGCAAAATCCAAATAACAAAAAGTAAAAAGAAAATATTGACATGAAATCTTCTGCCATTGTGAATAAGCTGCTATATCATATACTCCCCTCCACTCCAAAATGAGTGTCATTCAATTGCTTTTTGAGAAAATTAAGAATGCTGACATATTTTAGCCACTTTTAGTATACATATAAACCCTTAGTGTCCTACTATATTATTGCAAGTGCACATTGGACACCTAGTTAACAAAGGTCAAATTAGTTAAGCAGAGAGGGACACAACCATCAGTTCAATAAGTTCCAATCATCACATCAGCCATAATGAAACAACTCATATTCGATCATCCACACGGAACAAGAACATTTTCCTCCACAATCGCATACAACTGCAATGGAGTTGGACATTATCCAGGCCCAAGGTTCACCAACAGAAACAAAAAACTTGGATTTCCTTTCCACACTGCCAGTTAACTAACAATAGATCCTCCATCTTGAAGTTAAAGAGGACCAAGTAGTGTCTTTCAAATGATCATCACTAGAGAGCCTCGAGAAAACCTTGATATCACTGCCTGTGACACAACTAGACTGAAGAGATTATGCCCAAATTTACCACCCATATGAACTCCTTCATACAAGAATAACATGACCCAATCGACATTCTCCATAGAGATATTCAGATTTTCAGTTTATCCACCTAATGTCTTCAGATAAAACCAACCTAAACTCCTAACAAGACATGCCCTAAGGCAGAACTGGTGCACCCTCCGATTCTTCACACAACTAATCCAAAGGGACTGGTTATCTAATACAATACAAACTGTTATCACAAAGGGAACGAGAGAGTAAATGTGATTGAATTCTCACAAGAGCACAGCAAGCCAACATGAAAATCATCAGAATGCATGATGAAGGATTGAATTCTCAATACAAACCTTAAAGCTCCAATGTCATCTTCTTCCAAAGCGTTAGATCTCCGAATTGCTTCTTCTGTTGTCAGTGTAAGGAAAGAAAACGCTTCCACAATAAATATACATGTGTCAGACAAATAGCTATATGTATAATTCTTAAAATGTCCTACCTTCCTCTTTCTTCGATAACTTTTGCTCAGTCAACTGGTAAGAGGAACAAAACAAATAAAGAAGATTATATTAGAATCACATATTGGACAGCTACTTCCAGACAAGCAAACTATATATTATCCTGAAAAAAACATTGTCAGATATAAGAACCATCAAAGAAGAAAATCATGCAGCCACTAGCAACGACAAGAAAGCAGGTGCTAGTTTCTTTAATCGGCAGAAGTAACTTTGTATCCAGCCAGCATCCAAAGAGACTAATGCCAAGGTTGAGTAAGGATGGTAGTTATAGGACTGCCAGGAATCCAATTTCGGGCTCCTGTTTCACGAAGCTGACTTCAAGAAATGTGTCTAGTTTCTAAGCTCTTGGTTGTTTATTAGCAAGTGGATGTTCAATTATATAGGTCACGGACAAAGGCATATTCTAGCCCAGACATTTAAATGTAACGCATAACTCATATCCGTAAAATGCTTCTCTTCCTTGTTTATTATCACTCCCAAGAGAAACCATTATTCTCCAATATATGTCATAGAAAATAACTCCAGTATTCTTCAAGTAGAAGGTTTGCATGAAAGAAGTTTCTTTAGATATTTTGTGAAAGAAAATCAGCCTCAATCAAATGCACAGAACGAAATGTTCAACTTTCAAAAAGAAATGAATAATTAGGTAAATGGAACTGCGCATATCCATACAAAAGACAAAATGAGGAGCTCATTCAATAATGTCCAAATTAATAGTATGATATCCATTTTTTATTTTTATTTTTTTTAAATAAAGGCATGATACCCTGCATACAGAGAAGAATGTGTTTACATGAATAAGGATGAATTGTTGAAGCTAGCTGAGGTAAAAGTGTAGAACCTACCCAAACTTATACCGGCCCCCTGTAGATGACACTTAGGCATATCAATGACCCTAAAGAGACATAAACATAATTGTTATTTCATTTATTCTAATGTGATTTAAGGTACAAAATGATGTTATTTGAGCTAGAAAAAGTAAAATGTACATGACTAACCCCAAATTAAAAAATCATCCTCAGCTAACGACAAGACCAAACTCCGCAGAGACAAGATACACAGTCTCAGCCCCCTACTCCCACCTCAAAAAAAAACGTGCAAATAGTATATTAATTAATAGGCATAGTTGTTTGTATATTACTTCTGTACATTTAAGGTAAGCAGATCTATACTTTGAGGTAGTAGAACTTAGAAGTAAGTCCTGAGGCAATTTAGGATTTTGAAAAAACAAGTATTGTACATCCTCAGCTAACACACACATCAGCAACAGCATATAAAAGACAAACATACAAATTTACTTCAATAAGAGACATCAAAAAACAAGAATGTCATGATGAACAGTGCTAGTCATCACACTTGAAGGAGGCTGAATAGAACTTGGAAAAACTAAGTAACCCAGGTGCGATTATTGAAAGGGCTCTTCAGTAGGTCACATTAAAATAGACCAAATATTGAAAGTGAATGTCTTATAGCAAAGGGACAAAGCACCATTCTGAATCAAACTGTACCTTCCTCGTCCCTGCAGCATCTTTTTCTCTTAAATGGCGCTCTAATTCTTCTCTCTCTCTCTGGTCTCTTAATATTTCTTCTTCAGACTGCATGTAAGGAAAATGGTAAACACGGAAATTAAGATAGAGAACACTAATTACGCTACCAACTGAAGCAAAACAGCTGTCATATATGAAGGAACTTCCAACACTATTATCGCTTGGGACATACGTCAGAATCATCATCATCATCATCATACTTGGAAGTTTTCTGTTTTACTCGTCTTCCTTCTTCTGAGTTTGCAACCACCTGCATCACAAAATTCGGTCAAATTAGAAGTAAAATGTCATTACAAGAAGCACTAATACAGAGCTTACCATAAGAAACAAAACTAAATTGTATCAATAAGAGTACAAGCATTATGCCTCATCATCTTCATCTTCTTGATTGTCATTCTTCCTTCTGAAATGTTTCCCATGTTTCTCCACTTTTCTGGACCGAGGAGCTACAGAAACAGAATTACTGGGAGCAGCAGTTCCAACATCGTCTTCATCTTCAGCCTCCAAAAGTTTGTACGTCCTCTGTTTCCTAGCTAGCATTGCCGCCTCCTTTTCTTGTTGTTGATAAAGCTACACAAACACCAAATAACATGATCAAAATAAAGCCAATATACATATTAATTCTGAAAGGGAAGTGAAGAATTGTATTACAAACATCTATTACTATTACAAAGATGTAAACGCTTGAGCCAGGAGTGAAGTTCTAACAGACACTCACATTTACTCCAGAACTCTTACGCCCAACTTTGGCAAAAATCTCTTCAGCAAATGCACGTGTTTCATTTGCAGATGACACACCCATCTCTTTAAGTGTTCCCAAAATCTCAGAAGACGATGAAGCCTTCTTTGCTGCAAAGAGAAAAGCATAGTCAATGGCATAGCCCATAGTTAACCAATATACTACCAAGGTATACTCCACTATTCAATCCATATCCAAATATGTATAAATGTGAGTAACAGTTGAACATGACTAAAGAGTTCACTTACAGAGACTAATGACATATTGAACAACTGTGGGTTGCGAGTATCCCAAAAGTGCCATCAACCTATCTGACACCCACGTCTTCAAGTCACTCCCCATTTCTTACTGCACTTAATACAACATCAATCAACATTGTAAGAAAACTGGCGGGAAAATACAAAAGTATAACATACCATATTATGATTCAAGTTAGAAAAACAAAAGTTAGTGCATTAGCAAAGTAAATAGGTATAGTTGCCTTTGCGATTTAGGTAATTCATTTTGTTTTTTGGGACTTTCTTGCTCATTATTACAACCATTCTCTGTTGGGTTGTGGAGACAAAACCAAGAAGGAAAAGGAAATTAAATTTGAGTCATATAAGGATTTAATGGGATTACTTGTTTGACTAGGTTGGAATTTAATTTTCCTTGGGATTCCTTGTTTAAGTGGAATTAGGAATTTAATTATTCCGGGTTTCCTACTTAGTTTAGGTTTTGGACGTGTTGCCTATATAAACCAAGTGATGGCCATAAACATTGTGTACACTAGAAAAAATAGTCAGAGAGAATTTGTGAGTCACAAAGAGAGCCAAGTGAGTGCTAGCCCTTGGGGGTGCCCTTAGGGGCATTCCATGGATGGGTTGAAGCATGTCTAGGGTGAGATGTGTGATGGGAGTGTTTACATGGAGAGGTTATCTCCTTGCTATATAGAGCGGTAGGCTTTATTGTAAACATACACAGATTGTGATATTAGTGAAATATCATGGCTTGGCAGTGCCCCCAGACGTAGTCATTGTTGTTGACGAACTGGGTTAACAAATATTGTGTTCTTTTCTTGTTGATTACTTTCATATTATTCGTATGCATGGTTGTTGTGTCTCACCATTATCAGAATTGTATGGGCATGAACTGCACGGATATACCACAATTCCCCCAAGAACTTGCATCAGAGCTTCCGGTTAGAAAGATCAGGGCTGTCCGAGTTGATTGAATGTGGCTGCAGGAACACGGATCAGAATTAGGGGCTGCAGAATTTTTTTGATTTTATGATTACTAAGACCAAATAGGATCAAGGTTTCATAAATTCAGATGGATTTGGGACTGCAGGTATTCAGGTCAAGGTTGCAGGTAACATAATCATAGAAGGACATGGATCCAAGATCAGGGTTGCAGAATTTGGTTGTCGCTAAGGTTTGCAGGGATCTAGACGGATCGTGTTATTAAGGATTTGTGGGTGCAGTGATAATGGGCGGAGATTGATCAACAGAGAAATTCGTTGGTACGAATTTGGGCAACGGATTTGGATTATGAAAGTTGCAAGAGAGAAAGATTCAAGTTTTTCCAGACTTTGATAGATGATTGATCGCATAGGTGTGCAGATCATGTGGAAGCACAGGCAATAGGCGTACAGGGTACGTGCAGCAGATGTGCATATTTCGTGCAGAATTCGTGCAGCGCACGTGCAGATTTCGTGCAGCGCACGTGCAGATTTTGTGCAAGTGCAGATTTTGTGCAGAAGACATGCAGAGAGCATGCAGAAGAGTACAAAATTTATGCAGCAAGCGTATGGGGTATGCAGAAGTTGCTAGATGTGCAGGAGAACTCAAAGATGGAAGAGATATTTGATTGGCCATTAAGCAGCTAGGAGGAAGGTTGTGTGGTCGCCTTCGGCTGTAAGATATGGAGAATTGCCGTGGTAGCTAACTTGGTAGCTCGTGAGGCAGATGATGTTGTACACCACATACAACATGTTTCGCATGGGTTGTTGCCTGGAATGCGAGGATGGCGGGGGCCGAGATTGCCATGGTGGGAGAAATTTCGCCAGGAACGGTATGTTGGTAGAAAGTTGTGAGAAGGCTAGCGCTAGCGAGAGAGACAACTTGACCAACATGAGCGTTATCCAGAATCAGTTGCAGATAGGTTGCCTTGGTACACAGAAAGACCAAGACTGTGAAGGCACGCGATCGCATAGGGGTTCGTGGATAGAAACAAAGAACAGACGAGCGGAGATAATTGCATGGAGGATCACTTTGGGAAGTGAAGACTCAGGGCAAGAGAAGTTTCCGGCAGTTATGTTGAAGACCTACGCTTCGCTTCAACTCGTTTGTGTGGGCTTTGGTGAGCCTAGTGATGAGACTTTTGGCAAAAGTCGAATGTAGCGGTGACAATGTGTGAATAGTCATTCTCGGGTGGGAGTTTTGACGGAGATGGTAGTCACGTGATTTGGTTTAGTCTCCAGGTGGGAGATTGTTGGGTTGTGGAGACAAAACCTAGAAGGAAAAGGAAATTAAATTTGAGTCATATAAGGATTTAATGGGATTACTTGTTTGACTAGGTTGGAATTTAATTTTCCTTGGGATTCCTTGTTTAAGTGGAATTAGGAATTTAATTATTCCGGGTTTCCTACTTAGTTTAGGTTTTGGACGTGTTGCCTATATAAACCAAGTGATGGCCATAAACATTGTGTACACTAGAAAAAATAGTCAGAGAGAATCTGTGAGTCACAAAGAGAGCCAAGTGAGTGCTAGCCCTTGGGGGGTGCCCTTAGGGGCATTCCATGGATGGGTTGAAGCATGTCTAAGGTGAGATGTGTGATAGGAGTGTTTACATGGAGAGGTTATCTCCTTGCTATATAGAGCGGTAGGCTTTATTGTAAACATACACAGATTGTGATATTAGTGAAATATCCTGGCTTGGCAGTGCCCCCAGACGTAGTCATTGTTGTTGACGAACTGGGTTAACAAATATTGTGTTCTTTTCTTGTTGATTATTTTCATATTATTCGTATGCATGGTTGTTGTGTCTCACCATTATCAGAATTGTATGGGCATGAACTGCACGGATATACCACAATTCCCCCAAGAACTGGCATCAGAGCTTCCGGTTAGAAAGATCAGGGCTGTCCGAGTTGATTGAATGTGGCTGCAGGAACGCGGATCAGAATTAGGGGCTGCAGAAATTTTTTTGATTTTATGATTACTAAGACCAAATAGGATCAAGGTTTCATAAATTCAGATGGATTTGGGACTGCAGGTATTCAGGTCAAGGTTGCAGGTAACATAATCATAGAAGGACATGGATCCAAGATCAGGGTTGCAGAATTTGGTTGTCGCTAAGGTTTGCAGGGATCTAGACGGATCGTGTTATTAAGGATTTGTGGGTGCAGTGATAATGGGCGGAGATTGATCAACAGAGAAATTCGTTGGTACGAATTTGGGCAACGGATTTGGATTATGAAAGTTGCAAGAGAGAAAGATTCAAGTTTTTCCAGACTTTGATAGATGATTGATCGCATAGGTGTGCAGATCATGTGGAAGCACAGGCAATAGGCGTACAGGGTACGTGCAGCAGATGTGCATATTTCGTGCAGAATTCGTGCAGCGCACGTGCAGATTTCGTGCAGCGCACGTGCAGATTTTGTGCAAGTGCAGATTTTGTGCAGAAGACATGCAGAGAGCATGCAGAAGAGTACAAAATTTATGCAGCAAGCGTATGGGGTATGCAAAAGTTGCTAGATGTGCAGGAGAACTCAAAGATGGAAGAGATACTTGATTGGCCATTAAGCAGCTAGGAGGAAGGTTGTGTGGTCGCCTTCGGCTGTAAGATATGGAGAATTGCCGTGGTAGCTAACTTGGTAGCTCGTGAGGCAGATGATGTTGTACACCACATACAACATGTTTCGCATGGGTTGTTGCCTGGAATGCGAGGATGGCGGGGGCCGAGATCGCCATGGTGGGAGAAATTTCGCCAGGAACGGTATGTTGGTAGAAAGTTGTGAGAAGGCTAGCGCTAGCGAGAGAGACAACTTGACCAACATGAGCGTTATCCAGAATCAGTTGCAGATAGGTTGCCTTGGTACACAGAAAGACCAAGACTGTGAAGGCACGCGATCGCATAGGGGTTCGTGGATAGAAACAAAGAACAGACGAGCGGAGATAATTGCATGGAGGATCACTTTGGGAAGTGAAGACTCAGGGCAAGAGAAGTTTCCGGCAGTTATGTTGAAGACCTACGCTTCGCTTCAACTCGTTTGTGTGGGCTTTGGTGAGCCTAGTGATGAGACTTTTGGCAAAAGTCGAATGTAGCGGTGACAATGTGTGAATAGTTATTCTCGGGTGGGAGTTTTGACGGAGATGGTAGTCACGTGATTTGGTTTAGTCTCCAGGTGGGAGATTGTTGGGTTGTGGAGACAAAACCTAGAAGGAAAAGGAAATTAAATTTGAGTCATATAAGGATTTAATGGGATTACTTGTTTGACTAGGTTGGAATTTAATTTTCCTTGGGATTCCTTGTTTAAGTGGAATTAGGAATTTAATTATTCCGAGTTTCCTACTTAGTTTAGGTTTTGGACGTGTTGCCTATATAAACCAAGTGATGGCCATAAACATTGTGTACACTAGAAAAAATAGTCAGAGAGAATCTGTGAGTCACAAAGAGAGCCAAGTGAGTGCTAGCCCTTGGGGGTGCCCTTAGGGGCATTCCATGGATGCGTTGAAGCATGTCTAGGGTGAGATGTGTGATGGGAGTGTTTACATGGAGAGGTTATCTCCTTGCTATATAGAGCGGTAGGCTTTATTGTAAACATACACAGATTGTGATATTAGTGAAATATCCTGGCTTGGCAGTGCCCCCAGACGTAGTCATTGTTGTTGACGAAACTGGGTTAACAAATATTGTGTTCTTTTCTTGTTGATTACTTTCATATTATTCGTATGCATGGTTGTTGTGTCTCACCATTATCAGAATTGTATGGGCATGAACTGCAAGGAAATATACCACAATTCCCCCAACATTCTCCCCCTGCTCTCTCTCTCTCTCTCTCTCTCTCTCTCTCTCTCTCTCTCTCTCTCTCTCTTTCTCACTTTTCCTCAATAATTGAAAAACAAAATAGAATGAACCAAAAACAATCCTCCAGCCACACGCCCCCAGTCAATGGATGCTAAAGGAACTTAGCACATCATAAGAGCATAGCATCGATGGCACTATACCTCAGATTATGAGATCAACTATGCAGAAAATATATGAAAAAAGTAAATGATACAAATCCGGAGGACAAGTTGTTCACCAAAAAAAAAAAAGAAGGGAAAGGCTAACACAACTACAGCGAGAAAACACAAAATGCGTGCAAACTACAACAACCAAACACAGCAGCTAGTAGTGGACTTCTTTCCGATCCATGCTCAAGCACGCCATCCCCCCAAAAAAACCTTGAAAGCACCCAAAGCGGGAAACCACAAAAAAGCAGGAAACGAAATCCTCTCCTTAAGAAGAGGAAAATAAAATGTTCGTTCTAAATTGTCATCAACCCATCTAAAAATTGAATTTGCAAAACTTATAATGTGACCTCAAAATGTTTTAAAAGTCAAATGGGAGTACCATTTTGGGACGGAGGGACTATTTCTTGAATAGATCTTTTTTCCTTGGTCTTTTGATGGAGTACTGAGCAATTGTATTAATTTTCATAATAAAACTAAAGAACCTGAAAGTAGTTTTTTGACTACCCAGCAGTTTGCTAATTTTGGTTTTTTTACTTTTGAATGTTGTTTTCTTTTGATTTTTATACTTGTGACCACCTCTCCAAAATAATAGCGTGAAAGTTTGTGTGCTATTCTGAAATTTGGACTTTGAACTGAGCCCTCTACTTATTTCGCATTTTGAAACTTCCTTTAGCTTCATTTTCAAAACAGAGGCTTTTAATTTTGAAATTCACAGTTAAAATAAAGAACTAGGCATGCTTAAGCAACCAGCCCACCCCCAAACAAAAAAAAAAAAAAAAAAACCTCCAAGCTACATTTTTCAACTTTATGAATACAAAGCCAGAAAATAGGTTCATGAACACTTGTCCTATGCTTGTTAAAGGGCTTCTTTATTTTTCCAGACCTAAATTTGATGTGAATTTTAATGCAGGTTTGATTCTTTACAAAACGAGGACGTTCCACAGGGGTGCAATCATTGCCAAAGTTTGGGCTACTTCTCTTGCCCCAGAATTCTCAATTTCCACAAATTGTGTTAAACCCAGCTAGTAAAACATTGAACATCAGAGACTTAAAATACATAAAATCGGACCCAAAATGAAAAAATCAGAGCAGTTAGGGTTTACTTGTGCAGAGAGGGAGAGATGAAGAAAATAGCCCCTTTTATCCCTGCGCGTCAAATGAAGAAAACCCTTACGATTTCAGCAGCGATACGACGAGTAGGGGATGTAGAGAGAGTTTCGCCGGAGAGAGAAGTTACTGTGCCGGGTTGTTATGAAGTTAAATCAGAGGCAAGGTTATATTAGTAATTGTAGTGAATAACTGATAGCTAAGAAATGCCAATGATACCCTTGTCACATAGGGAGCATTATAGGTTAGAGTTTTCGTTGTTCACAGACTATATAAACATAAAGGTCGAACATTGTGAGCAGTTATTGAATGAGAACTCTACTTTCAGTTTTCTTCTTCTTGTATTTCCTTTATTATTGCATTTTCCTCCATTTTAGTTGTTTACATGGGTGGATCTATTAAGGTACGAGCGGGGGCGACGGCCCTCGCTGAATTTCCCAAAAAAATAAAATAAAAAATTACACTATCTATATATATATGTATATATATATATTCAAGGGTTGGGCTATTGCCACTACAAGTTTTCCTTATCCACTACATTCTTAATATTCATTCAAATAATTAATTATCTTGACACAATTACCCTCCAAACAAATCTTAAGTTTGGTAAGTATTGTTTTATTCTTTTTTAACTCCTTTTCATTTCGACAATGCCAAATAATTTTTATGAAATATTGTGAATAATTAAATATTTCCTGTTAATTATGCATTTCAAATGGAAAACTTTAGCTCTAAATATGTTCATAATTTTCTTAGTGTAAGCTAAAAATTAATTAATATGGTTGTAATATTATGATATTACTATAAAACAACTGGTAAAACTATAAATAATATAGAGTAATAGATCTTAATACTATATACTCCCTCGGTCACAAATATAAGCAAAAGTAACTAAAATCACACTTATTAAAAAAGTAGTTAAATTTAGTTAATTGTCTTATTTTATAATGAAAAGATATTAAAATTACTAATATATCCTCATATTAAATGTGTAATAAATGTACACTTGTATTTGAAAATGAGTAATTAATTAGGGGTATTTTTCGTAAAAGAGTATTAAATACAATTACATTTAATGAGTTTTGTATTGAAACCCAATTTTTTTGCTTATATTTAGGTCCAAAAAAAGCCCAACTTTTTTGCTTATATTTGTGTCCGGAGGGAGTATTATTTTGTCAAGCTCACAACACAAACACATATTTCTATTGTTGTGTAAAAAAATGTTTTTAGTAAAACAACTTGATAAATTGTAGTGGTCATTTGTAATTTTATTTAAAAATTGACAACAAAATAAAGATAAAAATATAACAATATATAACAATCTAAAAGTTGAGTTGAAAAGGAAAATTTAAAAGATAAAGTTGTTATTGAAAGTTAATACATCATAAATAAGATAAGTATTTCAAGGGAAATTATAGTACAATTATAATTACGGTTTTTCTAACATGTGCCCTTAGGGCACATGATAACAATTAAATATGGAAGTGAATCTATATAATTATAGTATTTTTAAGTAACATGTCTAGATTTTCTAAGTGAAATTGCTATAATTAAATAAATTCAGTTCCATATTTAATTGTTATCATGTGCCCTAAGGGCACATGTTAGAAAAACCGTTATAACTAATAATTTTTTAATTAATAAATTTAGTGGATAACTGAAATTAATGATGATATAATTTATTTATAGAATGTTTTAATATTTCCCTTATATAACAAATGATGATTATGTCAAGTTACAAAATCAAGAAAGGATAATTGAGACTATTTACAACTTTTGTAGTGGATTAGTAAATTATGTAGTGGCATTAGCCCCTCCCTATATTCAATTGTCATAATGTGCAAGTATCTTGTTTGCCAAGCGGGTAATGGTAGTTGCTTAGGATATGAGCGTACCTGGTTTGAACCCCGCCCTCAGCAAATCCTTTAATTTTCTTTCTTAGTTTTTAAAAACCCACTCACTATAACTGTTTTTTATCCTTTAAAACCCACTACAATTGTTTTAAACTCATTACTTTATCACTAACATAAATCCTCTCTTTGTTATATAAATAATAGTATTTGATTTACTATCCAATTTTTTTTTAAAATATACTCTCTTTGTCCCGAATTGAATATCTAAAAAGTTTTTTAAATTTATTCTTGTCAAAAGCAAATTTAAAAAAATTTAAACATTCATTTTGGAACGGAGATAGTATTTAATATCTTTCATTTATCATATCAATTTTAATTTTAATTTTTAACACTGGATATTGTAAAACACAATAAAAATGAATAATACTATTGTGCGGGGAGATTTTTTTTGCCCCCACTGACCAAAATTCCTGGATCCACCACTGCCTGTGCGCGCCCGAGAAGTGGAGAGAACGGACTGGCTGTGCCTAATTTGGAATAGAGAACGGACTGGCTGCATAGAGTGAGCGATGAAGAAAATAGACTCCCTAATTTCTAGGTTAAACTTAATTTGTGCTAAATACACCCACCGGTTCACTTGCTTTTTGGCTGTACTTAGAAAAATAGCTAGTTGGTCTTAGCAAGGGACTTATCCCCCCGTTAGGATTTTTAACAAACACAAACTATCACTTAGCAAGGGAAGTATCCGACGTTAGGATTGACAAATTGTTTTTATTTAATTTATACCCATCCCTTGTTAAATCCCTCGTTATGATAAAAACACAATAAATAATTTATACCCACTTATCTGAATCAGGAGATGACATCACCTCTTGGTAGGTGGTCGGTCTATCATTCTCAATGATCTCCACCTCATTACTATCCGTTACGAGAAATCCATATCTCTCGGGCTCGGATCGTAACCTACCAGATCTGCGAGTTACTTGTGTATCTTGAACATGTTCCACAACTCCTTGTGGGACTTGTTCTTGTTCCACTATCGGTTCAATGCCATTTTTTTGGTCTCGAATCTCTTCAAGATTTAATTTACTCCCACTGATTTCTTTGGAGAGAAACTCTTTCTCTAGAAAGAAACCAGTCCGTGCTACAAACACTTTGTTTTCCTCTCGGTTGTAAAAGTAATATCCTTTAGTTTCCTTAGGATATCCCACGAAAATACATTTATCAAATTTGTGTGCAAGTTTGTTTGAGATAAGTCTTATGACAAAAACTTCGCAACCCCAAATCTTCATGAAAGACAGACTAGGCTTCTTTCCGCTCCACATCTCATATGGAGTTTTAGGAACCGATTTACTTGGAACTTGATTTAGTGTAAAAGCAGCGGTTTCTAGTGCATAGCCCCAAAAGGATATTGGAAGATCAACTTGACTCATCATTGATCGAACCATGTCTAATAAGGTCCGATTCCTCCTCTCTGACATACCATTCCATTGTGGTGTTCTGGGTGGAGTCAATTGTGAAACTATTCCATAATTCTTTAGATGATCATCAAATTCTTGACTTAAGTATTCCCCACCTCGATCCGATCGAAGTGCCTTAATACTTTTGTCAAGTTGTTTTTCTACCTCATTTTGAAATATTCTAAATATCTCAAATGCCTCACTTTTATGTTTCATTAGGTAAATATACCAAAATCTACTATAATCATCAGTGAAGGTTATGAAGTATTGAAATCCTCCCATAGCATTGTTACTTAATGGTCCGCATACATCAGAATGTATCAACCCCAATAAGTCGCTTGCCCTTTCACCCAACTTGGTAAAAGGTGTCCTGATCATTTTTCAAGAAGACACGACTCGCAGGTGTCATATGACTCCCAAGTCACATGAACCCAAAAGACCGTCCCCATGGAGTTTTGAGATACGCTTCTCATTAATATGACCAAGACGGCAATGCCATAAATAAGTATAATATACATCATTGGGTGTAGATTTCTTATTTATACGATAGACATTTTCATTATTTTTATTCTCGACATCAAGGACATAAAGGCCATTAAATGAATTTTCAATACCATAAAGCACATTATTTAAATAAATAGAAAATCTCTTATTCTCAATAAGAAATTTAAAACCTTCGTTATCCAAACAAGAAATTGAAATAATATTTCTACTTAAATCCGGTACATAATAGCAATTGTTCAAAACAAGTATTAAACCGGAAGGTAAAGTGACTTCATAAGTCCCTACGGCTTATGCAGCAACTCTTGCTCCATTCCCCACGCGCAGGTCTACTTTACCTTCTTTAAGTAGTCTCATATTCTTTAGTCCCTGCACATTTAAACAAATGTGAGAACCACATCCGGTATCCAATACCCAGGAACTAGTGGTAGTAAGGAGAATATCTATCATATAGATACCTGAAGTCGACGTAGTCCCACTGCTCTTCTTCTTCTTTTGATCTTCCATAAAAGCCTTGCAATTACGTTTTCAATGACCAATTTCTTGACAATGGAAACAAATTGCATCCTTTTGTGCATCGGGTTTTGCACTAGTAGCCTTGGCAACCTTTACCTTGCTAATCTTGGGTTTGGCAACCTTTGCCCCACCCTTTCCTTTGGCATTTGCCTTCTTCCCATCATGAACCATGAGCACTGGAGAACCTTTCTCCACTATCTTCATCTCCGCAGTTTTCAGCATGTTATGCAACTCGGAGAGATTCTTATCCATTCCATGCATGTTATAGTTCATCATAAAGTGATTATAACTCTTAGGCAATGAATTAAGAATGAGATCCGTTGATATCTCCAATGGAATTGGATAGCCAAGTTTCTCAAGATACTCCACGTAGCCTTTCATTTTAAGCATGTGAGGTCCCACTTGTTGCCCTTCACTCATTTTGCAAGAAGTGAATGCAACAATGATTTTATACCTCTCTTGCCTAGCTTGCTCTTGAAACATGTCTCTTAACTCCACGCCTATCTCATAGGCTTTCAAATGTTCCAAACTTTGTTGGAGTTTTGAGCACATAGTCGCGAGCATGAGACAACTCACATCTCTAGAATCATTATGATGTTTCTTGTGATTGTCTCTTTCCGCCCTAAGAGCATTGGCTTCAGGTTCATTAAGAATAGGCCCATCAAAAATGTACAATTTATCTTCTTGCCTTATATTAATGATTAGGCTTCGGATCCAATCCATGAAGTTTGTACCATTCTCTTGAAGCTTATCCTTCTCAAGGATCGATCGCAACGAAATTGATTGAGTGTTGGTTGTCATTATCTACAATTATGCAAAAAAAATCCAAAATTTTATAAGTACCAATTCCATTAAAGAGATAAACAATGTATTTTTCCAAAAAATACTCCCACTAAATTATATAACCTTCTTATACATCCAATGTATAATATAATTTGAATGGGATAAGATCCAACTTTAATTTAATTTCAAGTCCGCTATGGCAGACCGCTCAAAATCAAATTAATTAGGTAGACAATTCTTGTCAATCATATCCAATATGACTCTTAGATCCTTTTATGAGATTCTTAACAAATCCAATTTCAAAAGCATGTTTTAATCTCATCTTTGCCTTAGGCCTAAAACTGTTTTGACGCCTAATTAAGTCCAACAATTTTAAACGCATAGGAAACTCTTATTCACTCATCTTGCTCATACATGAATAAAATCAATGTACCTCGCTATGGCGAGCCCACATGAAAATACACATGTACTTACAAGTGTTTTAATCATGGCATGGCATACGGACTCAAAATTTCAAAGAAGGTTCATCACCATATAGCATACAATACATTTATAAGCACATAAGATAAACATATTGAGCATCAAGTTTAGCCACTAAATTAATCTCCATTAATTTAAGCATAATATTTATGTGTCATTAGTTTCTCTATAATTATGAGGATGAGACTTATTTGAATTTTGGTTATCATCTTCAAATCAAGACAACAATAAGTGTGGCCGAACTAAGCCATAGGCAACCACAATTCCGCACTAATTCAAGAAACCAAGAAAATAGTCCATGTGGCCGAAACTAAGCAATAGATGGTCTCGATGAACGTAGGCCATTTGCATTCACAATTCCACATGGATCTCCAAACTTGAATCAAGAACTTTGTTTCTCAATTTTAGCAATTATGAACTCTTCATTATTCTAACTTCGTTTTATCTTTAATTCTTTGATTGCGATCAATTTGGGAAACACAGTTTCGAGAACGTAGGCTAGCCATCCAAAACTTGATCCAATCTCAGAATTCACAAGACTAAAACAAATAGGAAATTTAAACCCCGAGATCCACCCCGAATCCCAAGCAAAAACCCCCAACCGAAACACAAGGTCCGGCCAGGTCTCTGCATGGGTCCGGTCAGACCCCTCTGAAAAATCTAAAAATTTTAAAGTTCCAAAATTTATCTCAAAATTGTTTTTCCCCGATTCAATTATGATTTGGTGTTCTTGGTGACCCATTCACCATGATCATCAAAACCTTGAATAAACAATTTATTCATGAATCTCTAGATTATCAAAACTTTGATCTAATCAAAAATTGATAACCCAAACAATTTTAAATCCACCATAATTTTTATTGCGATTAAAGTTTGTAAAGCAATAAACCACATAAAACGCATATAACACATAAACATCATAATCTCAATATTCAAATCATGCTAGGCACATAAACAATTTATATACACACAACATGATTGTGTATTGAAATAATCAACATGAACGGGGCTCTGATACCACTGTTGGGTTTCCTCATAACATGGGCAGCGGAATAAAGCATTTAAATTTTCATGAAACCCAAAGCCCATAGATCCATTCATATGATTAAGTCAAATACATGCATAATGAATACTAGAATACTAACCCTTGATGCCTTTGATTAACAACCTTGGATCTTGGTGGAGATTGGAAAACTTGATCACGAACAAAATCAGGAACACGAACTTTGAAGATGATAAGCTTCACCCTCTATCGGTATCCACACCACGAACGAATATCAAGCATCTTCTTGATCTTGGTTGCTAGACCAAAATTGTGAAATACACTTTCACAATTAGAACTATATGGAATTTATGAATTCTTGATCTTTAATTCTCAAATTTTTTTTTATCAAGAATATTGTTTCTCCAAGAAACTAGGTTTCATATGCTTAATGGCTGGTGAAAAGATGCTTATATAGGTCCTAGTCCTTAACCCTTAAGGACCTAGGAAACCTAAATCCTGCCACCCAATTAATGCTGCAAACTTTCTGTCCAAGCAGCTCTGGCACGGTTGTGCCCTTTAATTGGCGCGGTCGTGCCAATCAGTGCGCGCCTGCCTTCCCGGCCGCTGGTTAATGGCACGATTGTGCATTATATTCGGCACGGTCGTGCATTATATTCGGCACGGCCGTGCCTATTGGCACGGTCGTGCTTTATATCTAGCACTGCCGTGCCAGACCAGAAAACTGCCTTTGTCCCAAATTCCAATTCAGTCCTTTACGATTCGTTCTATTTGTGTGTGACCCTATAGGATTACACTAAGTTGGCAATGGGTTCAATCATAAACCCATAAGATATGATTAGGTTCTAGCAAACTGTCATACCTACCCAAATAGTATAACTATATACAACTTCGCATTCCTTTATAGAACATGTCACAATCCCTTTGTCCACGATGTCATTGAACACAAGTCATGTCATACAGTCAACTTGTATTGTTCAATACTTTCTCGATTACCGAATATGTTGATAATCCAAATGACATTGATCCAATCAATTCATTTGAGTTTGGCCAAACATTTCATCAACATCATTCTACGAGGGGCCCAAGCTTGACATCTCTCCGAAGAGGGACAAAACCATTTAGCTTATTATTCTTCCCTACCTAAATTCGATTATGCCAATTATACCCTTTATAACTACCTGGTTAAAGGTATCGTTTGAATATGTCAAACATAATGTTCATCAAGTGGAAGACTATAATAACTTGATGTCTAAGGATTCAAATGACATAACTAATATGAGATCTATATACGATATAGACCATGATATAAATCTCATAAAGCGTGTCATGTCCAATACCTTGTTCCAAACAAGTACCCATAAATCTAACATGATCATCCCATGATCATTTAGCCTTTATGCTACTGCTTCATAAGTTCTAGGGACGGAGATTATTATAAATAAACTTGAACAACAATAATAATCAAACATTTCTTTATTAATATGAATAAGATGATTACAAACAACGTTTAAATAAACGTGTCTAGGGCACCAACACTAACAATATATAAGCCCTTTCCCTCTCTCTCTCTCAGGTATGATCAATATACCCTACACATACTAAAAACACACAGAGAAACCTAATCTTCTCTCACAAGGCATTCCAAGCCTTGTTCTTAGTCCTTCAAGAGAATCTTACTCTTACGCCCGAGGGTCTAAGCTGGGATCAAACCCAGCCTTGACCTTAACGGTGTTGTTGGTTATGTTTTGTTACAGGTTGAACCGAAGATAAAAGCCAGATATCCATCCGATCCATTGACCCTGATTTCCGTGGCGTCATCAGTGGTTCCATTGCCGGGAATCGATTTACTATCAATAGTAATCTTTCTCACGGAAAATTAGTATCTTTTGATGCCACAAACACCCATCGGTTCATTATGAACGCTAAAACAACTTCTCTAAACTAAACAACTAAAATGGCTGGACACATTGGAAAGAAGCCAGCCCAAACACATGAGTTAGTCACCCCTTCAGCCAACAGGCCTAGAGCCGCGTCTGAAGGCCGGTCGGTGCACGACCGAATCGGGGATAGGAGTGGGACATCAAAAAGCCCATCTCAATGAAGACGAGAGTCAGATCTGAGGGCGCAGATTACCGCCTCGAAAGGTACAAAAGCACCACCACCTGTGACATACCAAAGAAAGCTCATGCTAGCGGCTCTCCAGGAACAATCACGGTTAGTAGCCCAACAGATAAATATTAATGCTCAAAGTATTAAGCTGTTGGAAGCAGAGGAGAGAACCCATAAGGGTGGAAAGTCTTATAATGAAAAACCGGGTCCGAATGGGTTCCAAAGGGAAAACGTTAATGACATCTCCGATTACGATGATGATGAGTACTATGATAACGAAGCCGAGGAGGAGTTAGGAGGTGAACCTGAAGGTGAGGGAGAGTCCCAACCAAGATGGAATCCTTCCTCCTCGAAAAATAAGAATCATAGGACCCCAATCAAAATCAACGCCGGGGGAAACACCCGAGTGACCCGAAGCGGCAGGACCGCGGGAACTCAGGGAAAAACCCCTGCAATGGAAAAGATGATAAAAGAGTTGTGGAAAGAGCAGAACGTGGGGCAAAAAATGAGCGCATCGGCCCTAGACGCCTTCACAGACTGGATCAAGAACTCACCCATAATCAAAGGTCGCCTCCCTACCCTAGACTCATATTCAAGGGCCACGAGCGCAAACAACCATGTAGGTTGGTTCGAGGTCCAAATGTCACTTAATACGGACTCCGAAGCTATCAAATGCAAGGCGTTGGCCTCAACTTTTCAAGGAAAAGCTCTAGCCTGGCTCTTAGCCCATAACCAAGGCTCGATAACTAGCTATGACATGTTGAGAAGCAATTTCCTTAATTCCTTTCCCGAGGCGGGAATAACCGCGAGGACAAAAGAGGACCTGATTCGAATTCGACAACAACCCCACAAAAGCACATCTTCATACATCACCCATTTCCAAGAAAATGATGGAGCAAATAGTTGATCTATAAATGAGAGACATCGAACTGTGTTTCATGGGGGGACTATCTTGTCAAGCTTTAAAAACGGAATTCTCACTCCGGAAACCAAGTGGAGTAGAGGAAATGTACGAAAGAGCAATGGCCGTAGCAGGCTCGGAAGAACCATATGTTCCCGAAGTGGTCCGCAAGCCAGTCGAAGAACGAATCGAGTTCAAAGCGGAGCCCGAGCCAAGCTTGCGCCTTAGAAAGAACCGAACTAGGCGGACCGACACTTTCAGTGATAAATTCACTCCCTTTACTGCCCCAAGAGAGGTAGTGATGAGATCGGTTGAACTGCCACCACCACCCCAAATGAACAAGCCCGCGTGGAAAAGGGATCCAAGTCAATATTGCACTTACCATATGGATCATGGGCACTCAACGGAAAATTGCATGAACTTGAAAAGGGCACTGCAGGATGAAATGGACCAAAGGAAGTTAAAAGAATGTGTAGCGAGGACAAAAAACCAAGGAAGTAACAAGGGACCTGGAAAAAGGACCGCCGAGCCCGAAAGTGAAAATAGAAGACTCCGTGTCGATTTCATCGGGGTTGAGCCGGCGAGAAACACCCAATTGGAAACTCAGATAAGGAGACTCGAAAGGATATATCTGATTCCTCATATCCCTCAGGAAGAGGAAGAAGTAATATCCTTCAAGAGATTCGAGCTCGCTGTTACTCTGTTCCATTCCACCCAACCAATTACCATCGACATGGCTATTGGACGTGCCAACATTGGAAGAGTCTTGATAGATACAGGTGCATCACGGGACATCCTCTATTTTCACTGTCTCAAAAGATGGATATGAAAGATGCGAGGCTAACACCGTATGCCGGCTTGCTAGAGGGTTTCACCAACCACACGGTCAAAGTAATGGGAACGATTGAGTTCGAAGTAACCATTGGAGAAAATGAATTCTGTAAAATAACCAAAGTCAACTTCATGGTAATAGACCTAAAATCACAATTCAACGCCATCCTGGGAATGACAGCACAGGCAGCTTTGGGGATTGTGGCGTCCATCCCTCATCAAAAAATTAAATTCAGAACCCCGGCCGGAATAGGATGCATAAAAAACAAGCCTGAAGACATGTTGAGTGGAATCCTTAAAAGAAAACGAGCTGAAGCGGCCGCAACCAGTTCGGTAAAGCCAAAACTCAATGAAGCCACCATAGAAATGATCCCTGAGGTCAGTACCAAAGAGACCCTTCACATCGGAACGATTTCATTCCACTCAACCCGGGTCGAGGTAAGGAAAAGCAGGAAACAGAAAAGGATCGAGCCACAGATTGAGCTCGTCCTCGAAACTCTCATCAACCGCGAAGTCCCGGATATCCTGCCTAACAACAAGCTAGAAGAGGTGATTATCAACCCCGATTATCTGGAACAAAAAATCAAGGTCGGCCTGGAGATCGACCCACAAGAAAGGAAGCAGATAATTGATGTGCTTCGTATAAATTTGGACGTCTTCGCTTGGAGGGTAGAAGATATGAAAGGGATAAGTGAGGAAGTGATCGTTCACAAACTCAAAGATAGTGACGCCTTCACCCCAATCAGACAGAAACCTCGTTATTTCGCACCGGATAGAAAGGCGGACATAAAAGAATAGGTGGAAAGACTGGTAAAGGAAGGAATCATAGAAGAAATTTTGTACCCCAAGTGGCTATCCAACGTTGTCATGGTTGCTAAGGCCAGCGGAAAGCTAAGAATGTGCGTCGATTTCACCGATGTAAATAAGGCATTCCCAAAAGACTGTTTCCCTCTACCCCGCATTGATCAGTTGGTAGACTCCATAGGTGGACACAGGATACTCAGCTTTATAGACGCATACTCAGGATATCATCAGATCAAGATGGCGCTAGGAGACTATGCCTCCACTTGTTTCTATGCTGCCGACAAAACGTACGGTTATCTAATGATGCCATTTGGACTTAAGAATGTCGGCGCGACGTACTCAAGGATGATTTCCATAGTCTTCAAAGACTAGTTGGGCAGAAACATTGAAGCGTGCATAGATGACATGGTAATCAAAACCAAAGAGCGCTCCCACGAGGTCGATCTCAAAGAAATCTTCGATAACCTACGCCACAACAACATGAAGTTGAATCCGAGCAAGTGTGCCTTCGGTGTCCGAGCTGGAAAGTTTTTGGATTTTATGGTCAATCAGAGAGGAATTGAGGCCAATCCAGAGAAGATACAGGCTCTTGTCAACATGACTCCTCCCCGATCTATCAAAGATGTTCAGCAATTGAATGGAAGGATCACGGCACTGGGCCATTTTATTTCAAGGTCCGCAGAGAAATGCCTACCCTTCTTCAAAACATTGAAGGGAGGCAAAGGTTTTGAATGGACCCCGGAGTGCGACGTGGCGTTCGACGAGGTCAAGAAGTACTTAGGCCAGCCACCTCTCTTGAACAATCCGAAAGAAGGGGAAGAGCTTTTTGTTTATTTAGCAGCTACTGACCTGGAAGTAGCCGCTGTTCTTGTAAGGGATGAATGTAACTCCCTAAAACAAGTTTATTATGTATCCAAGGCATTATCCGCCGTAGAAGGACGCTATCTTAATGTTGAAAAATTAGTGTACGCCTTGCTTATTGCAGCTCGAAAATTACAAGCTTACTTTTCTGCACACTCCATAACTGTGCTTACATATTCACCTTTAAGAAGGGTCTTGCATAAGCCAGAATCCTTGGGGAGACTCATGACTTGGGCAATTGAACTAACGGAATTCCAAATAATCTATGCCCCAAGAAAAGCAATCAAAGCACAGGCTTTGGTGGACTTCGTCGCGGAAACCTCATTCCAGCTCGAAGAAGCATTGCACAACAAGGAGTTGGGGAAAGACATGGAAACGAACCAGCCAAAAAAGAAAGTATCCAGCCTACTATTAAATAGACCAAGCCAGTGTTGGACCTTGTATGTAGATGGATCATCTAGCAAATCCGTCAGTGGGGCCGGAATACTATTGATCTCTCCGGAGCAAGATCGATTCAAGAGACGTTAAGATTCAAATTTGAAGCCTCAAACAATCAAGCAGAGTATGAAGAATTGATAGGAGGGCTGGAATTAGCCGACGACATGAATTTACCCAACCTAGTCATAAACAGTTATTCACAGTTGGTGGTTAACCAAGTTAAAGGGGAGTACGAAGCTATACACCCAGTCTTGGCCCAATACCGAGACATGGTAAAAGCCCTCCTTAAAATATTTAAGTATTACGAATTGAACCAAATAAACCGGGCAGAAAACACCGAAGCAGACTGGTTATTTAGGATCACCGAGAGCGAGATCGCCGAGCTCGATATTAATTGTTCCATTGAATTTGTAGAATGGCCGGTAATCTCGCGCATCATAATCCATCCCGTAGACGAAGTCGAGAAGGACTGGGTAGATGAGATCCATGAATACATTGAGTCAGGAACGATCCCCAATTACCCCAACCGGGCACACATCACCCCTAAACTGGCGGCAAGGTACACGGTGGTAGATGGAATCCTATATAGGCGGTCCTTCAGTAGACCTTTGTTAAGGTGCGTCCACAACCGTCTAACCACCAACCTGATGTACGAAGTCCATGAAGGAATTTGTGGAGGCCACCCAGGAGCTCGCACCCTTTCAGATAAAATCTTGGCCCATGGGTAGTACTGGCCCACAATAAGGAAGGATGCAGAGGAGTATGTCAGAAAATGCGACAAGTGCCAACGATTTGCTAACATCCTTCACTTACCAGCAACGGAACAAACAGTTCTTGTCCCAACTTGGCCATGGGATAAATGGGGAATTGACTTAATCGGGCCATTTCCTAGTGCCTGAAAGGGGATGACACATGTCGTGGTCGCAGTAGATTATTTTACGAGGTGGCCGGAAGCAAAGCCTTTGGCCAGTTTAACAGAGGAGAATGTGATCAACTTTATGCACGACTATATTTGGTGCCGATACGGACTCCTAAGGGTAATCATATCAGACCACGGAACTCAATTCCAAGCAAGGTTCACAGCAGAGTGCCAACGACTTCGAATTAAGCATTGTAGATACCCCGGGAAAGCCCACTACTTGGCTAGAGCAGTGAATTATCCTAGGATGTCTAACTTATTTTAATTTGTAGAGTCGCCACCTATGTTATTGAGGAAACATAAGAAAAACCTAAAGTAATAGCCTATTTTTATATACAAAACCAGAGATTCGGGAGAGAAGGGTTCGGGGGTTAGGTGACGGAGTGGGAAGTACTTAAACACCCACTCCGCCCCGCTTACGCGGGTCTTGCTACAATTGGTGTTCTAATACTAAAAAGTTCTTATTTTATTAAATGGTGCTAACAATTACAATGTAAAGAAAAGGGGAAAATAAAAGGGAAATGGAAGAGAATTATTTTATTGATTAATTTAAGCTAAAGATTACATGTAGCAATTACATTAATATGAAATGGGGAAATTAAAGTAGAGTTGGAATGTAGGGAGATAACCTTAACCAACTTTAATGTAATAAAGTGATTAGTTGGTCGTGTCCCATTTGATGGGGATTGCATACATTGACTAAGACAAGTAAAATAAAAGAAGAAGTATTAAGTACCTTTAGAAAGGAAGAACATCAAACTTGACTTGAAAAGAGTTTGTGTAGAGTTTTGTTGCTTGAATAGAATTCTTTGTCAAGAACTCTTGGAGAGAAATGTGTATAGTGTGTTTGTGAAGAAGTTTCAAGTCCAAGAACTTGTGTATAGTTTTTGTAGAGAAGATGAAGTTGGGTCTTTTGAAATGAACCAAGAAGGTCCTTTTTATAGGTAAAAATAGGAGGGAAAAGTTGGAGGGAAAAGATGATCATCCATGTGAAATGGAATTGACCAATCAAAAATAAGACAAATAAAATAATAAATAAAAGAGAATGAAATAAATAAAATAAAATCAAATAAAATAAAAAGGAAATATTTTATTTTGATGAAAAGGCTAGAAGTGTGAGATTGGGAGTTAAAAACCTAGGGGGGATGAACTTGGAGGTAAAAAGGAGGTCTTTTGTGATCAAGAAGAGATGTTGTAAATAAGAAAAGGGAGGGGAAAATGGTGCAATCCGTTACTGCCATAATGGGAGGCGCGCGGGTCCCGCTTTAGGGCGAGACGCGCGCGCATCCCGATAACACTTTCAGAAGCGCCCGCGGGTGGAAAACACAAACTGACAGAAATGACTCTAAAGTTAATTTTGTTATGCAGTTTACTCCAAAACTAATGGGATCAGTTAGGAACTTAACCGAAGCAACAGAAATTAACAAAAATAAGTTAAATAAAAATACTATGTATGCAATCGGGGTGAGAGGTCCAAGGCGGGGTGTCTACAGAGCCCTCGGCGACGTGGATTGCGAAGCAAAACGCGTCGACGAAAGTAAAAACACCCACCGAGGACATCGACAAGAAAAAGCAAAGACTCGATGAAAACAAGAAATATTGAAACTACAAGAGATAGAGGTGAGCTCCCTGTGTGAGCGACTTTTGTTGATAGAAGGGGTACGGTGATACAAATCGACTCACCGTGGCCGATGTTTTTAGAGTCCGTATAGGGGACTTGGCTGAATCCGTTAGCGGACCCGTCTGCCGAGTTGAAGTCCGTTAGGGGACTTGGCTGAATCCGTTAGGGGACCCATCTGCAGAGTTGAAGTCTGTTAGGGGACTTGGCTGAATCCGTTAGGGGACCCATCCGCTGAGTTGAAGTCCATTAGGGGACTTGGTTGAATCCGTTAGGGGACCCGTTTGCTGAGTTGAAGTCCGTTAGGGGACTTGGCTGAATCCGTTAGGGGACCCGTCCGCTGAGTTAAAGTTCGTTAGGGGACTTGGTTGAATCCGCTAAGGGACCCGTTTGCTGAGTTGAAGTCCGTTAGGGGACTTGGCTGAATCTATTAGGGGACCCGTTTGATGATGAATGTAGATTTGTTGAATAGACTTTACTGATAAAGAGGTGGTGATTCTGGTGGTTCACCGCAGACCAAATTGCTGTTTTGAAGCTATGTGCTGCTTGGAGTCGCAGTTGACTTTTGCGGGGTGCGGGCACAGTTGACTGCAGACCACTTTCTGCTGGGGATGAAATGCCTAACTTGCCCATGCTGTTGACTTTGTGTTGGTACCTGTTATGTGTGTGCTTGGCAGGTATACGTGCTTGTGCGATGAAATGTCTGATTGACGTGAAGTAGAAGTTGTGAGAGAAATTGTGCTTGTAGTGTGAAATGTGATTTGAAAAGCAGAGATTGCTTGAGAGAGAGATTTTGCAAAGATGGAGAAATTGCTTTTGTGTGTGATGTGATTTGAAAGCAGCTTTGATGAATGATGTTCATACCTTCACTTACCATGGCCGCTTGATTCGGGATGGATTTCTGATGCCGTGGCTTTGATGAGGGATGTCGACACTTTTGATGAAGATGAGTCGCTTGTACCTTGATGGAGTGTCGGTGAGATGACATTCTGGATGATGGGTTGGTCGTGCCAAAAGGCTGCCTACGTATCACTTAAAGAGAATCAGACCAGCGTAGTTCAAGGATGATGGAGAATGTTGGGAAAGAAGCTAGGAGCAAAGCAAAATGAAGCACATACTTTTACGCAAGTAAGGAGACAAAGAAAGTTTATTTGCAAGAAAAAATAAAAATAAAAATCTTTTTTCTTGAGCATTGTGTGTTTGTAAAGCCAACCCAAGATCAAGTCATGTTCGATCGAAGTCCGGATTGCCTTGTTGCTTGATTTCTGTCGTTGCCGCCGCTGTGCCCAATGAAGGTCGTTGTCTAGCCCCAAGAGATTTGTCGATTATGGGGCTCCAAAGACTTTTGATGTCGAGATAACAAGGGGTTGTAAATCCCCTAGATGCCAAACTTTGAGTGACTTGCATAGCCCTAAGATAAATCAGATCTTGGCCCACTCAAATAAATCACCTTTTGTTGTTGACGTGAGCAAGCCCCAAGAGAAGATTATTGATGCCAAGTTTTGAGAGATTGCTAAGCCCCAAATGTCATGTACTTATTGCTTGCGGGCTTGGAGATGGTGGGCTGCGAAGACCTTTCGATGTAAAGCCCCAAATTATCTTGTGATCGGCTCGGTATTGAGAGCGGATGTACCGTCGGGTAGAGTTCTTGATAGAGATCTCCTTCTTGCTGGGGAGATGGATAGCCTCATTGTGGTTGGTACCCACATGGCGGAAAGCTTATGTCAAAGGATGCAGTAACGTCTTGTGGTGACGTCGAGGTTACGGATGATAAGGTCTTGGTGTGATAAAGTCCCAAATGAGTATGCTTGCTTGACTCTTCTTGAGTTGAACTAATGACGGATCTTCGGATGCAACTAGTGCTTGAGGCGCAAGAGCCACACTTTTTGCTTTTGATCTTGGAGAAGGGGGTGCTGAATTACAGAAACATTGGGATTGGCCATGGCATTTCCCGCTATAACCCTATTTTGATAGAGTTTAGCATGTTGAATCTCTTTCCTTTTCTCTAAGACTTCCTTCATAATCTCGTTGTAAGTCACAACATAAGAATCATCAAATTCATTCATAACATCGGAGCCCTCCTTTCAAACCAGAAGACCTTTGACGTGAAGTACTAAGAGACCCTTGAAGCTTGATCGATTTCATGAAGCCATAAGACTACTCCCAAATTGTATTGCTCGGGTATCATTGTCCAAAAGCTTGTTAATTGTAAAGCCCCAATATTGTCCTTTGCTTAGATTGTTGTAATGCCCTAGCCCAAAGGATTGTAGATTGCGAAGCCCCTTGAGACTTTTGGTGCCAAAATAATTGAGGATGCCTCCAACGTTGCATGTGGCTTTGCTAGGGCCATTGTGGGAGGTGAAGTGAATTTCTTCTTTCCAAAGGAGACTTTTAAACTTGAGTGTAGCCCCTAGAGTCCCACCATTGATTGCGAGAAAGGCCTATCCTTGATTGGGGGAACAAGCACGGGCACACATGATAAGAAGGCTTTTCGGCACTCCTCTTGAGAGACTTTGAGGACAGTCTCACACATCTTTCTTGAGCATAGCCCCTAGGGTTCATTAACTGTCAAATGAAGTAAAAGGAGCTCTCGTTCTTGAGTCACATAGCCCCTAGGGCGTTACCATTTGTCGAGCAAAGAGAGAGACTCGTCCTCGTGCGAGGGAACAAGCATAAGAGGACATGGCAAGAGCTACTCCATTCTCGGGAAGCCTTTTGACATACTGTAGGGGCACATGCTTGAACAAGCTTGAAAACTGAATTACATGTTGTTGCTATTTGCTGCCCAAACCGATTGGCTCACTGGGGACCATTTGTGCAACCTCGTACCCTTCAATGAAGGGCTTGTTCTCGGATGGATCTTGGTTACCACGGGCCTTCTTTCTCATGAACCCAATAATGCATATTGCAAGAACAACCTCTCTTATGTCAATAACCCAAAACGACATTTGATTGTGCCATATCTTGTCGAGCCTTTTGCAATTCTGAAGTTGACTTGGTGGGGAATTGACTTGCTGGGGAGATTCATTGTAGAACTTGTCTTCTTTAGAGGCTGGGGATCTCCATTTCTCTTTCCCTTATCTCTCTCACTCTCTCATTTTTTTTATGACGCACCCTGTTTTTTACCTAGACCGCCCTTTCTGGTTTTCGATCTAGCGTGCATCTCTTTTGCGTCTTCATTTTGACTCGATTAATGAGGAAGTGTGCATTGACTCTAGCTGAGGATGAGAGACATGTGATTTTGCGGTGGAAACCTTTCGTCACTAAAGGTGAGTGACATTGACTTGACTAGGGAAGTAGCCCTTAGTATTGACTTCATGGATTATATATATTTTTTTGAATGACTCACGAAGGCAAGCAAGTCATTAAGAGAGAAGAGAAGGAAAGCCCCAATTTGATTGCAAGAAACTGGGAGCGTCGCTGAAAGATAAGAAGCACCTAGACTCGATAAAGAACGTGAAATGATTTCAAATCTAGGAAAGTTATTCAATCTTGAGGTGATTAATTCATTGGCAAATGACTCGTACAAAGATGTCTTGACAAGTTCGAGATGAAGGCCGATCACCATAACGCACTAGGGCTAAACATATCTTCTTTCTTGCATGAGACCGGACCCGTAGGTTGCCTACGTTCCTCCAGTGTAGAGGCTCAGGTCACCGTAATTCTTGTGAATGCTCCATTCTTCGTGATGGTTGCTTCGTCCTTCGTTGGTGGATAGAATGATGATGTAGTTGTGAACTTCTTTGAATGAGGGGGGATTTTTTTTAATTTTATTTTTGTGCTCTAACTTTTGCCTAGGTTGATCTGAGGATTTCAACCTAGCGAGCCCTTTTTTTTTTAGTCCCCCTTTGAAAAATTTGCTTGATTTCTCCATTGTTATTGCTCCACCTTTATTTGTCACTTGATGTCTTGGATTTGATGTTGTCACATTCGTCACGATGTTTAGCCCCTAGGCGTTCAAGTGATGGCCTTCGTTCTAAAACTTGTTTAGACATCTTTTCATCATTTTGCCAAGAATTAAATTGAACAACTTGGAAGAGTGTATGAGGACAAGAACGACTTTTATTTGATAATTGACTCAAAATTTAACACGGGATGAGAGAAAAGTTTAATGCACACTTAAGAGGACTTGACTTTTTTTTTATTCCTATTTACTAGGTAGAGAAAGAGAAACGGAGACTGTTGTCGTCGTCCCCCATGTCGTTGTATTCCTCATTGTCGTTGTAGTCTTCCATGTCACTACATTCTTCCATGCCGTTGCTCGGATTGATCGGGAACCCTTTGTCGTTGAAGCTTGTCTCATAGGAGGACTCGGCTACTTCTCGGAGCAAATTGTCAACTCTAATTCCCGCATCATACATGCTTGCAAAATCCAGATAAAAGGCCCCACTAAGATGAGCTCGGTGGTCCAAAGTTAAACATTTCAAGAAGATGTCCATTTGTTCCTTCATTGAGGGCCTATCCACAATCTCGGCTAACTTGTCATTCCAACGGCGAGAAAAGTCCCCAAATGGTTCATTGCCCTTTTGCATGGTGTTCTCCAATTCTTTCTTCGTGGGACGGTGCACGTAATTGCCTTCATATTGTGACTTAAAGGCAAGCATAGAGGCATCCCAATGGAGGCGGGTGGAAACCGGGAGACCCATATACCAAACTTTTGCGACCCCATCAAGAGTAAGTGGGAAGCATTGTGCCATTATTTGAGGAGACACTTTCTTCGGTAGCATGGCCCAAATGTAGGAGTCGATGTGAGCATCGGGACAAGAGTTGCCCTTGAACTTGCCAATATCGGGCATGTTGAATTTCTCGGGAAGGGCCACCATAGCGTCCATGAGAAGAGAAGCTTGATGGAGATCGGAGCTTGGGCCTTTGTGCAAATTTAGCCCACTAAGATTTTGGTCAATGTAGGACATGATAGCGTTGACCAAACCGGTATCGATGCTTTCGACCTTATTTCTTTCATTTGCGAGCCCCTTCAATTAGTTCTCGAGCTTAGCAAGTTCTTTCTTATGGACCATTCTCTCATGCTTGAGACGGGCTTGCCACAAATCATCCTTGCGTCGGTCATTCTCGGCGAGTGCATCAATTTGTCCTTTCAGTGCTTTGATCATGTTGGCTATATCCTCGTTGGACCGGGAAAGATTGTCACCGTTGTTGTTGCTACCAGAAGCCATTGGACCTATTTGAAGAACACAGTTGATCTTAGGATGGCCCACAAACACCTTTTGGGTAAAAATAATTTAACCCACAAACAAGAAAAGACTCAACCACATAAGTAAAAAAAATGACTTTTTTTTTTATTTATTTACAAAAGTCGGAAGGACGTAGTCCTTTTTTTGGGTTTATAGAAAAAATAGTGGAATCATCACACTAGTATATAGACCTTCTCGCGGTCCCATATACTCATTGGATTCCACCACGCTTGTGATACCTACATGTGACGGGATTAAACTAAATTAATGTCATAAATCATATATGCGGGGACGGAGTTTTATTTCGTCCATAATAACCACTTGGGGACGGAGTTTTATTTCGTCCGTAATAACCACTTGTTTCCTTTGGAAACAACATGTATGATTTGATGACATTAGTTTAGGGAAATCTCGACACACGAAAACCGACTTAGTCACGGAGTGTTAGAACCTAAACTAAGAATTGTGTTGGCTTGTGCTCGGTTAAAGAGAGGCTTAAAGGTCACCCCCGGCATGTAGTCATGAACTACGCCACGGGTTGAGGTTTACCGCTTCGAAAGAGTCAAGGTCGGGTGGAGCTTGAAACTCTCTAGGACGGGGCCTCGATGGGTTTAGGGTTATGAACTTGTGCGACTCGATTGTGAGAAATTTATAGGAATAATGTGCGTGTAGTGTGAGGTCAAGCCAAGTGACAAACTATTTTTTTTTCAAAAGAAAATAAAAGAAGACAAATAAGCACATAATTTACAACTCTCGAATCACCCGTGTGACCGATAAAATAAACAGAAAGTAAAAGAAGTTATGTGCAGGCCCGGTGCCCACACACTGTCAATCATTCTGTTCTATGCACTGTTCTGTTCTGGAAATGCGCCCAGAAGCGCGCGCATTGGGCTGCCTATGCGGAAGGCGCGCGCGTTAGGAGGAGGCGGGCAGAGGCGCCCGCGTCTGGGTAAAAACCTGCAAATCAGTGGGTTCAAGGGATTTCCTTGACCCTAAATGAAAATTCTTTCCCCTGCAGAATTTGTTAGCACAGAAACATGGAATTGAAGGACATGGATGAGAGGCGGGCGATTCTGGTAATTGGGGTCAGACGCGCGCGCTTTAGGCTAAGAAGGCCAGAGGCGCGCGCTTCCGACCCTTTTTACCAGAATGCCCAGAAAACAGAATAAAAGAACACCAAAAGCAGAAATGCAAGTTTAACCCTCTAAATTGTCCCTAGCAGAGTCGTCACTGTAGATACCCCGGGAAAGCCCACTACTTGGCTAGAGCGGTGAATTATCCTAGGATGTCTAACTTGTTTTAATTTATAGAGTCGCCACCTATTTTATTGAGGAAACATAAAAAAACCTAAAGTAATAGCCTATTTTTATATACAAAACCAGAGATTCGGGAGAGAAGGGTTCGGGGGTTAGGTGACGGAGTTGGAAGTACTTAAATACCCACTCCGCCCCGCTTACGCGGGTCTTGCTACAATTGGTGTTCTAATACTAAAAAGTCCTTATTTTATTAAATGGTGCTAACAATTACAATGTAAAGAAAAGGGGAAAATAAAAGGGAAATGGAAGAGAATTATTTTATTGATTAATTTAAGCTAAAGATTACATGTAGCAATTACATTAATATGAAATGGGAAAATTAAAGTAGAGTTGGAATGTATGGAGATAACCTTAACCAACTTTAATGTAATAAAGTGATTAGTTGGTCGTGTCCCATTTGATGGGGATTGCATACATTGACTAAGACAAGTAAAATAAAAGAAGAAGTATTAAGTACCTTTAGAAAGGAAGAACTTCAAACTTGACTTGTAAAGAGTTTGTGTAGAGTTTTGTTGCTTGAATAGAATTCTTTGTCAAGAACTCTTGGAGAGAAATGTGTATAGTGTGTTTGTGAAGAAGTTTCAAGTCCAAGAACTTGTGTATAGTTTTTGTAGAGAAGATGAAGTTGGGTCCTTTGAAATGAACCAAGAAGGTCCTTTTTATAGGTAAAAATAGGAGGGAAAGGTTGGAGGGAAAAGGTGATCATCCATGTGAAATGGAATTGACCAATCAAAAATAAGACAAATAAAATAATAAATAAAAGAGAATGAAATAAATAAAATCAAATCAATTAAAATATAAAGGAAATATTTTATTTTGATGAAAAGGCTAGAAGTGTGGGATTGGGAGTTACAAACCTAGGGGGGATGAACTTGGAGGTAAAAATGAGGTCTTTTGTGATCAAGAAGAGATGTTGTAAATAAGAAAAGGGAGGGAAAAATAGTGCAATCCGTTACTGCCATAATGGGAGGCGCGCGGGTCCCGCTTTAGGGGCGAGACGCGCACACATCCCTATAACACTTTCGGAAGCGCCCGCGGGTGGAAAACACAAACTGACAGAAATGACTCTAAAGTTAATTCTGTTATGCAGTTTAGTCCAAAATTAACGGGATCAGTTAGGAACTTAACCGAAGTAACATAAATTAACAAAAATAAGTTAAATAAAAATACTATGTATGCAATCGGGGTGAGAGGTCCAAGGCGGGGTGTCTACAAGCATGCCAAGTCATCGGTCGCTCGACCTGAGGGAAAGTGGACAAGCCGAGGCGACAAATAAACTCATCATGGTGGCCTTAAAGAAAAACTTGGAAGGACGAGGTGGAAGATGGTCAGACGAGCTCAACACCGCGCTCTGGGTAGTTCGGACCACTAGCCGGAATTCAACAGGAGAAACTCCCTTCTCCCTTGCATATGGATCCGAGGCAATGGCGCCAGTCGAGGTCGAAATCCCCTCCATACGGGTAACTTACTTCGATGAGACAAGCAACGAAGAATCAAGAAGAAGGGACTTGGATTATTTGGAAGAAAGAAGGTTAGAGTCCCGAGCAAAGATAGAGAACTACAAAAAGAAATCAAAGCTCCATCATGATAAAAGAGTTCAAAAAATGATCTTTGAGGTCGGAGATTGGGTCCTAAGAAAGGCAGATGTCACGGGCAAAGATCCAGGATTCAACAAATTGAGGCCGAACTGGGTAGGTCAATTCCAGATTGCCAGAATAATCAAGGAAGGAACGTATCGCCTCCGAACTAAAGAAGGAAAAGACATCAAGAATGCATGGCATAGTGACCACCTCAAGAAGTAATTTAATTAAATGTAAGGACTTTGTAAAGAAAGCAAGCGATGAAAAGCTATGAAATAAACTTGTACCCGGAATTTTCATTCATAAAGTGTAACATTACATACTAGTCTATACTACATTCTAGTTTATATATGCATCCTAGTTCCTATGTACAAGCAGACAAAAAGGGGTTTCTTCACGCCATAAAAGGACAAAAGGCGACCCCACAAAACAGGCTAAGTCATTAGCCATGCAAAAATAAGCAAAATACAAGAGCCCATAATTCAAGAAGAGTCAACTGACTCCATATCATCGTCCCTTTCATCTCCGGCATCATACTCCGATTCTTAGCCATACTCCTCCCCACCCCTTGCAGCGTCCACATCACCTCCGACCTCATCATTGTCAGACTCATCCTCCTCATCATCTTCTTCACCTTTTGATCCGTCAGACGATGAGCTCCCGTTGCAAGTAGAGTCATCATCATCATCAGAAATGATTATGGGAGATTTTCCCCGTTGCTGTCAGTGGGGGAATCATCAACAGAATAGGAAGGTACAGGTGGAGCAGGGGAATCAGTGGAATCACATTCGTTTTCTGCTTTCCTTCCATGAGGGTCTTGGCTCGAGTTGGAGGAATCAGAGAAATCTGAAGGAAATGCAGCTGAACGATCCCTTTTGGGCGCCATGGAATGATTCATTAAGAAGGAGAAGGCAAAGAAGTGATAAGCAAAGTAAAAAATAAAAGAAGCATAATGTTGGTCCCAAAGACACAACAAGGGTATGAAAAGAGGCTAGAAGGGGGGGGTGAATAGCCCATTTAAAATTATCAACCCTTTTTCAAAATTCAACCTTATGCTTACTATTGAGTTTTGTGGTCAAGTAAAACCAACTAGTTCAAAGTAAAATGCACAGCGAAAGTTTTCGATAAAAATGAGGTAGAGTTGGTTTTGAAGTTAAAACGACTAGGTAGGCAAATAGTGCGGCAGGCAATATTGCGGTCGGCAATATTGCGGCAGCCAAGAGAAGGTAAGTGAAATTATAAACTTGGAAGTTTCACTTGCGGCAAGCAAAGATGCGGTCGGCAATATTGCGGCAAGCAAATTGTGGTAGGTAACCTTGCGGTCGGCTATATGCGGTAAGCAAGGTTACTGACAAGGTAGGTTGAAAATGAAAGTTTGTGTCTGAGAGTTTTGGCAAATAGATAAGTAGTCAGAGATAGTAACTAAGGCAGTAGGTAAGCAACAAACACAATTCACAATCGTTTGAATATCTGGAAATATCAAAAACACTAAACGACAAACAAAGTCAATATGAACAATAAGAACAATTGCAAAAAAGTAAATTTGCAGAATGTAAATGACACAATGATTTGGAAAGGTTCGATCTGTTAAAAGATCTACGTCCTTTACCAAGATGGTCAGTCTTGGATTTTGAATGGAGGATATATTAATTCTCCTGAGTACAAATTACAAAGATGAAGAATTGAATTAACTCATTTTTTCTATGAAGAACAAATCCTAGGCTTAGACCTGTGTATCCCTAATGATGCAATATAAGTTATTGATCAATCGGGGTGTGTGTGTGTAAGAAACAAGAGCTCTATGTAATCTATATGATTGAGAGCCTAATGAATCTTTAAGTGTTGCTGGGCTTGAGATTTGATATTCTTGAAGGTTGCTGGGGATCTTTGAAGATTTGAATGCGATTGCTTGAAGATTCAAATGATTCTGGAAATCTTGAGTATGATCTTCAATCACCAAGTATTTCAACAACAATTTCTCTCTTTGAATCTCAGCACATTAATCTCAGCCAATTTTCAATGAAGAAAGCAAGGCCTATTTATAGCCTTGTGAGAGAGGTAGCTGTTTGAATTCTTGGAGGACAAGTTTGGGAGATGATGAGCTGGAGCATTCTGATTGGAGCTCATTTCTTTGTTGTCTTCTAATTGCAGAAGTTAGTGGGCAAGATGTACTATCTTGTACCAGACATAACGACCAAATTCAAATTTGAATTTTGCAATGTTTAAATCAAACTTGTCTTTTCTTGGTCTTCACTTGGTTGTGCGGTAGCCATGCTTGCGGTCGCTTGGACTTGCGGTCGATACATTCTTGCAGCAGCAAGAATCAAAAGGTCGCCTAAACTTTTACAGCCATCATAGAGCATGCGGTCGCTCAATAAGCGGTCGCTCAATAAACGGCCGCTCAATAAACGGCCGCTCAATAAATGGTCGCTATACTTGCGGTCGCCACAACCTTGCGGTCGCTTCTCAAGCAGCAACATAATCAGCAGCAGCTTGATTGAGGTAGGCAGACAAAGCAGCAGCAGCAGAACAGAAAAAGCAGCAGCAGCAGAACAGAAAAAGCAGCAGCAGCAGCAGAGCAGCAAAGCAGCAGCAGCAGAGCAGCAAAGCAGCAGCAGCAGAGCAGCAAAGCAGCAGCAGCAACAGCAACAGGTAGCAGCAGCAGCAGGAGTGTGGTAACTTGGTGAGGTAGGCAGACTTAGCTTTTTCACAGCAGCAGCAGTGCGGTAGCTTGGTGAGGTAGGCAGACTTAGCTTTTTCACAACAGCAACAGCATGTAGCAACAAGCAACGAACGGTCGCCAAAACTTTGCAATCATCGAGTATGCGGTCGCCTTATTCCATGCGGTCGCTCAATGAGCGGCCGCTCAATGGGCGGTCGCTCAACAAGTGGTAGGTAGGTAGGCATACTTGGCTATTTTCACAACATCAGCAGCAGCAACATTTCTTCAGAATTTGAGGGGCTGATTTTCTAAGCCTAACTAATTTAAAAATGGACTTAACTAATGAAGTTATAAAACTTCTTACAATAAAACCTAAAGTCCATAAAAAGTAAAATAAGGTTATGGGATCAATCAAATCTAGGTAATATGAGTGGTTTATAATATGCATACCCAATAATCTCTCCCTATTTGATTGAGACCATTACCTACTATAATAAAGACTAAATCATTGTACTTGGTAATAACATGTTTCAAGAAATTAAATTTTATTAAGTTCATGCCCCAAGTCAATGCACACACAATAAGTCAATGTTATAGATTTCTATCATCCTAAAAAGAGAATAAAAGACTAATCCTAGAAGATAGAAATATTTGATGCATATCAAAAAGAAATATATATGGGAGTTATGAAAAGCACCAAAGAACACAAACATGACTTTTACTCAAAATCATTAAGGCAGTTAAGGATAGGAGTACAAACTAATAAACTAGTTCAAACAAACATGTAGTAAATTGTTTCAAACAGATATCCTTCATTGACTTTCCTTTGTTATATGCACACTCTCCCCCTTAATGGTATCAATCATTTGGGAAGGTAGAGTGGCAACTTGATGTTGGAGTGAATCTTGATTGGATATAAGCTCAATCAACTCGTCTTTCAGAGAAATGACACTTGCATTCAAGGTGGAAACTTGATTTTGAGTCTCTATCGTAGTATCATCGACCGTTGGAGATGCGGTCGAGAGGAGTTGAGTCAGGGTACGGTAATGCTTCTTCAAAGCAGTAAACATATATCGTCGTTTTCCCTTATAGTTGCGTGTTCATGCGGTAGGGCATGAATGGTAGCATTTGACACTTGCGGTCGACCATAAGCGGTCAACAGGAATAGTGGTATTTGATATTGCGGTAGCTTTTTAGCGGTCAGCTATAATGTGGTTGCCACTGACTTGCTACCTACTTATTTGAGAAACTTGGAGAAACCAAAATATTAGCACATAAATCATAAGTACAAGATATTAAAGTTCTAGCATACCTATTTTTCCTCTGAGAAACCTAAATCTCTTGGAGTCTAGAGCCTTGGTGAGAATGTCTGCAATTTGATTGTCAGTACTCACATGCTCTAGATGAATGTTACCTTTTTCAACATGATCCTTGAGAAAATGGTATTTGATATCAATGTGTTTGGTCTTCGAATGCATGAAAGGGTTATTGGACACAGCAATGGTAGATGTATTGTCACAATAGATTGGACAATTTTCTTCTTTGATTCCGTAGTCGACCAATTGTTATTTCATCCAAAGCACTTGGCAGCAGCAGCTTCCAGCAGCTATATATTCATCTTCAGTGGTAGATACGGAGACTGAGGCTTGTTTCTTGCTTGCCCATGAAACGAGTCGATTTCCAAGGAAATGACAAGTTCCACTTGTGCTTTTCCTATCAATGGTACATGCTGTATAGTCTGCATCTGAGTAACCTATAAGATCAAAATTCGAATCTACTATAACACACCTCACTAAAAATCTCAAGATGCTCTGAATCAATTCCTTGCTATCCCGAACGATGGTCAACGGTCAACTGAAAAATGTCAACCTGGAGGGGGGTGAGCTGGGGGGCTCAGTAAGAAAAGGGATACACAATATCACAGAAGCCAATGAAACACAAACACCAAATAACAATGTCCATGAAATTATAAATATGGACATGACAATAAGACTCGCATTTTCATAAACCGGATAACCGATCAATCATACTTTACAGTCCGATGTACTAATTATATTCGGGTCCAGTGACTCAACCAAATTAACCAAATTGTTGGCCGCCCTCGACGGATCCGGACCCAACACAAACACCATAACCGAGTCTACTGCGACCGTTATATAATTAGCTACATCGCAACTGTTCCATATAACAAATCTCATCTGTGAGTACAAATAACACATAAATCATGCTTTTCAAATAACAATGACAATAACCGAGCAATTTTTTCAATTCCAAAGCAATAATCAAATGAGACCGAACAAATGAACTACGTATCAATAAAATGGAATACTACGATAAGACGGGTATAAAAAGAAAATGACATGGAATCAATACTGCGTAGTCTCTCTTACCTCAAAATGCTAAGGATCAGATCACCAAATATTTTACCCAACACTCGAAAATGGCTCGATGCTCAAATTCCATGCGCCTCAGAGAAGCATAAGACCACAAAGTTGGTGTTTATAGTATACTTATACAATTATATACTCTAAATAAAAGATGGGTTAACAAAATACAAATATCTCAAGTATGACACCTCCTTTTAGTGGCCACGTGCATAAGAAACTAGGTGTCATCCAAATCTCTTTTTCTTTCATGCATAGTCAGTCTATTTACGTGGCTCAATTCTATGCCAAACAACAATTAACTTTCCGCTTCATTATTTATTTTTATACTTTTCGATCCGTCCCAAAACGTCGTGCTTAATTTCGGGATGTCACAATCTACCCTCCTTAAAAAGAATTCGTCCACGAATTCAACTTAATCTAGCTCTCGATTATCCTATACGAATACCCTAAGATCTTATCCTTGAGCTAGCTCACAAGCCTTAAGGTCGGGGTTCCGCTCTGATACCAAAGTCCAAGGTTAATAGTCCCATATAAATAACGAATAATACGTTTTACAGCAATAAGATGTGCTTCTCGAGGATCCGCTTGATAGTGAGCACAAACACAAACACTAAACATGATATCGGGCCTACTAGCAGTTAAGTATAGAAGAGAGCCAATCATACCTCGATACAAGGTTTGATCAACCTTTTTACCTTTCAAGTCTTTATCTAGCTTGTTACCAGCAGCCATAGGAGTGTCGTATGCTTTTGCATTTTCAAGTCAAAATTTCTTAATGAGATATTTTGTGTACTTTGCTTGGTTTAGGAAGATGCCTTCAGCACATTGTTTAGTTTGTAGCCCAAGGAAGAATGTTAATTCTCCCATCATGCTCATCTCAAATTTACTTTTCCTTAGCTTTTCAAATCGCTTACACAACAATTCGTTAGTGGAACCAAAAATATTTCATCGACGTAAATTTGAACGAGTAAAGTATGATCATGATATTTTGCAATGAATAAAGTTATGTCGATCTTACCACGCTTAAAACCTTTCTCTAGGAGAAATTTAGATAGAGTATCATACCATGCTTGCGGAGCTTGTTTGAGTCCATACAAAGCCTTTTGAAGTTTGTAGACATGATGTGGAAATTTGAGATCTTCAAATCCGGCCGGTTGAGCGACATAGACAGTTTCTTGAAGTTCGCCGTTAAGAAATGCACTCTTCACATCCATTTGATAAAGCTTGAATCTTTTGTAAGAGGCATATGCTAAAAATATCCTTATAGCTTCAAGTCGTGCAACGGGGGCAAAAGTTTCATCTTAATCAATGCCTTCTTCTTGTCTATATCCTTGTGCGACCAACCTAGCTTTGTTTCTTGTGATGGTTCCATTCTCATCCATATTATTTCTAAACACCCACTTTGTACCTATCACTCTTTGATCTTTTGGCCTTGGAACTAAGGTCCAAACTTTACATCTTTCAAATTGGTTGAGCTCTTCTTGCATAGCACCAACCCAACTTGAGTCTTGGAGTGCTTCATCAACTTTTTTAGGTTCGACTTGAGATATGAATGCGGTAAGTGCATCATAATTTGATCGTCTTGTTCGAACACCAGAATGTAGGTCACCAATGATATTCTGAATTGGGTGATCTCTGACCTCGCGCACTTCATGAGGTAAGTCTGGTTGAGTTGATGGTTGTTGTAAGTCTTCTATTGGTACATCATTTGTGTCATCCCAATTATAGGTAAGTTGAGGGATTGGTTCTTCAATATTGATGGGTTCTTCAGCATTTTCTCCATTTGGATTTGCTGCTGATGTGGTAGCATCAGGAGCTTCATTTGTGGTAGGTGGAGGTGCTGTTGAGGTAGATGGATTTCCTTGAGTTGATTGATTTTGTAGTCGATTTGTACCTGTCTCATTAATCTCAACAAAATCATCAGCAACATTTGGAGCCATATGTGGCTCAAGGAGAGAATGTTCATCAAAAGTTACATGGATAGATTCAATTATCTTAAGAGTGGTTTTATTAAATACACGAAAAGCTTTTGAGTGTTTAGCATACCCAACAAATATACCTTCATCGGCCTTAGGAGAAAATTTACCTCGATGTTCTTTACCGTTGTAGAGAATGTAACATTTACATCCAAAAATCTTGAAGTAGGCAATGTTGGGGGTTCTTCCTCTCCAAAGTTCATAAGGAGTTTTGTTGTAGGTTTTGTTGATGAGGGATCGATTTTGAGTGAAGCATGCTGTGTTGACGGCTTCAGCCCAAAAATATTGAGGTAGCTTAGATTCATCAATCATTGTCTTTCCTGCCTCTATCAACGTTCTGTTCTTTCTTTCCACAACAACGTTTTATTGAGGAACTCCAACAGATGAAAAGTTGTGGTCAATACCGTGGTCGTCACAGTATTGAGCAACGCCATTGTTTTTGAATTATGTTCCATTATCAGATCGAACACTAACGAGGTCGTCTTCTTTTTGGGTTTGGAGCTGTCTAAAGAGCACGGTCAAAATGTCATAACAATCGTCTTTGGAGATCATCATTTCGACCCACGTGTATCTTGAATAATCGTCTACCACAACTAATGTATATCTATTGCCTCTAATACTTGCGGTAGTGACAGGTCCAAATAAATCCATATGTAGTAGCTGCAAACATCTTGAAGTTGACGGAGTCGTCTTGTTGGAGAAAGACGCTTTTGGTTGTTTGCCTAGTTGACAAGCTAAACACTTTTCATCGTGGTGATCAGCTACCTTGGGTAGATCACGAACTAGATTTTCTCTTCCAATCTTGGAGAGATGCTTGAAGTTCAAGTGACCGAGTCGTTTATGACAAAGCCAACTATTTTCGCTAACATTCTTTGCTACAAAACAGAGATTAGAAAAAATACAAGAAGAATTGAAATCAACGATGTTGTGAATACCCCTTTCCGTAAATGCGGGTGACGCACGGGAAGTCTTTCTTTTATTTATCTTTATTTATCTTTTCTATGGGATTAGGATATTCAAGTTAGAATTTAACTTTATTAAGAGTCGCCACGTTGTTTTATTGAGCTAAAACATTGAGAAAAAGCTAACAAAGAGAGGGTTCGGGGGTCAAGTTACGACAAGAGAAGAATATTAAGTAATCACTCCTATCGCCCGAGAAATCGGACTTTCTATCATGATGAGTGTGTTAGTAGTGTGTTAGTGATTGAGACCGGATCCGAAGATTGCCTACGTTCCTCTCGTGATGAGAAGCTCAGGTCAGCGTAGTTCGCACATAATCGGAATAGAGAGAAGAAGCGGGATCATGCATGATGAAGGGGGAGGAGAAAGAATCATACAAGATGATCACATCCTAGAATAATGATTATACCATTGATAAGATCAATGTGTAGTCCTCACATTCATCCTTGGAGAGTTATTGATCATGGGAATATTTACCTAAAGTTTAGGGTTTAGAAGTAGTTCCTAGATCTCAGGGATCATCATCGGCTATGCAATATGAAAAGGGATTAAAACATTATATCTAGCATGGTATGCATGGGATAAGCCGTACATCTAGCATAATAATAAGAATATCATGAAACATGTATGAAATAACACATAAGCATGAAGATCGCTACCCTAGTTACAGAGCGTATTATGAATTCTAGCAAGAACATGAAGAACACGTTATGAATCATATGATTATAGATGTATAAACATAATGAAACTAGCATAAATCATATCTAAACTAAGAAAACGTGACAAATTCTCACCAATCTTGACAAGAACGAAGTCGAATCTCTCGCGCGGATTCGCCGGAACTTCGGGATTGTTAGAAAGGCTTGAAGGGAGAGCTCTGCCGTCAGTTTGGCTTGTGGAACCTGGGGAAGATAATTGTGTATCAAAATAATGAACTGAGGTCATCTATTTATAAGAAAACTTGACCCGGGAGAAGTGGCCGCCCGGCCGGTCCAATGGATTGGCACAATTTTCGAGTTAAGTCTATCTGGACTCTGGAGGATGATCAGATAAGTCTATCTTCGATCCCTCATCCGATCAGTCGAGAACATCTTCTTATCTGGGCTTTTTGGGAAATCCTGGATAAGTCCTACGCAGCTCGTAAATACCCGGGAGGTCCCTGTGAGTTCTAGAATGCCTAATAACTCATTTTCAGGTTGGGTACTAACAGTAGCCCCTCGGCAACGTTTCTTGCAAGGCAATGGAGGGTCGTCGATTAAGAAAGGAACCGATCTGAAACATGAGTTCCAAATCGAGAGAGGAGTGAGAAAGAATGTGACCAGGTTGGCCGGGTGGCTGAACCTTTGTCAGGCTACCTACGTATCTAAGTGGAATTAAGCCATTCATAGTTCGAGACCTGCGGGGAATGAAAGAAACGAGATGCCATCCTTCGCTGGGGGTAAACAAGTATTCGCCAAAAAATAAAGTCGCGTGGACCCTACTGGGGAGAAAAAAAGAAACGAAACATTGTCTTTCCGCTTGAGATCGACAAACATCTGTGAAACAATAAAGTCGTTGCAGATGGACTCTATTGGGGAAAGGAGGGAAGACCCTACGCACGGTGCTACAAGAAGTTTAAAGAATCAAGAACAGAAATAGGGATGAATTCTAACTTCCTATAGAGCGCACGTAATCAATTTATTTTGGAGAATTAGGGATTACGGAGGTTTCCGACCTTTCATTATGGATTAATTTAGAAATTTTATAGAGGATTTACGAACCCAATTTTAGATCTTTAGAAATTTTATAGAGGATTTCCGAGCACAATTTTAGATTTTTAGAAATTTTATAGAGGATTTCCGAACCCAATTTTAGATTTTTAGAAATTTTATAGAGGATTTCCGAACCCAATTTTAGATTTTTATAGAGGTCTTACGGACCCAGTTAGGGCTTACGGAGGTTCCGACCTTTAATTTATAATTTTAAGGGTTTAGGACCTTCAATTATAGATTAATTTTGAAGATTAGGGTTTACGGAGGTTCCGACCTTTAATTTATAATTTTTAGGGTTTAGGACCTTCAATTATAGATTAATTTTGAGGATTAGGGCTTACGGAGGTTCCGACCTTTAATTTATAATTTTTAGGGTTTAGGACCTTCAATTATAGATTAATTTGGTAATTTTTATAGAGGTCTTCCGGACCAAATTGGTTAAATTCTGGTTAAATTTGGCTAACGGGGCCAATTTTGGATTAAAAATAAGCCGAGGGGCTAAATTGCAAAATCTGGCGCCTGGGGGAGTAACTGGCCGCGTGGCCAGTACTTGCGATTGGCTGACTTGCGTTGACGAGGATCGCTGATGAGCGCGCGAGGTGGAGGGCTGAGATCGTGCCACGTCTTCCGGGAAGACTGGCCGCGCGGCTAGTCCCTTCGCTGGACAGACCCTACAAACAGCCGCCGGCTGTTGCTTTCATTCTCCATTCTTCTTTTGTTCTTGTCGGGGAAAGAGAGGAAAATGGAGATTTTGAGAGATTTTTGTTGTTATAGAGATGGATTTTAACTATCTTTTTGGCGCGGATCAACCGTATGAGCACGGCGCGGGTGCGGGTCAGCAGTTTGAACAAGCCAAAGGCGCGGGACCATACTTTGAGCAGGGCGAGGGAGCGAACCCGCCTCCACAAGAGGGGCAACATCAACTTCGAGCGAGGATGGCTTCTCGCAACTTCCGTCCTGATGAATGGCACTTCACCATGGGACAGCATTTTGACTTGTACGCGGGGCCAAACAAGTATTGGTCTAGTGGGAACTTGATGGAGACGAAGGAGGTAACGATCTCACTCTTAGCGCTTTTGGGTATTTTTGTGTCTTTTATTTCATACTTGTTGTATTACTTTTGAGACTTTTTTGAATTAAATTAATCGTTTGTGATTATTTAAATTTGGGATTTGTTGATTATTTTGGGGACGGAAAATATACGCGCAAGCATGCATGAATACTTTAATTTATATACTGTCAGTTTGAGTAACGCACCTTTGCTGTGTTTACCTGCAGAGGATGAAATCTCGCGGATACACGAAGGCCGTGGGAGAGATATGGGGCATGCTTCCGCCAGGTGGCGTGGTCAGAGAGAGGATTTGAGCCCTGGGATTTGGCCCATTTTTTGATGCTGTGTAGGCGATTGGAGGGACCCAGAAGGTGATGGGCCTGGTTGAGATGATAAGGGAATATTGGTGGGATACTACCCACACGTTCCACTTTAGTTGGGGAGAGGTGACCATTACTCCCACCGATTTCGCAGCTATCACTGGGCTGCAATTTACTGATATGTCCCTGCCATTTGATGAGGGCCTGTCTGAGGACTTACATCGTCAGGTAGAGCTGATTGGGATGCCGTTGGATAAAGGCGTTAAGGGTAACGGCGCTGAGGCAGGCCGTCTGAGGACCTTGCTAGATAGGGCCATTGGAGACTTTGTTGAGGCCATCAGCGATACTGATTGTCTGGTGCGAGCCATTTTGTGGTATAGCTTCTCACAGACTCTGTTCCCGAGTGCAGGGACTTTTTGTCGGTTCTCTTTGTTGGGTGCTCTGGCTGATCTGGAGCAGGCGAGTCAGGTCTCATGGGGCGGAGCCGGCCTGGCAGAGATGTATAGGGCCCTTAATGTCTGCTCGAGGTCTAGTACCTCGTCTTTTGATTGTTTTCAGTTTGCCTTTGAGGTATGTCTCTGACTCAATCTTTTCCATTCCGCGTTTGTCTTTTGTTTAGAACTGTATAGACTGAAATGCTGCCTTATTCCACAGGTGTGGGTATACGAGCTGTTCCATATTGCTCCTTTTGCCGTGCAGGGAGTGAAGGAAGTCCCAGTTATGAGATTATGGGTAAAGGGCAACCGGTTGGAGGGTCGCAGGGCTAGGAAGACTCCTGATCTGGGGATTTTTACTGCGAGGTTGAGTGGTCAGCTGCATGAGGATTTCCAGTTTTTCCCTTGGTCGGATCAGGTGCTGGCAGGGGTCGGTCAGGCTCAGGAGTTTACTGCCTCCCGCTGCTTTTTAGTAGGGTTGACTGGGGATGCCATGTACCTTGGCGAGAGAGTCTGTAGATAGCATGGTAGACATCCGGTAGTGTGGGCCCCTCTTGAGCCTCCGAGGAACATGCTGTACCCGGCTAGGCTAAGGGCGAGTGGTGAATACCGAGTGAGGACTCCGGCCCATTTGTATCAGAGTGGTGCTGACTATGCGTGGTTTGTGGAGCATGTACTGCTGAGTCCGCAGGTTTTGGCGAGGAGGCAGGCTGGTGCCTATCCGGCTAGCTCGAGCAGAGCTGCTAGGCATGCCATGGATATTCCTCGTTTCCCTGATAGTATCTGGATGCGATGGGGAGGTGCTGAGGTGGACTTTGATCGGACTCCGACTGAGGCTGATGAGCTCACTGGGGCCCAGCTTCCTCCTATGGTAGCTACGGTATGATACCATTTTCATTCCTATCTTGCACACACCCACTTTAGACTTGTATCTGAACTGTGCTTTATTTGTCCCAGGTGACTCAGGAAGCTTATATCCACTCTGTCCGTCGGGGCAATATTTTTGAGAGGATATTCCAGAGTTTGGCTGCTGCTTGTACCTGCCGTCAGGAGGACGTGGTGTTACCAGAGAGAGATCGCCCGTGGAGTCTGCTCGTCCATCTCATGCCAGTCGGAGATCTACTCGAGGTAGGGGTTCCGGAGCTAGTGGATCCCATTATGTGCAGTAGCGGGGCCGTGATGGTGATGATGAGAGTGATGAAGAGGAAGAGGATGTTGATGTTGAGGGGTCCGACTCAGACTAGATGTAGTCCTTTGATTTCCTACACTTTGTTAAAGAAAGAGGGAGAGAGGAGAAACAAACAGATACATATTTATGTACAATATTTATTTGTCTTTGGTATGTAATTAATTAGTATTTTATTTACATGTCTTTACATTTAGTACAATGCATGAGCCCTAGGGGTAAAGTAGGGATTATACACCCTGCCGGGTAATTCTGCCTTCTTTATTGGACCTCTTTTGTGATCTGGGACCTTCAATATGTCTGAAATTGGTCCATTCCGGCGCTTGTTGGGGACGGACTGGCAATCTGTCTGAACCGGATGATGTGGCCGCCTGGCCAATTGTTGTAGAAGGGACTGGCTGCGCGGCTGGTTCTTGATCTGACACGATTTTCGTCAGATTTTTCCTTGTATGATCAGGACTTGAACTCCCAACTCTATATAATAACAGTCTGCGTAAACAAACGAGGCAGATTGCAGTTTTCTTCCCTTTTGCTCTAGGTTTTGATCCTTCCAAGCTTTTCTGATGGATAGACACCCTAGGATTTCTGAGGAGCGACAAAACTACTTCATCAAGAGCTTGAAGATCTGGGTTGGGAAGCTTTCGAGGGCAACCCGTGCAAGATTTGATAGGAGATTTGGAATTAAGTGCCTTTGGTCCTTGTATAGGGTTAAGTCTGACGAGCATCTGGTTCGTGCTGCTGCTAGATTCTGGGACCACGAGAATCATGTCTTCAACTTTTCTTATAATGAAATCACCCCTACGTATGAAGATTTTGTGGCCCTTTGTGGTGCGACAATGATGGATAGGGTAGCCATGCCTCAGCCTCAAGTGCCTTCTGATCTTCGGATTTCCCAACTGCTGAGGATGTCTGTTGAAGATGCCAGGGGTTTGCTGATGGATGGTGATGTTAACCTCTGTGGGCTTCCCATTAGGTTTATTAATAGCACGGTAGAGTCTGACACGGCTCTAGATTGTCTGGCACTTTGTCTGTTTGCCTCGGTATTGTTTCCACCTTATGTAGGAGTAGCTACCATGGGTTGTCTTGATATGGTGGATCAGGTTTGAGCCAATCGCAGTATAATCCCTTGCTTGCTTGGGGAGACCTTTCATGGCATTGGAGAATTGGATTCAAGAGCTCGAAAGATGACCAGAGGAAGTACCAGGTTGTTAACCTTGTGGCTGCAGGAGAGACTTCAAGTTTTGGAAGAACCTGTTGGACCAGTATCCCCTTGGGTTTACCATAGTAGGCGCATAAGGAAGCGCTTCGTAGGGATGGCTCGTTCTGCATGGGTGACTTATATGGCACAGATGAGTACTACTCAGATCAAGTGGATGGTCCCTCACTAGGGGGTGATCAGAGAACGGTGGATTCAGAGCATTCTCTGCATGATTCGGGTCCCTGCCTTTGACATGACTACTTACTATTATGCAGTACGGGTGTGTCGTCAGTACGGGATGCCTCAGATTATACCCTCTTTATGGGATGAGACTTGTAGCAGAGTCACTGACAAGATACTTCCCATGACTAACGGGGTTGCAGTGCTCTTGGAGCGATGTTGGTCTTATGATCTCATGCTCAGCACTCTCTGTATACATCGACCACGTGACATACTTCTGTCTCGAGAATACTTGTACTGGTACCAGACGACTCTGGGAAATATGGGACAGACTCTGAGAAGATTGAGACGTGGGGTGGTGGTCCCTTATGTCTCCAGCAGACGCTTGAGGGAGGATGACAATGTACAACGGGAGTCTGAAACCGAGTTGGCTCAGCTATCACCTACGGAAAGGAAAAGAGAGAGAGAAGGCCCAAGTGGGGTGACTCGGCTTAAGAAGGCTTTATTAGAAGATCCTACTAGACAGGCTAGATGTGGACGACGAGACAAGAAACCGAAGAAGGATGCGGAAGAGGAAGAGGAGGAATGACTCCGGGTATCTGTAGACACCCCATTGTGAACTCAAATTTATGATTACACTACTCTTGTGTCTCGCCTTTATGTTTGGATAAAAACTCGTTAGTTTCGTCATGTTTTGTTAAGTTTCTAACTGACTCCGTTAGTCAGGGGCTAAACTGAACAACAGAACTTTAGATAAGGGCAAAACAGTACTTTCGTACTAGATGCCTCGTACGAGACATTGATGTGTCGTACGAGACATCTCCTCTGTCTGCGAGTCTAATTCACTTTCCTTCTCCGTCCCGATCTCTTTCTTGGCCAAAACTCTCCTAATCCGGGGAATATCTAATAGGAAGCTTCCTAGGTGATTTCCTACTGATTTCCTACCCCCTTTAACCTCTCCAAATAAGGACTCTATTTCCTACTAAACTTAGGACTCCTTTTCTTGGCCCCTAAGCAATCTAAGCCTATAAAAATATAGTTTTTCACCACAAAAAGGGGTTAACAACTCTCTAATCAGTCCTTCTCCAAAGAATCCCGTTTTTCCTTCTCCCTCATACCAAAACACCATCAAAAAGTCATCTTTTCAAGCCAAGGTCATCACAAAACTCTTGGATCATCAAGGCCTTAGTCAAGGCCATCAATTGGAATCTCAAGAACGCTTTAGGTAAACTCCTACGCTTTTAATATCTACTTCTCATCTCATTCTTTGTTTTAGAGTGGTGTAATCCCATCAAAAGGATCAGCCTAGAGCCTCTCCAATCTATGGAGATGGTCTCGAAGCACATGATCCGACATTCCAATAATTAAGAAATTAATTATTGGCTTTAATTGTTTTAATTACTTGTTATTTATTTGATTAAAAACACGTAAGCAAGACCAATCCTAGATTGGGTGGATTGGGTGCTCCTTGACCTTCCCAATCCATAACTTAACCCACGAACTCAAGAATCTCATGGTCCGTGTTCCGTTCAACAACATGGTGGCGACTCTCAAATCAAAAAGGTAAAGCGAGGAATCAACAAAAATTTCTCGGGTGCAAACAGTATCCAACCACAGTCGCTGCAGACACATAGATTTAGATTTTAGTTTGTTTTAGTTTATTTAAATTTCAAAGAAGGTTATTTAGTCGCAGGTTCTTTCGAGCTTAGACTCATCAAATAAATGTTAACGTGTAGTGACTTGTGAAAATAGAGATTTTGCTTTAGTAATAAACAGATTGTTTGATTTATATGACATTTTGTTCACACCAGATTTGGAGATTTTATTTATTTTTGAGACCGCACCATTGAAGGTTGCCTACGTTCCCTTTTTACAAGTAGGGCTAAGGGGCTCAGGTCACCGTAGTTCATTTCTGATTTTAGAAAGGGAAGATATGAGAGGAGAAAGTAGAGAGACTACTATATATATATATATATATATATATATATATATATATATATATATATATATATATATATATATATATATATATATTATTTTTATTTATTTTTTTATTTTTTTACAAGGGGGGATGGTCGTTGTAGAAGACCGTTGATGGAGAGCAGGAGTGCTGATGGAGAGTACCATTTGTGGAAACCGACTGTGTAACGCCCGTCCTAATTCTTGTTAAATTCTTGACTTGCATACTTATATGCTGTTTTAATTGAGTTAATTATTTAACTAATTGAGCAAGTTTAGGTCCTAATTGTTTAAGTTGAAACATTAGGGTCATTTGTGAAAATTAAAGTTTAGGGGCTTAATTGCTCAAATTGAAACTTTAAGGGCCTTTGTGTTAAAAGTGCAACTTGAGGGTCCAAAGTGCAATTCTTGAAACTTGAAAGGATAAACTTGTGTTTGCCTTTTCTCAGATCATTTTTTCCCCCAAATGTCTCTCGTTCTCTTGCTCTGTCTCAGAAAAGAAAAGTTAGGGTTTACCCTATTCTCGACTCCTCTTGCTTAATTATGCCTCTGTTCGAAAATCCGACTCCGCATAAATGATCAGGGCGGTGAGCAGAGCACTTCCTTCCGAACAGAAATTAGTTTGGGTGAATTTGATTTCGGAGTAGGTAAGTCACTAGCTCCCCCTTGCTTGTAATAACATGCATATATGTTATTCTTGGTACCTGTACTTGTTAATTTCGTGATTTGGTTGAATTTTGTGATACTTGTAAATTTGGGACAAAGGGAGTATTATAAAACTATGTGAAAGAATGAATAGCCTTGAAAGATGATGTCCTGGGTATGTTGAAAATATACTCCTAAGTGTTAGTAATTATACTTATACTTTTGGGATGGTGAAACGAAGGGAGTATAATTTATTTAAGTTTTGGCCTGTCGAGTGGAGTGGGCGGCCGCCCAAAATGGGCGCGCGACCGCACAATCCATCGGAGAATTTTGGTCATGGAACAGGGCATTGTGGGCGGCCGCACAAGGTAGTTCAGGCGACCGCACACTTTAACCTGAGTTTGATAAGTTGTTCCAAGTTAAGTATAAAAGGTTAATACTTGTCAATCCTTTAAGGGATGGTCTAGGTCAATGGAATGAGTGTTTTGGGATGTTGTCATGGTTGTTGAGAATCGTATCCCGAGCGTGGGGCCAAGTAGGACCACGGGTCTGGGGCGCGACATTGAACATGAATATTCAATGATTTGAATAGAGAATTTGAGCCTTAGTATAAGATGTCCTAGCAAGTGTATATGTACCTTTTGGGGCATTAGAACTTGGTCTTGAACATGAGTACTCATAGAATTAAAATAAGAACTTGAGCCTAAGAGTAAGAACTCTTTTAATTGTCTTGAAAGTGCTATGAACAAGCACTAATGTGTTATATGTGTCTTGAAACCAATGTTTGTGTACCTTAGGGGCACTAGAACAATGTCTTGAGCTTGAATATCCAAAGATTGGAATGATAACTCGAGTATAAGACAATAAAATCTTGTACATGTCTTAAACATCCATAGAAGTGGATTGAGAACTTGAATATAAGATGATAAAATCTTGTACATGTCTTGAAACTAATACATGTGTATGGTAGTAATCTTGTAAGTGTTATAGAACACTAGAAGTATCAGGACAAGATCCTTAGCTTGAACATCCAAAGAATTGGAGTGTGAACTTGAATATAAAAGGAAGAACTCTTGTTCATGTCTTGAAACCAATACGTGTGTATGATAATGAACTTGAAAGTGCTATGAACAAGCACTAACGTGCTAGAACTATCCTTGATGTGTATGTGGAAATCTCGCACATAACTACTTGATAGAATGTGGCTTGTTGACTGCTTGATACTTGGTATTAATAACCAAATAGTTAGAATGTGGAACTAGATAGAGAATGAACAACTCTACTACATACTCGAATCTAATACGTGTGTATTGAAAGTGCTATGAACAAGCACTAATGTGCTAGTAATTGGTTTTAATCGTGCATATACTCAATGAAGTATATTAAGTATAAAGAAGATATCTTGTTCTTGAGTTGAGTTCCTAAAGAATGAGGGACTAGTGTAATACAAAGATAATTCATATAACTATGAATCCTACGATTTAAGTCAACAAGAATGATTACAGAACACAATATGTGTTGGAAAATTTATTCGATTGTTAACGATACATATACGCGAGATATGATTGTGACTAGGTACAATACGACCTATTCGACTACGTGCCTAGAGTCTAAGATGTTGGGCTCTACTTGGAAGTAAGGGTACCATGATTGACACATCAATGTGTTAAAGATTATATGAATATGTACATGCAAATATGGCATATGACAAAGTGACATAGACTGATGTACCCTACTTCTTGTTTGGGGTCTGTTACTAGTAGACTCTAACTTGGATTGATTGTGTTACGTGGACACATTACGTGCCATTGTTATACTGATTTGTATTCGCAAATATTGCATACGTGTACTGGTATTTGGTGAGCACATGATTACATGGTTCATGAGTGACTGGTCCACTACTTTTGGACTTAGTTCTATTCTTGTTAGTTTTGGTGAGCACATAATTATATAGTTCATGAAGGTCTGGTCCACTACTTTTGGATTAGTTCTACTCTTGTAGTTCAAGTAAATACCTTCTTGTGCATTCTTGTGTGAGTCCAGCTGGTTCTCCTTGCTTGTTCGGAGATATATAGGTTCACGATTATCGCGAGTGCTGGGGCTAAGTGATAATCGGGGATTTATGTATCTACGCTTGACCCCTTACTACAGGCCATAGTAAGGGCATAGCTTCCTTTATTAGAGCAATACGCCTGATAAAAGTGAATGCTAAACTTATGAACACCTCGTGAATCTTGTTCTTGTGAGTGACACTAGTTACCGGGTCCTCTTGTGTACTGCACAGCAGCAACTTGATTGATCGTAATTTGTCAACTGCAATAAGCAACGACAACAATGGTTTACTTGGGAGGAATAAGGTTGGAATATCCTTTGTAACGTGATAGTTTAGCCTTACGTGCTAGCTACTTGATGAGTTGCCTTAGCCTCTCATATACTTGTTACTTGATGACATCTTGAGCATGATTACTTGATAATCTTCTTGATTTGCATGATTACATGATAACATGCTATGTACTTGTATCTAGTAACTTACTGAGATTTATCTCACCCCGTTCCTTGTTTATTTGTCCCCCCCAGGAAAGCAAGTGGTAATACGTTGTGAGGCTTGACTTAGCAGGGGCCTACTTGGCAGGTTGTTCTTGTTGGGGATTGTTATCCTTTCTAGTTTTGGTGAGGACGATTTTGTATCAGTTGTTTAGACTCAGTATCTTGGGTAGACTTGTATAGTACTTGTATATAACCACATTTGGTTTAAATTTCTTGGTATAGAACTTGTGGTGAGCTATTTTAGCTCGTTTCTCTTGAGTATATATGATACCAGTTGATTTATTCAGGTGTCATTCCCGTTTTTCCGCTTCTTGTTAGTTACGCGCACCATGTTCGAGGTTCCATTATAGAACCCCGGGACTTGGGGGCGTGTCAGTTGGTATCAGAGCTATGGTTTAGCTCTAAGCCTGGATAGGGTCTATGGCCTAGGTTGGGTTAGTCTTGGGTGTGTTTTTGACGCCGAGTTCTTCGTTACTTATTGTTATACCAGGCATAGGACTGGTGTTGATAGTATTGATCTAGTGGGGATAAGATGGTTTGAGAATCGAGAGCGCGAGTCTTTAAAGACTTAGGCGTATCTATCTTGTGCAGTGGACATTGTTTCGTGCTATATATGCATGCTTGTCGTCATTTCTTGATTTACGTGAAAGTGTATTCTCTAGTAAGAGACTACGTGCTTGATATCGTTATTTATAAGAGCTTGATAGAAGTGTTGGTGATAACACCCTATACATTATATGTTAACTTGGTCATGTTACCTATATGGGACATTGATGTAATACGTGTTATGGCTTGGCTTGTACGTGTTATGATTTGGCTTTCTATATATTATGACATTCTTGTTTGCCACAATAGATGGTGAATATTTCTATGCTAGTATGCTTGACTATTTATATGAGCATGATATAATTAAGTATAATATTCATGTTATGCATTGAAAGCTCGAAAATGATTATCAAGGTTGTGCTGAATATTTAGCATATGTGGTTGACGGAAGAATGTCTACACCAAAAATTGAAGGATGTATCCATTCTTTGTGAGATCTCAGATATAATTTCTACAGAGTAGTACATGATACATGATGAGAACCATGAGTTATCTTGAGTTGCTACAGTACAAATATAGTGCTGATATCTAAATCAATGTTCATGACATCGGTTGAGTAAAAGAGTTGAAGATTCAACTTGAGGAATTTCTTGATAGAGGATTCACCCAACTTAGTATATCTGCGTGGGGTGTATCTGTATTGATTAGCATGAAGAGATATGGTACTTTGCGATTTCATATTGAATGCAAAGAGTTCAACCAGGTGACTATAATGAACGAGTACTTGTTATCGTGTATGGATGAATTATTTGATCCCTGAAGTTAATCAGTGGTCTATTCAGTGTTTGATTGATAAGTGGCTACCATTATTTGGAAAGTCAACTATGAGGATATACTGAAGACATCTTCTTATATCAAGTATGCTTGTTATGAATTCGTGATTATGCTATTTCGATTGATATATGATCTAGCAGTATTGATGGATTTGATGAATGATATCTTCAAACCATAATTTGATTTCTTTGCGATGAATTGATTAATGACCTGTTGGTGTATAGAAAGTCGCAGACTGAGAATTGATTGTATTGAAATTTCTTGAGAGAAACAATTGTTTCCAAAAGCTAGCAAGAGATAGAAGATCTATTATCTTGAAGTGAGTTTACTTCAGGCATCTTTGTTGACCTATATAAGTGGAAACAACCGAGGTACGCATGTTCTTGAGATTTTCTTGATCTTGTTAGAGATTCATTAATGAATTTCGAAGGTAGCTCTATTATTAACTATTTGACACAGAAAGCTACACTTTCTGATGAATTGATAAACGTGAAGCCAATTTTTAAATATTGAAATGATGGATGACCACAACTTCAGTATTTGACATTGCCTAGTGGATTCGACTAATATGATGGTTATTTGGAGGATATGACCAGTGTTACTATTTTCTCGTGTATGGGTCAAGTTTCACCGATATAGTGGATATGATAAATTCATTATGCATAGTGAAGCACGAACAAGAGATAAAAGTGTGTTAATTCAAAATGGTAACGTACTTGTATATGCTTTGAGGAGATTGAATCTTTATGAATAGAATAATTCTACTCATGACTTGAAACTGATTGTGATCCTACGGCTATTGTATTAGCGGATTCATTGAACATAAAGACTTGTATTTCATGATTGATGGTACTGAATGGGAGAAAATTTCTGAGTATTCAACTAAATTCTTGAATTGCGATTATTTGAAAGCAGAATATCAGAGATCGTTTGATTTGTTATAATCCTTCGAGATTTGTGAATATATGAATATATTGCGATGGATTTCGTGGAAGGATTATCATTTAATAGATAAGTCCCGATGATATTGGTTATAGTGGATTGATTAATCAAATCTGCTTGACTTTATGTGTTGTGTTGTTATGATCGATACATCTTGATTACATGGGATACCTGTGGATATAATATATGACAGGGATTCTTGTTCTACATCTTGTTCTACACCTTGTTTTATATCTTGATTATGATAATTTTCTGAGCACTCTGGATATTTACCCGAGGTTGCTTCTTGATCATATGTTGCGAGCATGTGAAGTGGATTTCCTTGTGGCTATTGTATGAGCTTGCTATTTAGTGGAAATTCCATCACACGAATTACTTAGTATATGGGTAATTGCTTGTATGGATACTTGATTCTAAAGAAAATGTCTTGAGCACGAATACTTCTTGTGAAAGTTTCATGGGAAAGTCACGGTATCGAGAAGGTTATGAGAGAATAATACTCGCAGGTAATTGATAATATAGTGTGGTATACCATATTCTTGCTATTCTTGACTTCTATTTGTTATTTATATGTGTTATAATTTCGATCAGTAAAAACTCGAGGTCGAATTTTCTTTAAGGAGGGGAGGATGTAACGCCCGTCCTAATTCCTGTTAAATTCTTGACTTGCATATTTATATGCTATTTTAATTGAGTTAATTATTTAACTAATTGAGCAAGTTTAGGTCCTAATTGTTTAAGTTGAAACATTAGGGTCATTTGTGAAAATTAAAATTTAGGGGCTTAATTGCTCAAATTGAAGCATTAAGGGCCTTTGTGTTAAAAGTGAAACTTGAGGGGCCAAAGTGCAATTCTTGAAACTTGAAAGGATAAACTTGTGTTTGCCTTTTCTCAGATCATTGTTTCCCCCAAATGTCTCTCGTTCTCTTGCTCAGTCTCAGAAAAGAAAAGTTAGGGTTTACCCTATTCTCGACTCCTCTTGCTTAATTATGCATCTGTTCAAAAATCCGACTCCGCAAAAATGATCAGGGCGGTGAGCAGAGCATTTCCTGCCAAACAGAAATTAGTTTGGGTGAATTTGATTTCGGAGTAGGTAAGTCACTAGCTCCCCCTTGCTTGTAATAACATGCATATACGTTATTCTTGGTACTTGTACTTGTTAATTTCGTGATTTGGTTGAATTTTGTGATACTTGTAAATTTGGGACAAAGGGAGTATTATCAAACTATGTGAAAGAATGAATAGCCTTGAAAGATGATGTCCTGGGTATGTTGAAAATATATTCCTAAGTGTTAGTAATTATACTTATACTTTTGGGACGGTGAAACGAATGGAGTATAATTTATTTAAGTTTTGGCATGTCGAGTAGAGTGGGCGGCCGCCCAAAATGGGCGCGCGACCGCACAATCCATCGGAGAATTTTGGTCATGGAACAGGGCATTGTGGGCGGCCGCACAAGGTAGTTCAGGCGACCGCACACTTTAACCTGAGTTTGATAAGTTGTTCCAAGTTAAGTATAAAAGGTTAATACTTGTCAATCCTTTAAGGGATGGTCTAGGTCAATGGAATGAGTGTTTTGGGATGTTGTCATGGTTGTTGAGAATCGTATCCCGAGCGTGGGGCCAAGTAGGACCACGGGTCTGGGGCGCGACATTGAACATGAATATTCAATGATTTGAATAGAGAATTTGAGCCTTAGTATAAGATGTCCTAGCAAGTGTATATGTACCTTTTGGGGCATTAGAACTTGGTCTTGAACATGAGTACTCATAGAATTAAAATGAGAACTTGAGCCTAAGAGTAAGAACTCTTTTAATTGTCTTGAAAGTGCTATGAACAAGCACTAATGTGTTATATGTGTCTTGAAACCAATGTTTGTGTACCTTAGGGGCACTAGAACAATGTCTTGAGCTTGAATATCCAAAGATTGGAATGATAACTCGAGTATAAGACAATAAAATCTTGTACATGTCTTAAACATCCATAGAAGTGGATTGAGAACTTGAATATAAGATGATAAAATCTTGTACATGTCTTGAAACTAATACATGTGTATGGTAGTAATCTTGTAAGTGTTATAGAACACTAGAAGTATCAGGACAAGATCCTTAGCTTGAACATCCAAAGAATTGGAGTGTGAACTTGAATATAAAAGGAAGAACTCTTGTTCATGTCTTGAAACCAATACGTGTGTATGATAATGAACTTGAAAGTGCTATGAACAAGCACTAACGTGCTAGAACTATCCTTGATGTGTATGTGCAAATCTCGCACATAACTACTTGATAGAATGTGGCTTGTTGACTACTTGATACTTGGTATTAATAACCAAATAGTTAGAATGTGGAACTAGATAGAGAATGAACAACTCTACTACATACTCGAATCTAATACGTGTGTATTGAAAGTGCTATGAACAAGCACTAATGTGCTAGTAATTGGTTTTAATCGTGCATATACTCAATGAAGTATATAAGTATAAAGAAGATATCTTGTTCTTGAGTTGAGTTCCTAAAGAATGAGGGACTAGTGTAATACAAAGATAATTCATATAACTATGAATCCTACGATTTAAGTCAACAAGAATGATTACAGAACACAATATGTGTTGGAAAATTTATTCGATTGTTAACGATACATATACGCGAGATATGATTGTGACTAGGTACAATACGACCTATTCGACTACGTGCCTAGAGTCTAAGATGTTGGGCTCTACTTGGAAGTAAGGGTACCGTGATAGACACATTAATGTGTTAAAGATTATATGAATATGTACATGCAAATATGGCATATGATAAAGTGACATAGACTGATGTACCCTACTTCTTGTTTGGGGTCTGTTACTAGTAGACTCTAACTTGGATTGATTGTGTTACGTGGACACATTACGTGCCATTGTTATACTGATTTGTATTCGCAAATATTGCATACGTGTACTGGTATTTGGTGAGCACATGACTACATGGTTCATGAATGACTGGTCCACCACTTTTGGACTTAGTTCTATTCTTGTTAGTTTTGGTGAGCACATAATTATATGGTTCATGAAGGACTGGTCCACTACTTTTGGATTAGTTCTACTCTCGTAGTTCAAGTAAATACCTACTTGTGCATTCTTGTGTGAGTCCAGCTGGTTCTCCTTGCTTGTTCGGAGATATATAGGTTCACGCTTATCGCGAGTGCTGGGGATAAGCGATAATCAGGGATCTATGTATCTACGCTTGACCCCTTACTACAGGCCATAGTAAGAGCATAGATTCCTTTATTAGAGAAATACGCCTGATAAAAGTGAATGCTAAACTCGTGAACACCTCGTGAATCTTGTTCTTGTGAGTGACACTAGTTACCGGGTCCTCTTGTGTACTGCACAGCAGCAACTTGATTGATCGTAATTTGTCAACTGCAATAAGCAACGACAACAATGGTTTACTTGGGAGGAATAAGGTTGGAATATCCTTTGTAACGTGATAGTTTAGCCTTACGTGCTACCTACTTGATGATTTGGCTTAGCCTCTCATATACTTGTTACTTGATGACATCTTGAGCATGATTACTTGATAATCTTCTTGATTTGTATGATAACATGCTATGTACTTGTATCTAGTAACTTACTGAGATTTATCTCACCCCGTTCCTTGTTTATTTGTTTTCCCCCCAGGAAAGCAAATGGTAATACGTTGTGAGGCTCGACTTAGCAGGGGCCTACTTGGTAGGTTGTTCTTGTTGGGGATTGTTATCCTTTCTAGTTTTGGTGAGGACGATTTTGTATCAGTTGTTTAGACTCAGTATCTTGGGTAGACTTGTATAGTACTTGTATATAACCACATTTGGTTTAAATTTCTTGGTATAGAACTTGTGGTGAGCTATTTTAGCTCGTTTCTCTTGAGTATATATGATACCAGTTGATTTGTTCAGGTGTCATTCCCATTTTTCCGCTTCTTGTTAGTTACGCACACCATGTTCGAGGTTCCATTATAGAACCCCGGGACTTGGGGCGTGTCAGACCGTGGTGGTCAGTTGTAGTAGCGGCGGAGCTTGCCGGAGAAAACTGTAGTAGTATCAGTAACGTCGTTCAACATTTGTTCTCTTTACAACGTACCGCCATTGTCCTTTTTGTTGAACCAAACTTCATTTGTTAATGAGGGCTTGGATGTCTCTTTGTAACGTGTAGCAATCATCTGTCTCATGGCCTTCGTCTTGGTGGTATGAACAATGTCATCCTGGTGTGAAGGGTTGCAAGGGTGGTAGCTTGGATAGCAATGACAGCTTTTGTAGGGAGTTCATTCTTCCTCTGATTCTCAATCGTTCAAAGATTTGGGACGTAGGTACCCCTAACTTTGTGTACTTCTGAACAGAGTTTCATGATTCATAGCTCCCGTGCGTTGGGTGCAGGCATGGGGTATTTTCTAGGTACTTCTTGAGTTGAGTGAACGCAAATTTGCATCTTTGATTCCATTCTCCGTTTGAACATATTTCCATTTCTCTGATTGTGGGATCTCCCGCTATTGTGAGGCGACTGATGTATCGTAATAATCCCATAAGTTTGACCACCTCACACTTATCGTGGGGGGATGGTGTTGTTATCAGCTTTCTAATCATTTCGGGGTCGGCTTCAAATTTCTGTCCCAGTCTGTACCCTAAATCTTTTGTCTGAACCGTACCAAATCTGCACCTAATAGGGTCTAGGGGAACTTTCTGCCTTCTCAGAACGTTGAAGAGCTTCCTCAAATCCTCAATGTGTCGGCCGTAGGGTCTCTTGGAGTGCAACACCAGGTTATCTATGTAGACGTCTGTATCTGTTGGCGATCTTGTAGGCAGGTGGTAAGAGATACCAATGCCCTTCCATTCTAGGAATCTGTTGGCGTGACAATAAGTACCACATGGAGTGTGAAAGAGTAACTTTTCGTGTGTCTGTACTGTGGCGAGTATCCGATTTTTACCGGGGAAACCTTTGTGGAATGATCGAACGTCTCTGTCTTCGGTGACCTCTAGCAGTGAGTCTATGTCAAATGGCAGAAAGTCATGCTTGGCTCTTGTCTCGCCGAGCCTCGTGATGTCTTTGTGGACTGTCAATTTTCCTTCGTACTTCTTTGCGGAGATGACGTTGAGTAACCATTTCGGCCAATGTATAGGTTTGATGAAGTCCATCTGTAATAGTGTCTCTATCTTGATTGCTATGCGTGGTGACCATTCTGGCTTGACTGGTTGTAACCTCTGTCCAACTGATCCAATCTCTGGTATTTCCATCTTTTCCCACACTCTGTCCGGTGAGTCGTCGCAGGACCATGCAAAGATGTCCTCAAATTCTCTGAGCAGCTTGATCAATGCTTTTCGCTCTTCGTCTTGAAAGAAGCTTCCAATCTGAGTCCACTTCAGCTTATCTTGTCTTCCTAGATTCACACATGTTAACACCTCATCGGCAGCTTGGGCTCAGTTTTCCCTTTGATTCATTAGACTTGGATGGAGACACAAACTCAAAAGTGAGAAAAGGGAGCCTAGCTGACCTAGGAGACATTGACTCTTTAGGGGATGAACTGACCAGCCCCAGATTCTCGATAGAAGGAGTCACAGGTCCATATTCAATAGCAACCACGATATCGTCTTCGAGGCTCAGGTGCTGGAACAGGTCTTGGCCTTCCCATGGTTCTGTTTCTTTAGCTTCGCCGACCAATGGTTCATCGAGTGACACGAATTCAGTATCGTAAGTCAGGTCTTTGTTCACCTTGATGAAGTACTCGTTCTGGATGGTAGTAACCCTGCCAGTAGTCTTTCGAGGTTCCATATATCTTAGCTCTAGATTGGCTTGGTCGAGCTCGACATCTCTGAAGATTTCAAAACCCTTTTGCAGCTTCCCGTTGTGGTCAAACCATGGCTCTGCGAACTCGAAGTTAGAATATTTTTCACCTTCTTTCACATAGTAATTGTTGAGAGAAAGGTGGTAAGGTTTCATATCAGACTCTTGAGTACCTCTATCTGTTTCTGCTCTGCTTTTTCAGTGGGAGTAAGCGTGTATCCTAGCCCGAACAGGCCTCTGTGGTCTACTTCTTTAGTTAAGTGTGTGGGACCTTGTAAGCGCTTGCCTAGCTCCAGCCCCGGTATGAAGCCCATGTTTCGAAGTATCTTGTAGACGGGTAGCACTTTATCAGAAATTCTAGTGAGATCGTTATCACATATCTGGGCTTGTGCCACTATTTCGAAACCACTGAAGAGTCGGCGGTCCTCCTCAAGCTGAATTTGTAACACAGGTACTCCTTTCGTGTCGATGCCTTGTGCTGTTACTAAGTCGCTGTAGATAACTGTCACCTCATTCCCCGATTGGAATTTGACACATTTATGTAAAGAGGATGGAACATCATTGGCCTTGTGGAGCCAAGGGCGCCCTAGTAAGATGGTGAATGATGACGGTATGTCAATCACTTGGAAATCTGTAGACAGATTTTGTGCTCCCATAGTAATGGGAAGAGTGACAATCCCCAATACTGATCTGCATGTGGAGTCATAAGCCTTGATTGTCTGCTTTGAGGGCCTCAGAGTAGTCGGGTCTACACCTACTACGTCCATCATTCAAGACGCCAGTACATTGATGGCGGATCCATTGTCCACAAAAGCTCGAGGGATTTTCTTCCCGCTGATTTCGACTGTAATGTGCAGTGGTTCATTATGATCAATGCCAAACGGTGGTTCGTCAAGATCTGAGAAGGTGATGATGTTTCCGAATTGAATGTTGCCAATCATTTGTGTGACATTCTCGGGAGTTGTGTCTGATTGGACCATGGTAGCAGCCAAGTTCTTTTCTAGCATCTGCCGGTGAGCTAGAGATGAGGTGAGTAAAGACCATAGAGAGATGTGAGCTTGAGTTTGCTAAAGCTGCGTGAGGATGGGATCCTCTTTCTCAGGATATGATGTCTCTGATTCTTTATTGAAGACCTTCTTTGTACCCTTGGGATCTGACTGATAGATCTGTCCGAACCTTGTGAGTAGGTTGATTTCTGCTCGCATGTCGTATGGAGACTGCGGCATTTTGGCGGATTCTGCGAAGATTTCGGCTATAGATAGCGGTGGAGATTTAAGTGGAGATTCAGGTGGACATGAGTTTCAATCTCCTAGGAGAGAGGCTTCTAAAGATAGTTCATCAAATGACAGCATATAACAAGAAGAATGACTATCATTAATGAATTTTGAAGTACAGCCTATCTCTTCATCACTATAAAGCTCGGAGTCTGCCACAATAGGTTCGGCCAGATCACCAAGGTTTGTTGCTAAACAATCTTTGTCTAAGGAAAGCCTAGGATCTTTGAGCGAGCCCTTGTTGATCAACCTTTGAATTGACTTCTTTAATCCGGTGCACTCTTCGGTGGTGTGACCGGTAATCAGGTGATAGTCACAGAACTTCTTTGGATCATCGGAGAATGGTATGCAGTAATTTTCGGGTCTCTCGAGTAAGCCCCTTGCTAATAATTGCTCGAGCATACCGGTCATAGTGGTCCCTAGCCTTTCAAAGGCATCAGCCAAATCTGAGACATCCATTCATTTTTCTTTTTTAATCTTGGCTATAATCTCCCTCAGATCGGTTAGTACTTGGTCATTGATCAACTTATGTACTGCACGCTTTAGCTGTGAGCATTCATCGGTGGTATGACCGGTGATGTTGTGGAAGTTGCAGAACTTCGTCGGATCACTGCTCGGGTGAGACTCGTAGCCTTTTAGCGGTTTCAGCACCCCCATTCTTGATAAACCACAGAACAAAGATTTCACATCTAACTGTAGTTGCTTGAAGGCTTCGACCATTTCTAATATGCTAGTGTCATCTTCAGTTATTTCCACCATATTGACATCCATAGCGATAATCTTTCTTGGGTCCGCAATGACATTATCCTTGATGAGTTTCTGTACGATTTGCTTGATGGTGAAACACTCATTGTTGGTGTGACGGGACACCCTATGGTAGTAACAGAATTTGGACATGTCGCACCCATGCTTAGGCCATTGAAATTCACGTTCCACAGGAGTTATCAACCCAATCTTGACTAGTCCTCCGAATAGAGTATTCATGTCTAGCCCCAGTTCGGCGAAGGCGTCCACCATCTCGAGAATGCCGATGTTACCTCCGATGACTTCGACCATATTCACGCCACCATTGTTAGGGAGCGGGTTTGCTATGGTGTTCGGACCTTTAGGCTTTTCAATCTTGCCATCGGCTATGAGCTTTTGGATGGCTCGCTTGAGTAGTATGCAATCATCGGTAGTATGGCCGATGTAGTGATGGTACTTGCAGAACTTCTTTGCATCAAGGTTAGCCCTTTTGGTCAAGGGTTCATAATTCTCAAGTGGCTTGATCAAACCCTTCTTTAGCAATACTTCAAAGACTTTACTAGTAGGCATGCCGAAGTCGTCGAAATTATCTTCTTTCCGAGGAAAATTGTTTGTCACTGCTTGAACATCAAAGGCGGAGTTGTCTTGGACCATACTCACTTGACCGGCGATTTCTTTGGCTTTGGGAGCGGCACTTGTCGGAGCTTTATAGCGAAAAGAGGTATTTCCACTTTTGGCAGTTTCTTTAACAATACCGGTAATGCCGGCTTCGTGTCTGACCCCAGCGTCAACCATTTCCCGCAGATCGGGGAAGTAACCATTACCAATCGCAACCCTAAGCTCGGGCAACAAGCACTTGAAGAAGATTTGCTTTTGTTCTTTTTCATTAGGAGGGTATTGCACTTCTGCTAGCTTGTGATTCCACCTCTTGTAGAAGTCATAAATAGGCTCACCGGGCCTCTGCATTGTGTTCTCTAAATCAGTACGGTTGACGTGCCAATCTAGGTTTGACTGATACTTCTCGCAGAAAGTAGTGGTGATTTGCTCCCATGTCTCTCGTTCGGAGGGATCCAAACTCAAGAACCAACGGAGAGCGATTCCGTCCAAGCTGGTGTGGAAGACTCGGGCCATTTACTCATTGGTGCAGTCACGGGCTCTCATGGCTAGCACATAACTATCGAGATGAGTCTTGGGAAAAGTAATACCATGGAATGTAGAGACCTTTGGCATCTTGAAGTCTCTGGGTAGATGTGAATACCCCTTTCCGATGAAGCGACGCATGGGAAGTATCTTGTGATTATTTTTATTTACAAAAGGAATATTCTTAACGACACTAAAATTATGAGAGTCGCCACGCCGTTTTAATTAAAGCCAAAACATTGAAAAAAGCATTTTTAGTGGGTTCGGGGGTCAAATTACAACAAGAGAAGAATATTGGACGTTATCACTCCTATTGCCCGAATTGATCGGTCTTTCTATCATGATGAATGTGTTAGTAGTGTGTTAGTGATTTAGACCGGATCCGAAGATTGCCTACGTTCCTCTCAATGTGAGAAGCTCAGGTCAGCGTAGTTCGCAGAGAATTAGAATAGGCAGAAGAATCGGGATCATGCATAATGAGGGGGGAATTACCTAAAGATTAGGGTTTAGAAGTAGTTCCTAGATCATCCTCGGGTTGATGAACCCTCGATCATCATCGGCTATGAAATAACATGTAATTATGAAGATCGCAACCCTAAATATAGCATAAATAAGGTTTTAATCTATGAACACGAAGAACATGCGAAGAACATATATGAACATATGAATGAGCATGCAAAGAATATGAAGAAACTATGAATAAACATATAAGAGCATGAATATAAAAGATCTACATTAAGAATAATGTAAGAACATGAAGAAAAAGTTAGAAAACTTACCTATGTTGGCAAGAAATAAACCTTGGATCTTCTTGAGTGTTTGAATGTTAATTGGAGAGCAAAATATTGTTTAAGAACTCCAAAATTCGTACTTAGAGCTCTCAAAATCGGACCCCTAAACCAATGGAATGGAGTGGTTTATATAGTAAACTGATGGGAGGATCTGATGGTCCAGATCATCCAGCGCAAGGTTGGCCGCCTGGCCATGGTTGAAGCCGGTGACAATAGTGGCCGCGTGGCCAAGATCAACGCGGAGCAAGGTTGGCCGCGTGGCCAATGTTGCAGGCTGACTTGATTCTTAAGCTAGGGTTTCTGCATGGTTTTAAGGAAACCATTTACTACCTAATTTGATAGATTTTTCCATAAATGAGATATTTTGGGAATCCGGGACAAGTCTTTGCAAGGTTTCTAATTCCTATAAAGTCCTTGTATTTTTGGGAAAGTCCTAATAAACTCATTTTCAGGTCGGGTACTAACAGTAGCCCCTCGGCGACGCTTCTTGCAAGGCAATGTGGGGTCGACGATAAAAGAATGATCCGTCTGAAACATGAGTTTCAAAACAGATGAAAGGTAAGGGAACGGCTGAACCTTGGCAGGCGACCTACGTATCCACGGGGGAATCAAGCCAAACGTAGTTCAAATCTGATGGGAAATTGGGAATGACTGTCCTCTGATGGGGAGCAACGTCTTTTGCTGGAGAAAATGCACCTGCTGGGGATGAGAGATGACCGCGTCGGTCGGGTGGCTGGACCTTTTCAGGTTTCCTACGTATCCTCCGAGGAATCAAGCCGGTCGTAGTTCAGAGTCATTTGGGAAAGACGAGACATCGAACCTCTACTGTGGATAATAAACCTACGGATACTTTCTTGTATGAAGAACGAACATTCATAAGCAATGAAGTTATTTGGGAAAATTAAAGACTACGTTGTCTAAATGATCCCAAGATGGAATGATAAACGCAATCAGGATCGCCAGGGTTCCTGCCGATTGCCCTAAAGTAATAGATGTCAGATCTCTCGCGAACAAAACGCCGAGGCTTCTTCCAACCACGATCGATCAAGGATACGTATGTCATAGAGGCGCCGAAGTCTCTACAACCATACGAATCTTAATAATAGATGCCGGATCTCTCGCAAACAGAAACGCCGAGGCTTCTGCCAATTACGATTGATCAAGGATACGTATGTCATAGAGGCGCCGAAGTCTCTACAACCATACGAATCCTAAAATAGATGCTGGATCGCTCGAAAACAGAAACGCCGAGGCTTCTGCCAATTACGATTGATCAAGGATACATATGTCATAGAGGCGCCGAAGTCTCTACAACCATACGAATCCTAAAATAGATGCTGGATCGCTCGCAAACAGAAACGCCGAGGCTTCTGCCAATTACGATTGATCTAGGATGGTATGTCATAGAGGTGCCGAAGTCTCTGTAATCATACGAATCCTAAGCAAATATTCTGTGAAGAATGGAAATTTTAAGGGGCTTTCCGTACCCAAAGGTAACGAATATCAGTCAGAATTGCGCTAAGGGCATTTAAGATGAATTAAAGGGAAAAGATCAGGGACAAAAGTGGAATTTTATCTGAAGGGACAAGGTTGGCCGCGTGGCCAAACACACTAAACTGCAATAGTGGCCGCGTGGCCAAGACCGCTGAATGGTCAGATCTATTTCACACGGATCGCTGATCTGACGGCTGGGGTTGCAAGGGCAAAAGTGGCCGCGTGGCCAAGGCTGCCGACGGGCTGACTCCTTGGTCACATCACCAGACACCTCCCCTCTTCTTCTTCTTTTCTTCTTTCTTCTTCTTCCTTCCTCCATTGTTAACGAGTTAGAGAGAGAAAATTGGTTTTTAGAGAGAGAAAGCTTGGATTTTGATAATCTTGAAGACTTCGTTTCACATACTTCTCGAAGCTATGGCAGATTGGATCAATGAGGCGTTATTTAGGGATTTCCCGGGCTAAGGTGGGTATATGATTCCACAACAAGAGCCACAAGGAGAGGGGCACGGTTATGCTCAGGGCGCGGGAAATGTCGGGGTTGATCCAGGAGCGGGCTTTGAAGCGGCGCCCTTGATTCCACGGGGCGGTTTGAGACCACGAGCCGCGACTCGGAATTACCGCGATAATCTGCTGCGGTCTACGTTCGACCAAGATTACGATTTTTACATCGACTCTGAGCGTCATTGGTCGATGGGGCTTCCGGAGACGCGAGAGGTAAATTTCGAATTTTCATTCCTCTCTTTCTTGCACATTTGTATGTTCTACGCACATAATATGAAATGCTAGAATAATGAAATGCTAGAATTTAAATTGCTAGAATGGTAACATACCTGTGCTGTGTTTACCTGCAGAGGATCAAGGCTCGTGGGTCCACAGTGACTGTGGGCAAACTGTGGGCGTCCCTGCCGGAGGGACCGGGCGGTTTGCGTGCTCGGGTCGAGGCTATGGGCTTTGGCCCATTCTTTGACAGTGTCCGCATGGTCGGGGCTACCCTGAAGGTGGCAGCGGTGATAGAGGTGTGCCGGGAGTTCTGGTGGGATACCACCCATACCTTCCACTTCAGTTGGGGAGAGATTACCATCACGCCAACGGATTTCGCGGCCATCACAGGGTTGAGGTTTACTGGTACCCCTTTGCCTTTTGATGAGAGCTTGGCGGAGCGGCGGGACTATAGACAGGCTCTGCTGGGAGTCGATACCGACCTGGGAGGAGGTTTCAAGGGTTATGGAGTGGAGGCCGGGAAGGTGAATCGCTTGGTGGAGGTGGCTATTGAGGCCTTTAGTAGGGGGGAGTATGATTTGGATTGCTTGGTCCGGCTGTTCTTATGGTACAGCTTTTCAGAGATTTTGTTTCCCAGTAGGGCTACCGTCTGCCGGTACTCACTGCTAGGGGCTTTTGTGGACTTGGACCAGGTCGGTGGGATTTCTTGGGGCGGAGCTGGTTTGGCTGAGATTTACCGGGCTTTGGACCATTGCTCGAGGGCTAGCTCGTCGGCCTTTGACGGGTTCCAGTTTGCCTTTGAGGTATGCTCTTGACTACCCTTCCTTTCATTTGTTGAGATCTTTGTTCTATCTTTTGGTCTGAAATGTCTTTTTTCATTGCATGCACAGGCTTGGGTGTACGAGATCTTCGGTGTCGCCCCTTTTCAGTTGGTGATGAGTGCCAACAAGGTTGTTCCCATCATGTCATACTGGTGTAAAGGCAACAGGGCTCCTCCCCGCAGAAACCGGGATAGGAAGACGGTGGATGCTGCTGATCTTAGGAGGGTGTTCGCGATGTCTGAGCCCATCGGGGTCAGATTTTACCCATGGAGCCCGGCCAATGAGGCTTCGGTGGGTCCCTATATAGTGGATTTGACCGCTTTTAGGGTTCTGCTTGTGGGTCTCACCGGGGAGGCCATGTATCTTGGGGAGAGGGTGGTTCGTCAGCACAGGGCTGGTGCGTTACCGTGGGCTCCTTATGACCCTCCTCGGGATATGCTCCGTCCCGCGAGGTTGGCGACTTTCTTGGCTCCCACTCCGGCAGAGCATTACAGAGGGAGTGATGACTATGCCGGCTACGTGCGGACACGGCTGATCAGCCCTCAGGTTCGGGCTCGGATGCTATCAGGAGAGGGATCGAGCTCGGCCCGGTACGTTGGTCGGAGTCGGCCTTTGGTTGACATGCCCCTTCGCTCGAGTAGCGTGAGAGTGATGAGGGGCGGCCGGGAGGTGGAGCTTAGCTTGGAGCCGACTGATGCCGATCTTGTTGAGGAGACATTCATTCCTCCGCCCGACGCTGGGGTACGGCTTTGTGCTTTGTATTAGTCATGTTTGCACAGATCTATTTCTTTCTGCATTGTAATCATTTGCCTTGGCTTCCCTTTCAGGTGACTCGGGAGGCATATATCCGTTCAGCTCGGCGGGAGAACGTGTTGATGCGCTTACTGAGGGAGGCGTACCATTCATGTACTTGTCAGAGGGACGACGTTGTGTCACCCCAGCGTCGTGAGCGGTCTCCGAACGGCGCGGGCTCTTCTCACATTGGTGGTCGAGCGGTCCGGGGACGGAGTTCGGGTGCCGGTAGTTCTCGGGCTTTAGCGCGGCGTGGAGACACCACGGAGGAAGATTCTGATTAGGATGGGGTCCATCTTTATTTCCCACACTGTTAGCTAGTAGAGAGCAGAGGGATATGTATGTATAGAACTAATGTATAAAATGCATGTATGTGTATCATGTTTCTAAAATGTAAATTTATTGTAGGAGCCTACTTGTGCAAACTAGTTATTTTACAGATGTTCCTAATTTTATACAATGCATGAGCCACGGAAGGGGGTAGGTACGTAGTTGCATGGATCCCTCACGGAGTGGGAGGGAACAAACTGGATTTCTGCATGGAGCGATGTTGGCCGCATGGCCATGGCGAGGCCCAGAGCAATGTTGGCCGCCTGGCCATGGCAAGATCTGGAGCAATGTTGGCCGCGTGGCCTAGGACGAAGTTGGCCGCCTGGCCAAGGGCAATATCGGCCGCGGGGCCAAGGGCATATGTGGCTGCGTGGCCAAATCCTGCGCCGCCTCCGGTTTTCCTTTTCCTGGCAAGAATCGGGAGTTGTGTAGTATTTAATGGGAGTTTGTGTCCTATTCAACTTCGTACCAGCAGCTCTTTTGATCAATTTTGAGTTCCAATCATCAACTTGCTCTTCTTTTGTCATGGATCACAATGCAAGGCTTTCTAGACTTGAAAAAGGAGCTTTCATAACATCTTTGGAGAAGTGGGTTGCCAAGATATCCGGTCCTTGTCGTAGGAAATTTGAGAAGCGCTATGGGATCAAGTGTCTTTGGTCATTCTTGCACATGAACTCCAACACTAACCTCTTGCAAGCTTGCGGGAAGTTTTGGAACGACACTCTTCATGTTTTCAACTTTTCTTTTAATGAGATGGTACCCACTTATGAAGACATCAAGGTGCTTTGCGGTTGTGAAGGGAAGGGTACACTTGCATTGCCCTTTGATTTTATTCCTTTGCATGACAAGTTGATAGCCTTTGGTGTGCCCGCAGATGACCTTGGTAAGTATACTAGAGGTGGCTACGTCGACCTTTCTTGGATGCCAAGGCACTTTATGCATGCGGATGTGACCTCGGACCGTTCTTTGGACCATCTTGCCTTGTGTTTATTTGCTTCTATTCTTTTCCCTTCCGAAGTCGGATGTGCTAGTGAGGGGTGTTTGACCATGGTGAATGCGGCTCGTTCGGGACATGACATTGTACCGGCCATCCTTGGGGAGCTCATTTGTGGGATTCCTCATCTTTCGGTTTATGGCGGGATGCCGTGCGGCAGTGATAGACTTTTGACCATGTGGTTGCAAGAAAGGCTCCGAGTGAACAAGCCAGCGGTTTCTTCGGCGGTGACCCCATGGATGCACCGTATTAGAGGTATAGAGGAGAGGTTCGAGGGAATGACTCTCAAGGGTTGGGAGAGGTACTTGGCGGAGATGATGACCGATGACATCAAATGGGTGGTGCCCCATTGGCACATTAATTCCGTGAAGGAGAAGCAAGTGGGATTGCACATGATTAAACTTCCGTCATTTTCTGGGACCACTTTCTACTACCCTGCTAGAGTACTCCGTCAATACGGTCTAGTGCAAACCATCCCCGAGGGTTGGGACGAGGAGAGGACCCGTTTTCCTTTCGGCATACTTCATTTGGATGATAGCGCTTCGGTTCTCCTTTCTCAAATGTGGGGCGAGGCCGGTTTTTTCCATAGGACTCTCATCACACGCTCCAACAACACCTACCTATCACGAGAGTATTTGGATTGGTTTATGGAGAGACTTGGGCAAACGGAGCAGACTCTAGAGACCCTGAGGGGCACTATTTTGGCATCCTGTGCTCCTAGTTGTTCGTTGAGGATGAAGGAGGCGATGGCTTATGAGAGGAAGAGGAGTCAGAGCATGGCTAATGGAGATGGAGCGGGGACTTCAAGGAAGAGAAAGGATGGAGAGACTCCTAGTGTCAAAGCAAAAGGGGTTAGCGAATTTGAGAGGAGGTTTTGTGAGAACCCTAACAAGAAGAAGGTTCGCCGTGGTCAAAGCAAGAAGAAAGGGACCGAAGGCACGAGTGGCACTAAAGAGTAGTTCCGAGGATCCTTCCATGGTCGTTGCAAACACATTGTTTTAATTTAGTTTACTTTTGTTTTAGTTTCAATTTCAGAATAGGTTATTTATTCAAAAAGTATGTCAAGCTTAGACTCATCAAATAAGTGTTAACATGCAATGACTATGGAAATAAAAGTTTTTGCTTTCAGAAAATACAACTTCTATCTTTATTGCTTAACAGGATTTGGATGTTTATTTGTTTTTTAGACCGCACCTTTTGAAAGGCTGCCTACGTTCCCCTTTTACAAATAGGACTAAGGGGCTTAGGTCACCGTAGTTCACTCCAGTCAGACTAGAATGATTTTAAAGAAAGGGAAGATAGAAGGGGGAATGCTCTAACTTTTGCCTAGACCGTCCTTGCGGGTTTTCGATCTAGCGAGCTTTGTACGCACCCTTATTTTGCATAGACCGCCCTTTGCGGGTTTTCAGTCCATCGGGCTTCTTTTTGCGTAGTAAACATTTTTTTTTTTTGAGAGGGGGGTTATGCTAGTCGTAGTAGCGTCTGAGCTTGCTGAGGTTGACTGGTTCCTTGAACGGGTTGCCATCCAAATCTGCCATTCTGACCGCTCCTCCGGAGAAGATCTTCTGTACTACAAACGGCCATACCCAAGTGGGGGCCCATTTCCCGAGGGGGTTGAATTTGTTGGGTAAGCGTGCTTTGAGCACCAAGTCTCCTTCCTTTATGTCAACAGGCTTGACCTTTTTATTGAAGGCTTTTGTCGTTCTCCTTTGATAGGCCCGGATGTGTTCCATGGCCTTCAATCTGCGTTCGTCGAGTGTTGGCAACTGATCATAGCGACTACGAAGCCATTCTACCTCATTCACTTGGTTCTCGAGCAAGATCCTCAAAGATGGCACCTCCAACTCAATAGGGAGCACTGCCTCCATGCCGTATGTCAAAGCGTAAGGGGTCTCTCCAGTAGCGGTGCGGACTGACGTTCTGTACCCCCAAAGTGCTAATGGTAACTTCTCGGGCCAATCCCGCCCTTGCGAAGCCATCTTGCGAATTATCTGCTCTATCGTCTTGTTGGCCGCCTCAACCGCGCCGTTAGTCTGTGGATAGTATGGGGAAGATTTCTTTCGTTCGATCTTGAATTCTACAAGCAAGCGAGCACACTCGGCTTCGAAATGACTGCCATTATCTGATATAATGAGGTTAGGAACCCCATACCGACACATAATGTTCTCTTTGATAAACTGCGCTACCTTCTTGGAATTCAGCACCTTGTAAGACTGAGCTTCGACCCACTTTGTGAAGTAGTCGACCGCGACGACGACGAATTCATGACCATTACTACCGGCCGGCGAGATCTTCCCAATAATGTCTATACCCCACGTGGCGAATGGCCAAGGCGTGGTGGAACTATACAATTCGTGTGGGGGGATGTGGTTGAGGTTGGAGCATACTTGGCACTTGTGACACCGTCGAACCCATTGAATACAGTCTGTCTCCATGGTAATCCAATAATAGCCTAGCCGAGTGATCTTCTGTCTAAGCATCCTTGCATTCATGTGGGGTCCGCACAACCCGTTGTGTACTTCTTCCATTATTGCTTCAGCTTTCTTGTTGTCGACACATAAGAGCAACGGACCATCGTAATGCCTCTTGTACAAAGTATCGTCTAACAGCACAAACTGCCCCGCCAACCTTTTGAGTGCTTGCAGACTCTTGGCCTTCACATCTCCGTCAAAGGACATCTCTCCGTGCTTAAGGAATTTGTAGATTTGGGCGTACCATTGATCTCCGTTTACCTCGGCATTGATCTGGATTTCACAGCAATAGGCGGGGTTCTCTCTTCGTCCAACCCTGAATGGTTTCACGGACCTTCCCTCTGGAATTTCAACTAAGGAGGCCAATGTAGCTAGGGCATCCGCGAACCTATTTCTGTCTCGCGGCAGGAAGTGGAAGGTAACCTCTTTGAACTGTGCTATCAACTCATCCATGTAACCTTGGTACCGCTGCAGGCAAGGATCAATAGTTTTCCATTTCTTCGCCGTTTGGTTAATAATCAAAGCAGAGTCTCCATACACTTCTAACTCTTTCACGTTGCGTTCTAGGGCGGCCTCCAATCCGGCTATACACGCCTTATACTCGGCGGCGTTGTTGGTTGCTGAAAAGTTCAGCTTGATGGCTATGGGAGTGTGCTCATCTTTGGGATCAATAAGTAGGAGTCCGACTCCATTCCCTCGTTTGTTTGCAGCTCCGTCAAAGAATAATTGCCACCTTTCTGCGACCTCAATTGCGAAAATGTCGTCGTCCGGGAACTCGGGGTCGGGTCCTCTTGTCTCGGTGCTTGGAGAGTCTGCGAGCTGATCGGCCATTGCCCTCCCCTTGATTGCTTTCCTCGGTACATAAGTAATGTCTAACTCTCCCAAGAACACTGACCATTTAGCGAGTCTCATAGACAGGGAGGGTTTATCAAACAGGTACTTGATAGGATCCATTTTCGAGACTAGTAAGATCGGATGGGATACCATGTAGTGCTTAAGCTTCGTCACCACCCATACTAGGCCTATGCAGGTCTTCTCGAGCGCGGAGTAATTGAGTTCGCTACCTTGTAACTTTCGGCTGACAAAGTACACTGCTTTCTCAATCCGGGAATCTTTGGCTTCTTGCGCTAACATGGCTCCGACGGCGGTGTCTGTCACAGTTAAGTATAGTAGGAACGGCTTCTCCTTATGCGGCGGGCGCAGGATTGGGGTATTCACCAAATATTGTTTGATCCTTTCGAAGGCTATCTGGCAGTCATGATCCCACTCCACACTGGCTGTTTTCTTCATTAACTTGAAAATTGGTTCGCAGATGGTGGTCAGCTGATTGATAAACCGACTGATGTATTGCAGGCGTCCCATGAATCCTTTTATCCCCGTCTCGGTACGGGGTGGCCTCATCTCCAGGATGGCTTGAATCTTCCTTGGGTCGGCTTCGATCCCATTCTCGGTGACCATGTAACCTAATACTTTCCCTCTACGAACTCCAAAGGTGCATTTCGCCGGGTTCAAACGCATGGCGTGCTCTCTCAACCTGTTGAAGAATTTTCTGAGATCTATCAAGTGTTGGCCCCTAGACCCTTTGGAATGTATAATCATGTCATCCACGTACACCTCAATCTCCTTGTGGATCATATCGTGGAATAAAGTCGTAACTGCCCGTTGGTAGGTAGCCCCAGCGTTCCTCAGCCCGAATGGCATGACAGTATAGCAAAAAGTCCCCCATGGGGTGGTGAAAGCTGTTTTTTCTTGGTCCTCCTCGGCCATCTTGATTTGGTTATAGCCGGCAAACCCATCCACAAACGACTTGACCTCATAGTGGGCGGTCGCATCCACCAACATGTCGATATTTGGCAAGGGGAAGTCATCCTTTGGTGTAGCTTTGTTGAGATCCCGAAAATCCACACATACTCTGACTTTACCGTTGGATTTCTTGACAGTCACCAGATTTGATAACCAAGTTGGATATTCGATCACCCTGATGAAACCCACACGGAGTAGCTTCTCAATCTCTTCCTTCACTTGCAAAGACCATTCCGGCTTAATGCGGCGCAGCTTCTTCTTGACTGGCTTAGCGTCTGGTGCCGTCGGGATTCTGTGCTCTACGATCGAGTTGTCAAGCCCCGGCATGTCCTTATAAGACCATGCAAACACATCCACATATTCTTTGAGTAGCTCAATCAGTGCTTCCCTTTCGGCTCCGCTGAAGAAACTCCCAATCTGCGTTTCCTTAGGCTCGACTTCGGTTCCCAAATTCACGCATGTTAACACCTCATCGGCAGCTTGGGCTCGAGATTCTTATTTATTAATAACCTGTTCTGAGATCTCTTTAATGTATTCATCATTTAATGTGTCTGTGTCTGCCTCTTCTAATGAATCGTTATTAACTAAGTGTATATCATTAGTTTGATTATTAGCCAATTTATCAGTTAAAAGAGTGACTATGGAGGGATACTCGGAAAGGTCGAGGGTTTCATTCATGGCAAAAGGGAAAATAGCGTTTGCAACAAGATCATAGTCTTCAGACGTAAGGTCGTCAGACTTAGAGGAAGACTCAAATTCAAAATGTAAAACACTAGACTCTGGGGACGGGGATTTTGGGTGAGTGACAGGAGATGCTGCAGGAGTGGCGACAGGAGAAGGAGTAAGCCCCAGTGTTCCCATCATAAATTCCGGAGTAGCTATAGGTCCCCCAATGATGCACCAATTCTTGAGCTTGTCCCCCATGGGTACCACCAATGTCCTTGGGTCCACCTTATCCTCAGAATCATCTCCAATGATGGCGACCATGTCTTCGTGCAACCCCAGATTACCCAGATGTTGAAGAAGATATTGGCCGTCCCACGTCTCAGTCAAACTCGGAGTTTCTGCGGCTTCTATTGCTTGCTTGTCAAGGGTTGCGGCTTCAAGTTGATCTGCCAAGTCATCTGCGACCTTGGTGGAGTACTCATGCCTGATGGTTCTAACTCTGCCCGTGGCTTTGTCATATTCCATGTAAGTCAGCTTCATGTTGGACCGATCGAATTCCACATCTCTGAAAATCTCGAACCCTTTCTGCAATTTTCCGGTGTGGTCAATCCATGGTTCGGCGAACTCAAAACACGAAAACTCCTCGCCTTCCCTGACAAAGTAGCTATTCAGGGACAGGCGATATGGCCGCATTTCAGGCTTTTTGTAGGGAAGCTTCATCTTTTTAAGCAATTCTATCCTTTGTTGCTCCATCTTGTCTTCAAGAGTAAGGGTGTACCCTAGACCGAACAACCCCCGATGATCAACCTCTTCAACCAATTCTGTGGGGCCTTGCAAGTTCTTACCTAGCCCCAGCCCCGGTATAAAACCCATGTTACGCAGTATCTTGACAACAGGTGCCACTTTGTCCGTTGTTTTGGTGAGGTCGATGGTGCAGACCTGTGCTTGAGCGACTATTTCGAAGCCATTGAAGAGTCGGCTCTCTTCCCCATGCTGAATCTGTAAGACAGGAACGCCCTTGGTGTCTGTCCCTTGGGAAGTTACGAGATCACTGTAGATGATGGTCACTTCATTACCAGATTGAAACTTCACACACTGGTGTAGGGAAGATGGGACAGCGCCCGACTGATGTAACCATGGCCGGCCGAGGAGGAGTGAGAAGGTTGCGGGGATGTCTATGACGTGGAAGTCGGTTGGTAGGATCTTTGTTCCGATGGTAATGGGTAAGGTGGCTTCGCCTATCACGGCGCGGCATGTAGAGTCATAAGCTTTGATGGTTTGCTTGGATGGGCGTAAATCAACACCATGAACGCCAACCACATCCATCATCCTTGAAGGCAGGATATTAATAGCAGAACCATTGTCAATGAATACACGGGGAATCTTCTTGCCATTTACTTCGACAATGATGTATAAAGGATCATTATGATCAACTCCGAACGCTGGCTTGTCTAGCTCCGAGAAAGTGATGATGTTTCCGTAGTGGATATTACCAATCATGTGGGTGACGTCTTCCGGGGTAATAGTGGATGGTACCATGGTGGCGGCGAGGTTTTGCTCGAGCATGAGGCGATGGGCTAGGGAGGAGGTGAGTAGGGACCATAGTGAAATATGGGCTTGGGTTTGTTTGAGTTGAGTGAGGATAGGGTCTTCTTTGTCTAGGTCGGCTTGCTCGGGTTCCTTCCCAAAGATTTTCTTTGCACCCTTCGGGTCGGATTGGTACACTTGACCGGATCTTGTAAGGAGACAAACTTCTGCACGTAGCTCCTCCAAAGACAATGGCGAGTCATGACAAGGGGGCAAAACTTCGGTCTTTTCGGCCTCCTCGAAGATTTCGGCCCAAGAAAGGGGTTGAGAGGGTTTGGGACTCTCTTCCTCTAGGGATTCGACTTCACTCACTAGTTCTTCTAAAGACAACAAGTAGCAAGAAGATTCTTTATTATTAGTCATTGAAATACAACCCATCTCATCACAGTCCGCCACAACAGGCTCGGCCGGATCAGTGATCTCACTAAGTTCTACCATGAGTACATTGTTAGATACATAATCTCTAGGGTCTTCGATAACTCCCTTGTGGATGAGCTCTTGCACGGCCTTCTTGAGTTCAAAGAATTCTTCGGTAGTGTGACCGGTGCACTTGTGGTAGTGGCAAAACTTCGACAAATCGCAACCAAGGCGGGGAAGGTGTCCTTCTAATGGTTCGATCATTTCTAGCGTCACCAATTCCATGAAGATATCCACCATCGTGAGCCTTATCTTGTCAAGGGCATCCATGAGCTCTAGGATACTAATCTCGCATGTTTGCACCATATTCACCCCACCCCCATTGTTGGGAAGAGGGTTATTCACCACATTAGGACCCTTCGGCTTCTCAATCTTCTTGTCATTGATCAACCCTTGTACTACGCGCTTCAATTGAATACAACCATCCGTTGTGTGCCCGATGTGCTTGTGATACTTGCAGAACTTGGAGGCGTCCAAATCACTTCTTGGGTAGGCGGGTTGGTAATTTTCTAAAGGCTTGATAAGACCTCTCTTGACTAACACGTCAAAGACCTTCCCCATGGGCATACCAAAATCATCAAAATGCTCTCTCTGTTGTGGAGCCCCATTCCTTGTTACGGCTTGGACATCTAGCGGGACCTCTTTCTGGACCATATTCACTTGGCCGACGGCCTCCTTTCCACCCCTAGGAGGCGCAGGCGTAGTAGGAGCCTTGTAGCGGAAGGAGTTGTTGTTGTTGGTCTTTGGACTTTCCTTTGGCGGCACAATCCCAGTGAACCCTGCTTCGTACCTTACTCCGGCGTCAACCATTTCCCGCAAATCAGGGAAGTAACCATTACCTATAGCTGCTTTCATCTCCGGTAGCAAGCATTTGTAGAAAATCTGTTTCTGTTCCTTCGCCTTTGGTGGGTATTGGACCTCACACAACCGATGGTTCCACCTCTTGTAAAAATCATAAATAGCCTCGCCGGGCTTTTGCATAGTGTTCTCAAGATCCGTTCGATTCACATGCCAATCCAAGTTAGCTTGATATTTCTCACAGAAAATGGCGCTGATTTGATCCCATGTTTGCCTCTCGCTTGGTTCTAGCCCCAAGAACCAACGCAGAGCTATACCATCCAAAGTGCTATGAAATACGCGAGCCATTTGTTCGTTGGTGCAGTCACGAGCCCTCATGGCCAACACATAACTATCCAAATGAGTCTTAGGACACGAGTCACCATGAAACATTGCCACCTTAGGCATCTTGAAATCCTTGGGGAGAGCCCCTACTTGGCTAGGGTTGATTGTCTTGGTAGTCGGTGCACTTTTCTTATCCACGGTCTCAATCAACTTTCGCATTTGCTCTTGCATGGCCATAACCACAGGGTGATTGGAGATGTCGGGGATAGTTTCTGACAGAATGACGGGAGGAGTAATGGAAGCAGTAGCAGCGGCCATCCCAATACTCAGAGGCAACGAGGGTGCGGGTAGTTTGCTAGCAGAGAGGTAGCCGCCAAGCAATTCAGGGGAAGGTTCATAGACAGCCTTGTTCTTGCTCATGGTAGTGAAACCTTGTTGGGTGTAGAAATAAGGAGGTGGAACATTGCGGTAGCTTGGGAATGGGAAGGCAGTAGCATTGGTGTTGGGGGACAGTTGGTATTGACCTCTTCATCCTCGACATAAATGAAATTCTCCCCATCGGGCCCCAGTTTAGTCCCCTTTTGTTGAATGTGACCCTTCAACTGTTGGTTCTGGTCTTCCAACATCTTGTTGCTTTCCTCGAGATTCCTGATCTTGGCTTCTAGACCGGCGAGGAAGTTCTGGAGGCTTGGGGGAATACCATTGAGAGTAGCCTCAGTGTTGAGCTCGGCGACACTGGCAGGAGGAGCAGAGGCTGAAGCTGAAGCGGGAGTTGACATTGCTGATGACGCGACTGAGAACGTGGACGGAGTAGAAGCTTCACGTTGTAGTCGACCACCCGAACGGATCCAAACTTGCTTTGCTGAAAGGTTGAAGGGCAATGAAGCTTTAGGAGAGGGGGAAGGCTCATGCAAAGTATATTTTAATTTACAAAAACATACATTATTTACATCCTAATTGGTTGGAAGGGGTACCCCTTTTTCGCAACTAGTTAGAAGACTACGATCAGTGGAGGCCATCACTACGTCTATAGACCCCTCGTTTTTCACCTGCATTGCACACCCCCAAACGGACAATTTGGGCGAGGGTCCTATAGGGCAAACGGCTTCCACCAACCATCGGATCCTACGACTAACCCTTCCTTAAAGGCATTTAACGTGACGTCTATGTTACATCCTACGCAAGTTAATGATGAGCGGAGATCTTGACAATAAACACTCATCTCACCATGGCACGTCCCTTGTAGGGAAATCACTTTTTGTGCACTTTCTCTCAAAGATCTCGATTCATCATTGACTTGGGGATGACTCGACATAGACAGCACGTTAATTGACTATTAAGAAAAAGCTAGCCAAACCAACCGGTCAAAACCTAGGTGTGCTACCTATACTAGTGTGGGTTGACACGGGTTAGGTAAAAGGTTCCCACCGTATACGGTGAGTGGAATAGACGAGTGACTCGAAAAGAGTGCGGCAGTAGCACACAAATTCCTGCACATCGAATACTCCGGGTAATGGGGACCTGTGCAGTGCTGACACGGACTGTGGTAGTGTGTGGCAAGAAACTAATTCTTTTTAAGGAGAAAAGAGAGAAGCTTTTGATGTTAGGATGATGCAATGCAATGCATGAGAGAGGGAGAGAGAGCCATGTACAAGGGAGCATAGCAGAGTTTTGTTTGACCCTAATGCTAAAGTGAAGATAACAGGGATACAAGGATACAAGGTATATACGAAGTACAAGTATCAACAAAGTACAAGTATTAACATTGTGGGGTGCGCGGGTGCATGTGTGAACATGGCAAGTATGTGAGATGCATGTATAAACATGGCAAGTGTGTGCATGTGTAAACATGGAAAGTGTGTGGAGGGTACATGTGTGAACATGGCAAGTATGTGAGGTGCATGTATAAACATGGCAAGTGTGTGCATGTGTAAACATGGAAAGTGTGTGAGGTGCATGTGTAAACATGGCAAGTGTGAGGTGCACGTGTAAACATGGCAAGTCTGTGCATGCGTTAAACATGGCAAGTGTGTGCATGTGTAAACATGGTAGGTGTGTGCATGTGTAAACATGGCAGGTGTGTGCATGTGTAAACATGGCAAGTGTGTTCATGTGAGAACATGGCAAAGTGTAAGGTGCATGTGAGAACATGGCAGACATCATGATGTGAACGAAAGTTAGACCCACTAAGTTTGAAAAAGTTTCAAAGCAGTCCCCAGCAGAGTCGCCACTGTGAATACCCCTTTCCGATGAAGCGACGCATGGGAAGTATCTTGTGATTATTTTTATTTACAAAAGGAATATTCTTAACGACATTAAAATTATGAGAGTCGCCACGCCGTTTTAATTAAAGCCAAAACATTGAAAAAAGCATTTTTAGTGGGTTCGGGGGTCAAATTACAACAAGAGAAGAATATTGGACGTTATCACTCCTATTGCCCGAATTGATCGGTCTTTCTATCATGATGAATGTGTTAGTAGTGTGTTAGTGATTTAGACCGGATCCGAAGATTGCCTACGTTCCTCTCAATGTGAGAAGCTCAGGTCAGCGTAGTTCGCAGAGAATTAGAATAGGCAGAAGAATCGGGATCATGCATAATGAGGGGGGAATTACCTAAAGATTAGGGTTTAGAAGTAGTTCCTAGATCATCCTCGGGTTGATGAACCCTCGATCATCATCGGCTATGAAATAACATGTAATTATGAAGATCGCAACCCTAAATATAGCATAAATAAGGTTTTAATCTATGAACACGAAGAACATGCGAAGAACATATATGAACATATGAATGAGCATGCAAAGAATATGAAGAAACTATGAATAAACATATAAGAGCATGAATATAAAAGATCTACATTAAGAATAATGCAAGAACATGAAGAAAAAGTTAGAAAACTTACCTATGTTGGCAAGAAATAAACCTTGGATCTTCTTGAGTGTTTGAATGTTAATTGGAGAGCAAAATATTGTTTAAGAACTCCAAAATTCGTACTTAGAGCTCTCAAAATCGGACCCCTAAACCAATGGAATGGAGTGGTTTATATAGTAAACTGATGGGAGGATCTGATGGTCCAGATCATCCAGCGCAAGGTTGGCCGCCTGGCCATGGTTGAAGCCGGTGACAATAGTGGCCGCGTGGCCAAGATCAACGCGGAGCAAGGTTGGCCGCGTGGCCAATGTTGCAGGCTGACTTGATTCTTAAGCTAGGGTTTCTGCATGGTTTTAAGGAAACCATTTACTACCTAATTTGATAGATTTTGCCATAAATGAGATATTTTGGGAATACGGGACAAGTCTTTGCAAGGTTTCTAATTCCTATAAAGTCCTTGTATTTTTGGGAAAGTCCTAATAAACTCATTTTCAGGTCGGGTACTAACAGTAGAGCACCCACATTGCTTGGGTCAATAGTCTTAACGATCGGAGCGGATTGCTTGGAGACCGTGTCGGATGGCTTGTGGATCTGTTCTTGCATGGCAACCACTAGAGGGTGATTGGAGAAATATGTGCTACCATAGGCTTGTGTAGCGAGATGAGTAGTGGAGATTGTAGGTACGGCGGCACCGATGCTCAACGGTAGTGAAGGCGGTGGCAACTTGGTGGAGGACAAGTAACTACCCATCAATTCTGGTGACGGCTCATACTGACCCTTGCTGGAGGTTGCTTTTGTACCGAAATCAGGAGGAGGAACCCTTTGGTAGTTGGGCACCCTGAGAGGAATAGCATCATCATTGGCACGGTAACTTACAGGCACTGTCTCGTCTTCGATAAGAATAGCTTCCCCATTATGGAAGCTAGTTGCTACACTTTTCTTCTTCGTCTCAGTATGAAGATGATCTTTGAGTTCTTGGTTGACCCTTTCTAGAGACTTGATTCGATCCTCAAGCTTGGAGATTTGTAGCATGAGGTTGGTGAAGAATGCATGGAGAGGTGGCGGAATGTCCGAGGGTTTGATACTGGCGGCTATATCTGGATTGTCAGAGGCAGCGGAGACTGGCGGAGTGGAGACACTAGGAGTAGTAGGCTCTGATGATGGAGACATTGCTGATGCAGAGACTGAAGACTGAGCTTGCGGAAGGCTTTACCGTTGAAGACGACCACCGGAACGGACCCACACTTGCTTCTCTGTAGAGGTAGCGGACGAGAGGTTTAGGACGGGACAAGGCTCATGCAATGTATTTTTTTATTTACAAAACAATGTATTATTAGTCCTAATGGTTGGAAGGGGTACCCCTTTTTGGGTTACTATCTACAAAACCTGGATCAGTGGAGGTCATCAATACGTCTATAGACCCCTCGTTTTTCACCTGTATTGCACCTCCCAAACGGACAATTTGGTTGAGGGTCCTATAGGGCAAGCGACTTCCACCGACCTAACGGATCCTAGCGACTAACCCTTGTTTAAAGTCATTTAACGTAACGTTTATGTTACTTCTGTTAAATTTTTAACGAGCTTAGATCCTTGTACAAAGTATCAATCGGCTTACCATATGCACACCCTTGTAGGGAATTTCATTTTTGTGCTTTTTTTTTTTCTCTCGAAGGATCTCGACTCATTAAAGACTTAACGGATGACGGCATAAACGACACGTTAATTGTCTATAAAGAAAAGCTAGTCAAACCAACCGGTCAACATTGGAGTGTCCTAGACTTTGTGAGTGCATGGTTTCGAAATGAACAAGAGATTAACCTCGACTGCTTCACAAGTGAAAACAGTGAGTTAGATAGCTCGGGTGCCACGAAGATAGAGGCAAAAGGATCACCAAAATCTGTGCACTCAGCGGAGTATCCAGTAGGGTGTGCAGTGTGACACGGACCTAGTGGTAGTGTGCGGACAAAAACTAGTTATTTTTTAGGGATAAAACAGAGAGTTTTTTGTGTTTACATGTATGCAATGCAAAACAGTTAGGAAGGGTAGAATAGGAAACAATTAAGATATTAACGCACTAAAGTACAAGGGAAGCAAATATGTACAAGAGATAAAGTACAGGGGGGAAAGAAACAAGTAAGCATACAATCATGATATTGACGAAAGTTTGACCCTCTATGTTTGAAGATGTTCAAAGCTAGTCCACAGCGGAGTCGCCACTGTGAATACCTCTTTCCGTAAATACGGGCGACGCACGAAAAGTCTTTCTTTTATTTATCTTTTCTATGGGATTAAGATATTCAAGTTGGCATTTAACTTTATTAAGAGTCGCCACGTTGTTTTTATTGATCTAAAACATTGAGAAAAAGCTAACAAAGAGAGGGTTCGGGGGTCAAGTTACGACAAGAGAAGAATATTAAGTAATCACTCCTATCGCCCGAGACATCGGACTTTCTATCATGATGAATGTGTTAGTAGTGTGTTAGTGATTGAGACCGGATCCGAAGATTGCCTACGTTCCTCTCGTGATGAGAAGCTCAGGTCAGCGTAGTTCGCACATAATCGGAATAGAGAGAAGAAGTGGGATCATGCATGATGAAGGGGGAGGAGAAAGAATCATACAAGATGATCACATCCTAGAATAATGATTATACCATTGATAAGATCAATGTGTAGTCCTCACATTCATCCTTGGAGAGTTATTGATCATAGGAATATTTACCTAAAGTTTAGGGTTTAGAAGTAGTTCCTAGATCTCAGGGATCATCATCGGCTATGCAATATGAACAGGGATTAAAACATTAGATCTAGCATGTTATGCATGGGATAAGCCGTAGATCTAGCATAATAGTAAGAATATCATGAAACATGTATGAAATAACACATAAGCATGAAGATCGCTACCCTAGTTACAGAGCGTATTATGAATTCTAGCAAGAACATAAAGAATACGTTATGAATCATATGATTATAGATGTATAAACATAATGAAACTAGCATAAATCAGATCTAAACTAAGAAAACGTGTCAAATTCTTACCAATCTTGACAAGAACGAAGTCAAATCTCTCGCGCGGATTCGCCAGAACTTTGGGATTGTTCGAAAGGCTTGAAGGGAGAGCTCTGCCGTCAGTTTGGCTTGTGGAACTCGGGGAAGATAATTGTGTATCGAAATAATGAACTAAGGTCATCTATTTATAAGAAAACTTGACCCGGGAGAAGTGGCCTCCGGTCGGGGAAGTGGCCGCCCGGCCGGTCCAATGGATTGGCACAATTTTCGAGTTAAGTCTATCTGGACTCTGGAGGATGATCAGATAAGTCTATCTTCGATCCCTCATCCGATCATTCGAGAACATCTTCTTATTTGGGTTTTTCGGGAAATCCTGGATATGTCCTGCGCAGCTCGTAAATACCTGGGAGGTCCCTGTGAGTTCTAGAATGCCTAATACCTCATTTTCAGGTTGGGTACTAACAGATGTAAACGTTTTTCTTACGAATCCCTTTTAGCAAAGTGACGCCGGAGTTGCCATCCTTGATTAAGCAATGAGTTGAAATGAAGTGGCATTGCAATCCTTTATCGCAAAATTGTGAGATTGAGAGAAGATTGTCTTTTAGACTGGTAACTAGAGAAACATCTTGGATTGTTATTTTTCCTTTTCTGATGACTCCATAACCGATGGTTTTTCCTTTGCTATTGTCACCAAAAGTAACTGCTGGACCTTTTTCATTACGGACACTTTCCAATAGATTGATATCTCCAGTCATATGCCTTGAGAATCCACTGTCTAGATACCATAAACTTGTAACTTCATTGGAGTGACCAGCCATAAGGCAGAGGACCTACAAAATAAACATTTAAGATCGAGGTCCCCTTTATTATTTTTGGGTCCTAAAGATTAGCAGCTTTTGACAACCCACACTTGCCTCACAGAAGGTGGTTTAAACCTTCTAGGATTGGGTGTGAATCTTAAAAGACATTCAGCAGCCTTGTGACCATAATCATCACACACAGAACAATGGTGGAAGCCACCCAACTGAGGGGTAACAAACTTCGTTGAAGTCTTCAGCACAACATCGTTTACTGGTATGGATGAGGTCGCCTTTACAAAGTTCATCCACTTGAACTTTTCCGCCTTGCCACTACCCGCGGTCGTCGGTTTCCTTGCGGTCGCCAACTTCCTTGGTGCGGTCGACTGACCTCGCGGCAAGTGAATGCGGTAAGGTGATTCAGCGACCTTGCTGGTGCTTGCCGCAGCAGCAGGTTCATCCATGGCAATACCTTTCAACTTTTGTGCCTTGCCAGTTTGGTTCTTAGGGTAGACATAGTTGAACACTAGTTTCTTCTTTGGTTCTTGTCCTTCACCCTTTGAAACATGATGTTAGGCATTCGACCCTTCCAAAGTTTGTTTGGTAAATTTCTCATCTATTTCACAACAAGATGCACATTTAAAGTTGTCACTAGTTTGGAATCCCAAGCCTTCTTTATCACCACTAGGCTTTTGGGATTCTAGTATTTGTTCCATAGTAACACGAGAATCGGTCCACTCATTAGTGATCCGTTTAAGGTCGTTTATCTCAGCAACCAATTTGTCATTTTTAACTTTAAATATGGCATTTTGTTCTTCTAAGAAACGGTTTCGATCAGTAAGAGGAGTCATGCTCTTGATCTGTTCCTTAAGGAGGGTGAGTTCAGATCTTAGTAGAGTTTTCTCCGTCTTAAGTTGGGAAATCTCTTCAGTTGAAAGTGTTAAAGCTTCCTTCATGCCAGAAAACTTATTGATTACCTGTTCAGCTTTCATAAACATCGTTTCTTGTTCGTCGGGGGAAATGTCGTACTTGACTTGAGGAGTGGTAAGTAGAACTTCCTTCACTTTGGAATTGTATTGAGCCTTCTTTGCTGCAATTACATCACACCTTGAAAATAGAAGATCGCCATTCTTTTGAACTGGAGTTAGGAATCATTTTTCAGCGAGTTCATCGGCCGGATAACTTATCCGTTTAGGATTTGCATTTGGTGAGCGACGATTTTCATTATCATCCTCATTATCGGAATGAACGACCAAGCAAATGTGACCTTCTTCAGAGTCCTCGTCACTTTCATCAGAGTCTGACTCTATCCAGGTGGCTAGCTCTTTTGTGGTAGAGTCCTCTTCAGCAACCATTCCCTTTTGCTTTGAATATCTTAGAGTGGAGTTGCTTTTCTTCTTCATGTATTCGAATTTGGGAATTGGGCATTCTGATGCGAAATGACCGGGTTTCATGCAATTAAAACAAACGAGATCCTCTTTCTTCTTTGAGAAGTTGGAGTACTCTTTCTTATTTGTTGAGCTGCTCCTTGAAAACCTTGCTGGAGCCTTGCTTGATGATCCGGGCCTTGCTAATTTTCTGAACTTTTGAATTTTTTTCACGAACATAGCAAAGTCATCATCGTCCATATCTAGTAACTCAAATGTGGAGAGTTTTGGATCTTCTTCTTCTTCGACCATTTCTTCCTTTTTAGCGACCAACGACAAGTTCTTTGTTTTTCATTCCATCTCTTCAATGTTGTGGAGCTTGATATGAAAAACTTTGAGGTTGGCATAGAGGCTTCTGAGTGACATGTCATCTAGTAGCTTGGTATCTTCAAGAGTGTTTTCTTTGTGAAGATATTGAGAACCAAGATCGGCTAGAAAATTAACATTGATTTCTTTCTTGGTAAGCTTCTTTCCAAGTGCGGTGTAAGTACTCACGATCTCACAATAACGATCATAAGTGGCTCTGAGTGATTCACCGGGGATCTTAGCGAAGTTATTGAATCTTCTTTGAATTGCAAACTTTTTGCTTTCCTTGCAAGCTTGATCTCCTTCGATCTAATCTTCAATTGCATCCCAAAGTTCTTTTGCGGTAGCACATTCCATGATTTGTCGACGCTGGGATGTACTTAAAGTACTTAGGAGTATTCTCTTTGCTTTCACATCCATTCCAACTAGTCTTTTCTCTTCATCGGTCCATTCAGCTTTTGGTTTCTTGATTGACGGATTTCCACCATTGGTTTCAGGATCTGGATTTGCTTTCATTGGGAAGTATGGTCCAATGGTAAGACAATCACCAAGTTGCTCGTCCATGGAGTAGAAGTGGGTTAGAATGCTGTGCTTCCATACGTCAAAGTTATCTTCGTCGAACGCTGGAACGTGAGTATAGTTAACCGTTGCCATAGTTTTCTGACTTGCCATATTGAATCGGCACCCAAGCTGTTAAGCTTGAAAAACAAAAGTTTTATGAAGGTGTTTTCTCTGATACCACTTGTTGGTCCCAAAGACACAACAAGGGTATGAAAAGAGGCTAGAGGTGAATAGCCTATTTAAAATTATCAACCTTTTTTCAAAATTCAACCTTATGCTTACTATTGAGTTTTGTGGTCAAGTAAAAACCACTAGTTCAAAGTAAAATGCACAGCGAAAGTTTTCGATAAAAATGAGGTAGAGTTGGTTTTGAAGTTAAAACGACTAGGTAGGCAAATAGTGTGGCAGGCAATATTGCGGTCGGCAATATTGCGGCAGCCAAGAGAAGGTAAGTGAAATTATAAACTTGGAAGTTTCACTTAAGGCAAGCAAAGATGCGGTCGGCAATATTGCGGCAAGCAAATTGCGGTAGGTAACCTTGCGGTCGGCTATATGCGGTAAGCAAGGTTACTGACAAGGTAGGTTGAAAATGAAAGTTTGTGTCTGAGAGTTTTGGCAAATAGATAAGTAGTCAGAGATAGTAACTAAGGCAGTAGGTAAGCAACAAACACAATTCACAATCGTTTGAATATCTGGAAATATCAAAAACACTAAACGACAAACAAAGTCAATATGAACAATAAGAACAATTGCAGAAAGTAAATTTGCAGAATGTAAATGACACAATGATTTGGAAAGGTTCGATCTGTTAAAAGATCTACGTCCTTTACCAAGATGGTCAGTCTTGGATTTTGAATGGAGGATTTATTAATTCTCTTGAGTAAAAATTACAAAGATGAAGAATTGAATTAACTCCTATTTTCTATGAATAACAAATCCTAGACTTAGACCTGTTATCCCTAATGATGCAATATAAGTGATTGATCAATCGGGGTGTTATGAATACCCCTTTTCGTAAATGCGGGCGACGCACGGGAAGTCTTTCTTTTATTTATCTTTATTTATCTTTTCTATGAGATTAGGATATTCAAGTTGGCATTTAACCTATTAAGAGTCGCCACGTTGTTTTAATTGAGCTAAAACATTGAGAAAAAGCTAAAAAAGAGGTTCGGGGGTCAAGTAACGACAAGAGAAGAATATCAAGTAATCACTCCTATCGCCCGAGAAGTCAGACTTTCTATCATGATGAATGTGTTAGTAGTGTGTTAGTGATTGAGACCGGATCCGAAGATTGCCTACATTCCTCTCGTTTGAGAAGCTCAGGTCAGCGTAGTTGGCACAAAATCGGAATTGAGAGAAAGAAGCGGGATCATGCATAATGAAGGGGGATGAGAAAGAATCATACAAGATGATCACATCCTAGAATAATGATTATACCATTGATAAGATCAATGTGTAGTCATCATATTTATCCTGGGAGAGTTATTGATCATGCGAATATTTACCTAAAGTTTAGGGTTTAGAAGTAGTTCCTAGATCTTGGAGATCATCATCGGCTATACAATATGAATAGAGATTAAAACATTAGATCTAACATGTTATGCATGGGATAAACCGTAGATCTAGCATAATGTTGGTCCCAAAGGGCAACAAGGGTATGAAAAATAGCTAGAGGGGGGGGGGGTGAATAGATGTTTTAAAATTCTTTTCGTACCCTTGATAAACTCAATTGCAAATGCGCACTTTATCAAGTAAGCGTTATGATATGCGCCTAAGTGAGTGAGTGAAATGCACAGCGGGATTTAGTAATGTAAATAGGCGCAAAGTGTGATAAAGGGGGCGCACACACACTCTAAGTATTTTGGCTCAAAGTGGGTGAAATAAGAAACTAAGGCAAATGATATAACAAACACAACACAATTCAATCAATCAATCTACAATAAATAGACAAGCAAGTAGTTAGATATGATATGAACTTGTAAGGAAATAGCAAGATATGAACAAGAGCTATTTGGAGAGGTTCGATCGGGAAAATGATCTACGTCCTCTACCAAGATGGTTAGTCTTGGATTTCTAATGGAGATCTTATATAATGAGTGAGTGTTACAAATTGCAACTTTTGAGCTTATACACTAACTCAAGATCTATTTCTATGAGTGAACAAATCCAAAACAATAACCGGTGTATCTCTAAAAGAAAGATCTAAGTGATCAAACTTAAAGAGGTGCGTGTGTGATTTTAGATTCAAGGCTCTTTAGATCTTTGAGATTGAGAGCACAATAAAACTAAAGTGTTATAGCTTGAGGATCTGGGATATAGATGAAGTTATGAAGATGTTCTTGAGAATTCTGGAAATAACAAAGGCAATCTTCAAATCTTCAACAAATGCTTGAGAGAGAAATTCTTGAAATTCTTAGCAACTTCAAATGGTTGAAGTTATGAGGTATTTATAGTAGAGCCCCAAAAACTAGCCGTTGGAAATCCTTGGTGAGTCAGAGAAAGGACGGATGTGCTGTCGCTCATTGAGTGGAGCACGTGTCCTTTTATAGCCGTTAGACACATAACACAAATATGACCGTTATGGACAGATGTCCTTAGATGCGGGTGCATACGTGTTATTTAACCACCGTTGTGTTTGGTTTCGATCAAACATGCGCAGCGGAATTTAGCATTTAAAATTTTTAAACCCAAAGCCCATAGATCCATTCATATGATTAAATAAAATATCACAACATGAATAGAGGAAAAACTAACCCTTGATGACTTTGAATTCTAGCTTTGATCTTGGTGGAGATTTGAAGCTTGATCACGAAGAAAGTAAGAACACGAACTTCGAAGATGGTGAGCTTCACCCTCTAGCGGTATCCACACCACGAACGAATATCAAGGAGCTTCTTGATCTTGGTTGCTAGACCAACAATTATGAAACACACTTTCACAATTGATAATGAATATATGGAATTTTATTTGTGTATTATTTTGTTCTTCAATCAAGAGATGTCTTGGAACAAAATAAAACCTATCTCAAACTCTTTGAGACTCACAAAATCAATGGTCAAGAGTGCTGGCCGAATTTTGCTTTTTATACACAAGTAGGACCTATTCCAAATAGGAAACTTGTGTCAAAATCCGTCCAAAATTCGTTTCCTAATCAAATTAGGAATCTGCCACCCGACAGCCTTGTGCGGCCTCCCAAAGTAGGCTGTGCGGTCGCCCAACTTTGGGCGGGCGCCTGGTCCATTTTGGGCGGTCGCCGCTTTGCCAGAAACTCAGAAAAATTCCACTTTAGTCCTTTTAAAGATTCGTTCTATTGTGTGTGACCCTCTAGGATTATACTAAGTTGGCAATGGGTTCAAACATGAAACCATAAGATATGATTAGGTTCTAGCAAACCGTCATACCTACCCAAATAGTATAACTAGATACAAGTTCGCATTCCTTTTAGAACATGTCATAATCCCATTGTCCACGATGTCATTGAACACAAGTCATGGTCAAACAGTCAACTTGTTTTGTTCAATACTTTCTCGATTCCGAATATGTTGATAATCCAAATAACATTAATCCAATCAATTCATTTGAGTCCGGCCGAACATTTTATCAACATCATTCCTACGAGAGGCCCAAGCTTGACATCTCTCTGTAGAGGGACAAATCCATTTAGCTTATTATTCTTCCCTACGTGAATCCGATCATGCCAATCATACCCTTTATAACTACCCGGTTAAAGGTAGCGTTTGAATATGTCAAACATAATCTTCATCAAGTGGAAGACTATAATAACTTTATGTCTAAGGATTCGAATGACATAACTAATATGAGATATATGTTCGACATAGACCATGACATAAATCTCATACAGCGGGTCATGTCCAGTACCTTGTTCCAAACAAGTACCCATAAATCTAACATGATCATCCTATGATCATTTAGCCTTTATACTAGTCTTTAACAAGTACTAGGGACGGAGATTATTATAAGTAAACATGAACAATAATAATAATCAAAACATTTCTCTATTGATATGAAATAAATGATAACAATTACAACGTTTATTAAACGTGCCTAGGGCACCACTACCAACACGTTGGATCATTGGCGTAGTTTGAATCTTCTTCAAGTCTTTGAATCTTTAATAAATCACTGAGTGTTAAAAACATTCATGATGCGCGTTGAGCTAGAGAGGCGCGTAGCGTATGCGCGGTCTGACTTATCTGAGGCGCATGAGCTATGCTAGGCGCATACTCATGCGCGCACTTAAGAAGGCACATGGCGCATGGGTAAGGTGCATGGCGCATAGCTCAAATTCACGGAGTGATTTTCTTCAATTTTGATCTTCTTGCCCTATTTCTAAGCATGTTCTATTACAATGGACAACCTAAAAAATGAAGTATAAATACTTCTTACATGTGGGTCTAAAGTCCATGAAATAAAACTTTGGTGATGGATCAATCAAATCTAATCAATCCTATTACATTGAAACTGAGATATAAGTGGGCATACCCAACAATCTCCCCTTATTTGATTGATGCCATTACCTACTATATCAGGGACAAACATTATACTTGATAATAACATGTCCAAATAAATGAAATTGGTAAATCATGTCTCAAGTTAATGCACACACTAGTCCAAGATATAGATTTCTAATCTATTCTAATAAGGATAAAACATTACAAATGAAAAGATAGAAACAACAGTTTATAACACATTCAGAATGATATGAGTTTCAGTTTTGAAATGTGTTTAAACAAAATTTAAACTCAATGCATAAAATATGAAGCAGTTCAAATGTGATGCATATGATTTTAAACAAAACATTCATTGTTCTACAAACAAGTAGTTTGAGTGAACAAAGTTTGAGATAAACGTGATGCTTTGTTCTCATTAATACTTGGGATGTAGGAATTACAGATTACAAGTATTGAACAGAACAAAATCAAAAGAGGTGCTAAAACATGTAAGCACTAAATCACTAATAGGTTTCTAATCACAAAAAGTTCTAACAACTTACAAACAAAGAAAAACTAAGGATTTTGAGGTGCGTCTTCATCCTTCAATCCTTCTTCAATTTCTGAGACGGAGCGCTGGATTTGCTTGGAAAGTTGATGACAACGGTTTACTACACTGTGAGTATCTGTGACACCATCTCTGATATAGCGTAAATGACTCACATTGATGTTTTGATACTCATCAATGGTGCGCTGAGTGATAGACTGCTGTTCTGAAAAGTTTTCAGTAAAGGCTTGAAAGTTAGCGTCAACAGCAGTTTGAGCAGTAAGTATATCAGCGGAAACTCTATCTGCGCGCCTGTCTGCACTGGAATGCGCGGCATTGAAGTGAGTGACAACTAATTCCTTCAAGACTTCAATCTTTGAGAGCAGGGAATTGATGTCTATATGCGCGCCAGGAGCAGAGCTGGAAGAGGGCGCAGGAGTTTAAGGAGCTGGAGGCGCATGAGTTTCAGAAGCTTTGGGTTCTGTGCCAGGATCAGCACCATACACAGTTAAACCCAGGATTTCTAGATCATCCTTAACTTCTTTGAGTTTATTAACAACACTCAGCAATTTTTGGCTATCTCCAGCCACCATTTCAAATAATTTCCTTATATCACCCGCTATGTTCAACTCTACCTCCTTTATAGCATTAATGAAATCTTGGCCATCAGTGAGTTTGATGCCACCATCTATGCGCTCATGAAGGGAGGCAAGAGTGCCTTTGAAAAGTTCATTCATTTGATCAATAGCGTCATTCCATTGTTAAGGAGTAAAGAAATGTTTGTCCTTGATATTTGCATCTATGCGCGCCATCTCCCCCTTAGTGGCAGCAATCTCATCAGCTTGCTGAGTAAGCATGGAAGTATGAAGCTCTAACTGTGAGTTCATTTGAGCTTGGCCTTGCTGGAGTTGCTGTAGAAGTGATATAAAAACACTCATATCAGGAGTGGTAGGAGGAGGCGCATGAGAAGTACGGGGCGCAGGAGATGATTGAGTAGGAGCGTGAGGAGAAGGCAGATATTCATCACTTGAAGTGGGTTCCACTGAAATAGTAGGGGGCGCATAAGGTGATTTGCGCCTTAAAGGATCTGGCTCCCCCTAAGCTGTATCTTCACTAAATTCACCAAATAAATCAGCCGATATTTGGTCTTTAAGACTTTGACGTTCAGAAGATAGATTAGCAGGAGTGTTGATAGGCGCTTGAACAGTAGGAGGCGCATTAGTGGCAGGCGCGCGTACATCAGTGCTAGACCCTGCACATTTGCACCTTTCAGACTTGGATAAGTCAGCAGCCTATTTTAACTTGTATCCTTCATCCCTTGTCTTCTGCGCTTCCAGTCTACTGGCTTCCTTAGCGCGCTTCAATTCCTTCTCTTCTTCAATATCAACTCTTGGGCGCTTAGGGGGTTTGCTTGTGCCTTCTGCAACCCTTTTTCCTTTCCCCTTTTTTGCGCCTGGAACACCTGTTGGTTCTGCGTGAGGTGCTGCTTCAGTATCTGCACCTTCTTCTGCGCCATCTGCATCGTCATCTGACTCAGTGGCTTCATCAACCAACTGAGTACCCTTGACCCTAGGCGCGTGCTTTGCCATACGCTTCTTGCGCCTTTTCAAGACAAGGTTTTCTTTCCCAAAAACTGGAACTTCAGTGGTTTGATAAGCTGGGTTCTGAGCGAGGAAATCAGAAAGAGCAGGATAAGTGAGAAATATCTTCGTGAGTATTCTGCAGTGAGTTTTGAACTTCGTCTTCCCTTCAGACTTGTTCTTGTTATACTTATCAATTTGGTCAGATAAAGTTTTGAACAAAATCTGAGGCCAATTTAATCTGGTTTTTCCCATGATGGCAGCAGTATACTCCCACTGCTCCACGGTGAATCTATTCACATTGCCGGTTTTGAACACAATTGAAGTATCAACCAGATGCGCTATATGAGCGAGCAGATCACCACCATCCTTTATCTCAACATTTTTGATGTTGTTGAGAAGAGTAGGGATTTTGAGATAAGTACGCGCCACTGTATTCTGATCTGCAACAGAGTAAGAGTTCGGTTGACCAGAAACACCCTGAGGGCCAGTAGTGCTGAAACTCACTATATTCTTGATTGTGCCCGTAGAGATAGTAATAGGAGTATTCTGAACGGTGGCACATATCCGGTAGCGCACGAATCCATCTGCTAGAGTCTCAACTAGAGCTGCTGTTGAGAAAAATTCATCAACGAGGAGCGGAGAATAGAATGGTTGATCCAGCGTGAAAAGAGGAGTGAGTCCAGCGGTGTGAAGAGTTGAGAGAATTTCAAGCCCCATTGGATCAAGTGAAAGCTCAGCAAGATTTATCGTTTCACCGGGTCTGAAATTTGTAGGATCCTGGTACTTGTGAAAAAATTGAATGCGTTTCAATCATTGAGGGAGTTAATATGATAGCATTGATTGAGCCGCAGTCATTTAATGAGCGCATGGGAGGCGCATAAATCATCTAGGCGCGTAGAATGATTTAAGAAGCATTGAATTCTAGGCGCGCATAGGGAGTGAGGCGCGCATAAGAATTGGGCGCGCAGAGGGTGTAGGGCGCGCAAAGTTATTGGGCGCGCAGAGTTTCCTTGAAACTTGAAATGATTTATCATTTGAACCTAATATACTCATAACTCACTAAAACAAAATCATTAGTATTGACAAAACTGTATTGAATATTAGATGAGTTCAAGCATACCCATTTCACCTCTCAAAAAGATGAACCGTTTTGCGTCAAGTGCCTTCGTTAGAATGTCGGGGATTTGATAGTCGGTTCCCACGTGTTCCAAATGTATATTTCCTTTCTCCACGTGGTCTTTGAGGAAGTGATATTTGATGTCGATGTGTTTAGTCTTTGAGTGCATGACAGGATTTTCAGAGACCGCAATTGTTGATGTATTGTCGCAGTAGATCGGACAATTTTCTTCGATTATGTCATAGTCCACCAATTGCTGCTTCATCCATAGTATTTGACAGCAACAACTTCCCGCAGCGATATATTCAGCTTCGGTTGTTGAGACAGATACAAAAGCTTGTTTTTTACTTGCCCATGACACAAGTCGATATCCGAGGAAATGACAAGTGCCACTTGTGCTTTTCCTATCAATTGTGCACGCTGCATAATCCGCATCTGAATAACCTACAAGTTTAAAGTTCGAATCTTTGGTGCCAAGGTTAACAGTTCCGGAAAGATATCTTATAATACGTTTAACAGCGATTAAGTGAGCTTCTCTAGGGTCAGATTGATAACGAGCGCAAACACAAACACTAAACATAATATCAGGCCTACTAGCAGTAAGATAAAGGAGTGATCCAATCATACCTCGATAGAGCGTTTGATAAACGCGTTTACCTTTTAAATCTTTGTCGAGTTTGTTGCCGGTAGCCATTGGAGTATCGTATGCTTTGGCGTTCTCAAGTCCAAATTTCTTGATTAAGTCCTTTGTATATTTGGCTTGATTGATGAATATGCCTTCACTCATTTGCTTGATTTGAAGCCCGAGGAAGAATGTGAGTTCTCCCATCATGCTCATTTCAAACTTGCTCTTCATTAGTTTCTCAAAGCGCTTGCACAACAATTCATTAGTAGAACCAAATATAATATCATCAACATAAATTTGAACAAGTAATTTATGACCATTATGTTTGGTAATGAAAAGAGTTGTATCGATTTTACCTCGAGTGGAGCCTTTTTCAATGAGAAACTTTGATAGTGTATCGTACCATGCTCTTGGTGCTTGTTTGAGTCTATACAAAGCTTTCTGGAGTTTGTACACATGATTTGGAAATAGTGAATCTTCAAACCCAGGTGGTTGAGTAACGTAGACTTGTTTTTGGAGTTCACCATTTAGAAACGCGCTCTTCACATCCATTTGATATAGCTTGAAGTCCTTGTGAGCAGCGTAAGCTAGGAATAATCTGATAGCTTCAAGTCTTGCTACGGGCGCGAAAGTTTCATCGTAATCAATTCCTTTTTCTTGCCTATAACCTTGTGCAACCAATCTTGCTTTGTTTCTCGTGATGGTTCCATTCTCATCCATCTTGTTTCTGAACACCCATTTCGTACCAATCACTCCTTGATCATTTGGTCTTGGAACAAGAGTCCAAACCTTACATCGTTCAAATTGATTGAGTTCTTCTTGCATAGCAACAACCCAATTAGGATCTTGGAGCGCTTCATCAGCCTTCTTCGGTTCAATTTGAGAGATAAAAGCAGTGTAAGCATCAAAGTTTGTAGCTCTCCTTGTACGAACACCAACGTTTAGATCACCAATGATATTATTGATTGGGTGACCCCTAACTTCACGAATTTCAGGAGGTAAGTTAGGTTGAGTCATTGTAATTTGAAGGTCTTCAATTGGTACATCTTCACAGATTCTAAATCATCAAAGTTTGGGGGTTGAATTGGTGTAGAGTTGAAACTTGGATTTACACCAGATGCAGCTGAAGATATAAGCGCATGAGAGGCATTAAGAGGCGCAACATGTGAGTGAGGCGCAACTGATGATCCATTTGGCGCGCCATAAGAGGAGTTAGGTGCAACTGATGTTGATGGATTTCCTTAAGTTGATAGATTCTGCTCTTGTGTAGGCGCAACATAAATAGGAGCACCTGTATCATTAAGCTCACCAGAATCATCAGCAACATTTGGAGCCAAATATGGCTCAAGGAGAGAATGTTCATCAAATGTAACATGTACAGACTCAACTATCACTAATGTAGATCTATTAAAAACGCGAAAAGCTTTAGAATGTTTGGCATACCCAACAAAAATACCTTCGTCGGCTTTGGCATCGAATTTACCTCTATGTTCATTTCCGTTGTAGAGGATATAACATTTGCAACCAAAGATCTTGAAGAATGCAATGTTGGGAGTTCTACCACGCCAAAGTTCATACGGAGTCTTGTTATGAAGTTTGTTGATGAGGGAACGATTTTTAGTAAAACATGCTGTGTTGATAGCTTCTTCCCAAAAGTACTTAGGCAATTTCGCTTCAGCTATCATCGTCTTTCCCGCTTCAATCAACGTTCTATTCTTTCTTTCCACAACCCCATTTTGTTGAGGAACTCCAGCTGTTGAAAAGTTGTGATCTATCCCATGATCTTCACAATATCGAGCAACACCGTTGTTTTTGAATTCTGTTCCATTGTCGGATCGAACACTAACGATGTCATCTTCTTTTTGGGTTTGGAGCAGTCGAAATAAGGTGGTCAAAATGTCATAACAATCATCTTTTGAGATCATCATTTCCACCCATGTATATCTTGAATAATCATCCACCACAACTAGAGTATACTTGTTCTTTCAAATACTTGCAGTGGTGACTGGTCCAAATAGATCAATGTGAAGCAGTTGCAAACATCTAGAAGTTGAAGGATTGGTCTTGCTGGAGAAAGATTTCTTCGGTTGTTTGCCAAGTTGACACGCGGCGCACTTCTTGTCATGATGATCAGCAACCTTGGGAAGTACTTTAACAAGGTTATTCCTGCTGAGTTTAGATAGATATTTGAAGTTCAAGTGACTTAAGCGCTTATGCCACAGCCAACTATTTTCGCTCACACTTTTAGCTACAAAACAAAGATTAGTACTAGAGTTCATATATGGAAATCAATAATGTAAATATTTGTCTTACGATATCCCGTGAGTAATGTAGCTCCAGTTTTGCCATTCTTGATAAGACATTGAGTTGAGGTGAAATGGCATTCTAATCCTTTGTCGCAGAATTGAGATATGGATAATAAATTGTGCTTGAGACCATCGACGAGAGAGACTCTTTCAATGCACACTTTGTCTTTCTTGAGCTTTCCATATGCAACAACTTGACCTTTGTTATTATCACCAAATGTTACTGAGGGACCTCTTTCTTCATAGACATCTTCTAATAAGGATTCATCTCCAGTCATATGTCTTGAACACCCACTATCGAGAATCCATTCATAATTTCTAGCTTTTGAAGATCCAGCCATGAAACAAAGAACCTGAAATATAGACATTTAAGCAGGTCCCCCTTATTCCTTTTGGGTCCTCGGGTTAGCAACTTTTGACAACCCACTCTTGCTTGACCTTAGGGTTTTTACGTCCTTTGGCATTGGGAGTGAATCGCAAAAGGCATTCCACGGCCTTGTGTCCAGAACAATCACAAATGGAACAATGATGAAAGCCACCAATCACATGAGTTTTCACAAACTCTTTACTTTTCTTTGGGATAGCATTCTTCTTTGGGTCAGATGGACTAGCCTTAACAAAATCCTTCTTTTGAAATTTTGGAGCGCTTGATCTAGGAGGGCGCATAGGGCTAGGAGACGCACGGCGATGAGGCGCGTGGCTCCTAGGCGCATAATGAGCACTCGGAGAAGGAGTGCGCTTTGTTTCAAGAGGGATTTTGCTAGAGGATGATTCATCTGTAGATATATCTTTCCCATTAGCTTTCCCAAATTGCTTCGTTGGGTAGACATAATGGAATGTTTGTCTCTTGACTTTTTCCTGTCCTTTACCCATTGAATTAGAATGTTTTTCCTTGGGAATTTCAAAAGTTTGCTGGTTAGTAAATTCACTATCTCTTTCAGCACAGACATCACATTTAAAGTTGTCACTAGTTGATGAGAATCCCAAGCCACTTTTATAACCACTGACTTTTTGGGACTCAAATATATTCTCCATAGTGACACGAGAATTGGACCACTCATTTGTAATCTTTTTAAGATCAGTAATTTGAGCAACCAATTCATCGTTTTGAACTTTAAGAAGTGAGTTCTGTTCTGTTAGAAAAGTGGTTTTAACAGTAAGAGGAGTCATGCTCTTTATCTGCTCCTTAAGGAGGGTGAGTTCAGATTTAAGTAGAGATTTCTCGGTCTTAAGCTGGGAAATTTCATCACATGATAGAGCTAAAGCTTCCTTCATACTATCAAATCTAGTGATTACCTTTTCAGCCTTTTTGAACAATTTTTCTTGTTCAGCAATCACTTCATCATCATTGATTTTAGAGATTGGAGAAGTTGGTTCAACTTGAGGTCTGATGTAAGCTCCTTTTCTCAACTTGTTCCTTGCACTTAGATCACATCGTGAGAATAACAATCCACCATCGCTTTGAGCCGGAGTGATAAATCCTTGTTCAACGAGCTCGCTGATGGTTGGTCCTTTCTTCCTTTTCACTTCTTGAAAACCTGCAGATTTCTTGATAGGTTTATTCAAGACATTCATATCAGGAACATCCTTGGAGAAGTCATCCTCAGAATCATAAGTATCAACTTCATCATCATTTGCCATCAAACAAACGAGTCCATCATCGGAATCTTCATCGCTCTCATCTGAGTCTGTTTCAATCCAAGTGTTCTGCTCATTTGCTGGTGCTTCTTCTTCAGCAACCATTCCCTTGTGACGAGTGAATTTGGGAGTGAACTTGGGAGTATGGCTGCTCTTCTTCTGCATATATTCAAATTTTGGAGTTGGGCAACTTGAAGCAAAGTGTCCTGGTTTCCTGCAATTAAAACAAACAAGTCTTCTTTTCTTTTTGAATCACTGCTCCTCGTGAACTTTGGAGGAGCTCTGCTGGTAGATCCTTGAAATTTGCTGGTTGAGCCGGGCTTGGTAAATTTTCTAAACTTCTGGAATCTCTTCACAAATAAAGCGAAGTCTTCATCGTCCATGTCCAATAGCTCAGAAGTAGAAATTTTGGGATCGAAACTTTTCTCATCATGAGTAGGCGCAGGCGCAGAAACATGCGCCTCTTCTCTTTGCGCCACTATTGCTAAAGATTTTGATTTTCCTTCAGTTTCACTAATTCGCTTTGAGCTCATAAACTTTGAGATTTGCGTAAAGGTTCCTTAAAGTCCATACATCTAAAGTTCCGGCGTCTTCAAGAGCGCTGGATTTATGTAGGTATCTTAATCCAAAAGCTTGGAGAAAATTGACATTCAAATCCTTGTTAGAAAACTTCATGCCAAGTGAAATACATAGATTTATAATTTCACAGTAGCGTTCATAAGTTTGTCTTAAAGTTTCACCGGGGAGTTGAGAGAAATTGTTGAATCTCTTTTGTACTTCATATTTCTTGTTCTCCTTACAAACGGTGTCTCCTTCTATATGCTCTTCAATAGCATCCCATAGCTCATTGGCGGTAGCACAATGCATGACTTGTTGTTTCATAGCCGTGCTTAGAGTGCTTAGAAGTATGTTTCTTGCTTTGCCATCATTTGCAACTCTTCTTGTTTCTTCCTCAGTCCATTCTTCTTTTGGTTTCTTGACGGTTGGTTGAACAGCATTTGTGCGCGGATTTGGATTCGCTTTCATAGGGATGTAAGGTCCATAAACCACGGTGTCATGAAGTCTTTCATCGATTGAGTTGAGATGAGTCAATATGCTGAATTTCCACACATCAAAATGATCTTCATCAAAGACCGGAACGTGAGTGTAGTTTGCAGTTGCTATAGGTTTTGAGTTTGCCATTTAGAATCGGCACCCAAGCTGTTAAGCTTGAAAAACGAAATTTTTTTATAAATGTGTTTCCTCTGATACCACTTGTTGGTCCCAAAGGGCAACAAGGGTATGAAAATAAGCTAGAGAGGGGGTGAGTAGCTGTTTTAAAATTCTTTTCGTACCCTTGATAAACTCAATTGCAAATGCGCACTTTATCAAGTAAGCGTTATGATATGCGCCTAAGTGAGTAAGTGAAATGCACAGCGGAATTTAGTAATGTAAATAGGCGCAAAGTGTGATAAAGGGGGCGCACACACACTCTAAGTATTTAGGCTCAAAGTGGGTGAAATAAGAAACTAAGGCAAATGATATAACAAACACAAGACAATTCAATCAATCAATCTACAATAATAGACAAGCAAGTAGTTAGATATAATATGAACTTGTAAGGAAATAGCAAGATATGAACAAGAGCTATTTGGAGAGGTTCGATCGGGAAAATGATCTACGTCCTCTACCAAGATGGTTAGTCTTGGATTTCTAATAGAGATCTTATATAATGAGTGAGTGTTACAAATTACAACTTTTGAGCTTATACACTAACTCAAGATCTATTTCTATGAATGAACAAATCCAAAACAATAACCGGTGTATCTCTAAAACAAAGATCTAAGTGATCAAACTTAAAGAGGTGCGTGTGTGATTTTAGATTCAAGGCTCTTTAGATCTTTGAGATTGAGAGCACAAGAAAACTAAAGTGTTATAGCTTGAGGATCTGGGCTAAGGATGACGTTATGAAGATGTTATTGAGAATTCTGGAAATAACAAAGGCAATCTTCAAATCTTCAACAAATGCTTGAGAGAGAAATTCTTGAAATTCTTAGAAACTTCAAATGGTTGAAGTTATGAGGTATTTATAGTAGAGCCCCAAAACCTAGCCGTTGGAAATCCTTGGTGAGTCAGAGAAAGGACGGATGTGCTGTCGCTCATTGAGTGGAGCACGTGTCCTTTTATAGCCGTTAGACACATAACACAAATATGACCGTTATGGACAGATGTCCTTAGATGCGGGTGCATACGTGTTATTTAACCACCGTTGGATCATTGGCGTAGTTTGAATCTTCTTCAAGTCTTTGAATCTTTAATAAATCACTGAGTGTTAAAAACATTCATGATGCGCGTTGAGCTAGAGAGGCGCGTAGCGTATGCGCGATCTGACTTATCTGAGGCGCATGAGCTATGCTAGGCGCATACTCATGCGCACGCTTAAGAAGGCACATGGCGCATGGGTAAGGCGCATGGCGCGTAGCTCAAATTCACGGAGTGATTTTCTTCAATTTTGATCTTCTTGCCCTATTTCTAAGCCTGTTCTATTACAATGGACAACCTAAAAAATTAAGTATAAATACTTCTTACATGTGGGTCTAAAGTCCATGAAATAAAACTTAGGTGATGGATCAATCAAATCTAATCAATCCTATTACATTGACACTGAGATATAAGTGGGCATACCCAACACATAATAATAAGAATATCATGAAACATGTATGAAATAACACATAAGCATGAAGATCGCTACCCTAGTTATAGAGCATATTATGAATTCTAGTAAGAACATGAAGAACACGTTATGAATCATATGAATATTGATGAATAAACATGATGAAACTAGCATAAATCAGATCTAAACTAAGAAAACATGACAAATTCTCACCAATCTTGACAAGAACGAAGTCAAATCTCTCGCGCAAATTCGCCGGAACTTCGGGATTGCTAGAAAGGCTTGAAGAGAGAGTTCTGCCGTCAGTTTGGCTTGTGGAACTCGAGGGAGAGAATTGTGTATCGAAATAATGAACTGAGGTCATCTATTTATAAGAAAACTTGATCTGGGAGAAGTGGTCGCCCGGCTGAACATGTGGCCGCCCGGCCGGTCAGAGAGATTGGCACAATCTTCGAGGCTCTGATCAATTGGACTCTGGAGGATGACGAGATAATGCTTATCTTTGATTCCTCATCCGATTAGTCATCAACATCTTCTTATCTGGGCTTTTCGGGAAATCCTGGATAAGTCCTGCGCAATTCGTAAATACCTGGGAGGTCCCTGTGAGTTCTAGAATGCCTAATAACTCATTTTCAGGTTGGGTACTAACAGTAGCCCCTCGGCGACGTTTCTTGCAAGGCATGGAGGGTCGTCGATTAAGAGAAGGAACCGATCTAAAAGATGAGTTCCAAATCGAGAGAGGAGTGAGAAAGAAAGTGACCAAGTTGGTCGAGTGGCTGAACCTTGGTCAGGCTACCTACGTATCCAAGCGGAATCAAGCCAATCATAATTCGAGACTTGCGGGGGATGACAGAAACGAGACATCGTCTTTCGCTGGGGATAGATGAATATCTGTAAGCAATAAAGTCACGCGGACCCTACTGGGAGAAAAGAAAAAGAAACGAAACATCGGACTTCGGCTAGGGATAACAATCCTACGGACACTACCCTTTATGAAGACCAAATCATCGTGATCAATAAAGTCCTTGCAGATAGACTCTATTGGGGAAAAGAATAAAGGCCATACGCACGGTACAAGAAGAAACTCAAGAATCAGGAACAAAATTAGGGATGGATTCTGAATTCCTAATAATCGCAGGGATATGAGACACACGGTATTGAAGAAGCCATCTTACGTCGCGCGTGAATCAAACGGTAACCAAATGTGTCCGAAGATACTGGAACGCATGGTATTGAAGAAGTCATCTTACGTCGCACGCGAATCACTTCGAAATCCTTAGGATCGGGAAATCGGCAAAGAAAATGAGACACACGGTATTGAAGAAGCCATCTTACGTCGCGTATGAATCAAACGGTAACCAAATATGTCCGAAGACACTGAAACGCATGGTATTGAAAAAGTCATCTTACGTCGCACGCGAATCACTTCGAAATCCTCAGGATCGGGAAAATCGGCAAAGGCAATATGAACGATTTATCGGGACGTACGTGACACGGACGCGCAAACTACCTAAATAACGCTTCTAATTCTGCCGGGACTTGAAAGCCTCGAGAACTGATTAAGTTATTTAATTTGGACATTATTAAGCTTTCCCAGACAATTCATTAATTTTTTAGAAATCTACAGGGTCTTCCGGACCAATTTGGTTAAATTTTGGATTAAAAATAAGCCGAGTGGGGGAAATTGTAAAAATTTCGCCTGGGGAGTAACTGGCCGCGTGGCCAGTCCCTTCGATTGGCTGGACCTTGTTGAAGAGGATCGCTGATGAGCACGCGAGGTGGAGGGCTGAGATCGTGCCACGTCGCCCAGGAAGACTGGCCGCGCAGCTAGTCCCTTCGCTGGACAGACCCTATAAACAGCCGCTAGCTGTTGCTTTCTTCTTCACTTTTCTTCCTTCTTTGTTGAGTTTTAAGAGAGAAAAAAGAGATTTTGAGATACTTTGTTGTTATAGAGATGGATTTTAACTATCTTTTTGGCGCGGACCAACCATATGAGCACGGTGCGGGTGCGGGACAGCAGTTTGAACAAGGCAAAGGAGCGGGACCTCAATTCAAACAGGGCGAAGGGGCGAACCCACCTCAACAAGAGGGGCAACATCAACTGCGGGCGAGGATGGCTTCTCGCAACTTCCGTCCCAATGAATGGCACTTCACCATGGGATAGCACTTTGACTTGTACGCGGGGCCAAACAAGCATTGGTCCGGTGGGAACTTGATGGAGACGGAGGAGGTAACGATCTCACTCTTAGCGCTTTTGGGTATTTTTGTGTCTTTTATTTCATACTTGTTGTATTACTTTTGAGACTTTTTTGAATTAAATTAATCGTTTGTGATTATTTAATTTTGGGATTTGTTGATTATTTTGGGGACGGAAAATATACGCGCAAGTAGATAAAACAAAGCATGCATAAACACTTTAATTTATATACTTCCAGTTTGAGTAACGTACCTTTGCTGTGTTTACCTGCAGAGGATGAAATCTCTCGGATCCACGAAGGCCGTGGGAGAGATATGGGGCATGCTTCCGCCAGGTGGCATGGTCAGAGAGAGGATTCGAGCCCTGGGCTTCGGCCCATTTTTTGATGCTGTGCAGGCGATTGGAGGGACCCAGAAGGTGATGGGCTTGGTTGAGATAATGAAGGAGTATTGGTGGGATACTACCCACACGTTCCACTTTAGTTAGGGAGAGGTGACCATTACTCCCACCGATTTCGCAGCTATCACTGGGCTGCAATTTACTGATACGCCCCTGCCTTTTGATGAGGGCATGTCTGAGGACTTACATCGTCAGGTAGAGCTGATTGGGATGCCGTTAGGCAAAGGAGTTAAGGGTAACGGCTTTGAGGCAGGCCGTCTGAGAACCTTGCTAGATAGGGCCATTGGAGACTTTGTTGAGGGCATCAGCGATACTGATTGTCTGGTGCGAGCCATTTTGTGGTATAGCTTTTCACAGACTCTGTTCCCGAGTGCAGGGACTTTTTGTCGGTTTTCCCTGTTGGGTGCTCTGGCTGATCTGGAGCAGGCGAGTCAGGTCTCATGGGGTAGAGCCGGACTGGCAGAGGTGTATAGAGCTCTTGATGTCTGTTCGAGGTCGAGCACCTCGTCTTTTGATTGTTTCCAGTTTGCTTTTGAGGTATCTCTCTGACTCGATCTTTTATACCATGCTTGTCTTTTGTTCAGACCTTCTCAAAGACTGAAATGTTGTTTTTTCATAGGTGTGGGTCTACGAACTGTTCCATATTGCTCCTTTTGCCGTGCAGGGAGTCAAGGAAGTCCCGGTTATGAGATTCTGGGCAAAGAGCAACCGGTTGGAGGGTCGCAGGGCTAGGAAGACTCCCGATCTGGGGATTTTTACTGTGAGGTTGAATGGTCAGTTGCATGAGGATTTCCAGTTTTTCCCTTGGTCGGATCAGGTGCTGGCAGGGGTCGGTCAGGCTCAGGAGTTTACTGCCTCCCGCTGCTTTTTAGTAGGGTTAACTGGGGATGCCATGTACCTTGGCGAGAGAGTCTGTAAACAGCATGGCAGACATCCGGTAGTGTGGGCCCCTCTTGAGCCTCCGAGGAACATGTTGTACCCGGCTAGGCTGAGGGCGAGTGGTGAATACCGAGTGAGGACTCCGGCTCATTTGTATCAGAGTGGGGCTGATTATGAGTGGTTTATTAAGCATGTGTTGGTGAGCCCACATGTATTGGCTAGGAGGCAGGCGGGTGCCTATCCGGCGAGGTCGAGCAGAGGTGCTAGGCATGCCATGAATATGCCTCGTTTCCCTAATAGTATCCGGATGCGACGGGGAGGTGTAGACACCCCATTTTGAACTCAAATTTATGATTACACTACTCTCGTGTCTCGCCTTCGTGTTTGGATGAAAACCCGTTAGTTTTATCACGTTTCGTTAAGTTTCTAACTGACTCCGTTAGTTAGGGGCTAAAATGAACAAATGAAACTGACAGGAGGACAAAAAAGTAATTTTGTACTGGATGCCTCGTACGAGACATCAATGTCTCGTACGAGACATCTCCTACTGTTTCGGGATTAATCCACTTTCTTTCTCCGTCCCGATCTCTTTCTTGGCCAACACTCTCCTAATCCGGGGAATATCTAATTAGGAGCATTCCTAGACGTTTCCTAGTGATTTCCTACCTTCTTTAACCTCTCCAAATAAATACTCTATTTCCTACTAAACTTAGGACTCCTATACCTATAAAATAGAGTTCTTTCACCACAAAAAGAGGTTAACAACTCTCTAGTCAGTATCTCTCTCAAGAATCCCGTTTTTATTCCTTCCTCACACCAAAACACCACCAAAAACTCATCTTTTCAAGCCAAAACCACCACAAAACTCTTGGATCATCAAGGCCTTAGTCAAGGCCATCAATTGGAATCTCAAGAACGCTTTAGGTAAACTCCTACGCTTTTAATTTCCACTTCTCATCTCCTTCTTTGTTTTAGAGTAGTGTAATCCCATCAAAAGGATCAGCCTAGAGCCTCTCCAATCCATGGAGATGGTCTCGAAGCACATGATCCGACATTCCAATAATTAAGAAATTAATTATTGGCTTTATTTGTTTTAATTATTTGTTATTTATTTAATTAAAAACACCTAAGCAAGACCAATCCTAGATTGGGTGGATTGGGTGCTCCTTGACCTTCCCAATCTATAACTTAACCCCCGAACTCAAGAATATCACGGTTAATCCCAAAACAGTAGGAGATGTCTCGTACGAGACATTGATGTCTCGTACGAGGCATCCAGTACAAAAGTATTGTTTTGTCCTTCTGTCAGTTTCATTTGTTCATTTTAGCCCCTAACTAACGGAGTCAGTTAGAAACTTAACGAAACATGACGAAACTAATAGGTTTTCATCCAAACACGAAGGCGATACACGAGAGTAGTGTAATCATAAATTTGAGTTCAAAATGGGGTGTCTACAGAGCCCCTCGGCGACGATACTTATGGAAGAAGTAACGTCGTCGATAGAAAAGATGCCATTTAGAACTTTGGGCATGGTCGTGCTATAAAGCTGCCTACGTATCCTCTGGAAAGGAATCAGACCAAACGTAGTTCGACTCCGAAAACACGAAAAAACAGCGGTTTTAGGTATTTTGGAAATCATTTTGAAAGTAATATTGCAGTAAGTAAAGTTTAGAGTTTAGAGAGTAACCCATACTGAGGAATCAATGTCCTTGACCCAATTCTGAATATACCCTTTGTTGTTGATGGAGGGTCGCGGTCGACGGTGCCCAGTCAGGACTTACCTACTCGCCAATGTAGGACTTCATACTTCACGCCAGTGTAGGACTTCACACCAGTGTAGGACTTCTCGCCAGTGTAGGACTTCATCGCCAGTGTAGGACTTCATGCCAGTGTAGGACTTCATCGCCAGTGTAGGACTTCACACCAGTGTAGGACTTCATCGCCAGTGTAGGACTTCATCGCCAGTGTAGGACTTCATGCCAGTGTAGGACTTCATCGCCAGTGTAGGACTTCACGCCAGTGTAGGACTTCATTGCCAGTGTAGGACTTCACGCCAGTGTAGGACTTCATCGCCAGTATAGGACTTCATCGCCAGTGTAGGACTTGATTGGTTGCCAATGTATTGGAAGTACTGGATACAAAATGTTGATGTGTCTGAATTCTTTGGGGATCATTTGATCGCTCTTGGATTCTTTTGACCATGGATCGGTTCTTGTACCTGTTAATATAACAAGTAGAACCTATTCTAGCAAGCAATTTAGCTTTAATTTTAGCTTGTGATTAGACTTACGCGGCGTTGACAAATTTATGTGCATGCCCGGTCGGTCAACCTTGGTGTAAGTAATGTGAATAGCATGGATTCATGATGGGATGTTTATTGGTGATGAACTGTATGTGTTGATTTGTGTGTGTGTGCGGGGACAAGTATTTGACAAGTTGGGACCTAATCAGGTTCTCTGCAGAGGTGATGTGCCACGAGGTTTCCCTGATGGTTATCTCGTGTGAGACTCGTTTTCCTTGTGCAAGATGATCCGTCCAGATCGTTCCTTTAGTCACGTTGTGTCAAGGGAGACAACTATTTTTCTGACAACCATTTACGTGCAAGATCTGAGTAGGCTAGGCGTACTTTTGAATCACTCTAGAGTTCCATGTCCGAAAGTCTCCAGTGAAGGCAATGAGAGGCGCATTCTATTCCCCCAAGTTTATCTCATGCTTTGGTCTAAGTCAAGCCCCAAGAATCTTGTATGTTGTAGATGACATCGTGAACAGGCTTATGAGGCTGTTTTGACTTGAAAAAAGAGTGTTCTCCCGCTTGATTGATTTGAGGAAGGAGGAAGGTTGAAGAAGAAATGATTTGAAGAATGTTCTCCCTATTTTTTTATTTTTTTTTATAAGTACTGGATACAAATGTTGATGTGTCTGAATTCTTTGGGGATCATTTGATCGCTCTTGGATTCTTTTGACCAGGGATTGGTTCTTGTACCTGTTAATATAACAAGTAGAACCTATTCTAGCAAGTAATTTAGCTTTAATTTTAGCTTGTGATTGGACTTACGCGGTGGTGACAAATTTATGTGCATGCCCGGTCGGTCAACCTTGGTGTAAGTAGTGTGAATAGCATGGATTCATGATGGGATTTTTATTGGTGATGAACTGTATGTGTTGATTTGTGTGTGTGTGCGGGGACAAGTGTTTGACAAGTTGGGATCTAATCAGGTTCTTTGCAGAGGTGATGTGCCACGGGGTTTCCCTGATGGTTATCTCTTGTGAGACTCGTTTTCCTTGTGCAAGATGATCCGTCCAGATCGTTCCTTTAGTCACGTTGTGTCAAGGGAGACAACTATTTTTCTGACAACCATTTACGTGCAAGATCTGAGTAGGCTAGGCGTACTTTTGAATCACTCTAGAGTTCCATGTCCGAAAGTCTCCAGTGAAGGCAATGAGAGGCGCATTCTATTCCCCCAAGTTTATCTCATGCTTTGGTCTAAGTCAAGCCCCAAGAATCTTGTATGTTGTAGATGACATCGTGAACAGGCTTATGAGGCTGTTTTGACTTGAAAAAAGAGTGTTCTCCCGCTTGATTGATTTGAGGAAGGAGGAAGGTTGAAGAAGAAATGATTTGAAGAATGTTCTCCCTATTTTTTTATTTTTTTTTATATGAAGCACCCTGATATTTGCCTAGACCGCCCTTTCGGGTTTTTAATCTAGCTGGCATCTCTTTTGCGTCTCTTTTTTTTTACAGAGTATGTACTCGAAGATGACTCAGAGAGGAGAGTAGTTTTTTTTTCTTCTTGGGGGAGAGACATACAAGATTTTTGGGTTTGAATGTATTAGGCATTTTAGTTATCGGCTTGGCTTTCGGGAAGTGTATTCCAAGCATCGACTCGATGAGGATAACGCACTTTGTAATGAGAGTTAGAGGCGAAGAGGATAGCCCCTAGTGCGGATTTACTTTTACGAGTTCGTATATCTTTAATATGAATTGGAAAGGGACGGAAAGAATAAAAAGCCCCTAGCCTTGATGCTTGGATTTCAAAGAGAAATGTATGAGAGAGGAAGCCCCTGGACTCAACAGTGAACGCTACTTGGCTCAAAGTACTAGAAAGATAGTTCTACCTTTAATGGACCCTAGTATTTATTTTTGATGTCTTATGTGTTTGTTCAATTATTTTTGCAAGTGAATCATCTAGAAATGTCTTGACAAGTTTTGAGGAGAAGGCCTAATCATTAGTGCGCCCTTCGGATTTCTTCATGGATGATGGAAACGATCTTCAAGTTAGGAGTCTCATTTTTTCTTCATTTAGATTTAATCTTCGTTGTAGGAGGAGATGAGAGGTCCTCCTTTTTTTTTTGACTTCATTGCGTATGGTTGAAACTCTTTCTTTGTGGGGTTATGAAAGCTTGAGAGTTTGTTTTTACTCTCAAAGCTTAAATTGAGTAGTCCCACTTTTCTTTGGGAATGATAACGCCTATGACTTTCTGTAGCGACCCCAAAACCCGTCCCTATTTATTTTATATTTTTGGGAATTTTATTTGACTTATATGTGCATTTTATGTGTTGCGTCATATTTTATGATTTGCATATCATACTTGATTATTTGTGTTATTTACTGAGTTAGTAATAATAATGATTAAAGGAGTTAAATGATTAAGTTGAAACTTTAGGGTCCTTCGTGAAAATATGAGTTAAGGGGCTTAAGTGTTAACTTTGAAAGTCCAGTGACCAATTTGTAAAATTGGGTTAAAACCCTTTATAAGAGATTTCCTCTCTCTTTCTTTCTCTGAGTAAACATTCTTCTGCAACTTTCTACGTTTCAGCTTAGGGTTAGGAGAAAAGGTAAGTTCAACCCATTTCGATTTAATTCTTTTTATTTACTTGTCCGTTTTAAAAACTAATTATATAAAAATGATTAGGGCGTCGAGTAGGTCATTTCTAGCCGAACAAAACTTATTTCAGCGGTACTTTTTCCGGAACTAGGTAAGTTACTAATTCCCCTTTAAATGTTAAAATAGTCATATATGCTATATTTGATACTTCTACTTGTTAATTTTGTGATTTGGGTAATATTTGTTATACTTGAAATTTTGGGATGAAGGGAGTATATAGAATTGGTTTTAGCTGGGTGTTGGAATGGTTTGGAAACTCAAATTGTAACTTTAATGAAAGTTACCAAAGTTGTGTAGTTTATGTGTTATACTTGTGGGACGGAAGGAGTAAAAATTGAACTAAGGAAGAAATCTGGGATTTGGCCCAAAATGGGAGGGGGCGCGCGCACCCTAAATAAGGAGGCGCACGCACCCCATTGACCAATCTAGGCAAAAGTGTCTGATCAAGGGAAGCGGGCGCGCCCTTTTGGGTGGGGCGCGCGCACCCTTAGTTGGTCAAAAACTGTGAGGTTCTGATGAATGGGAGCGCGCGCACCCTTTTGGGTGGGGCGTGCGCACCCCCCTGTTTTCCAGGTTTGATAGTTTGTTTAATTTGGGTACAAGAGGACAATTGTTTGTGTAGTCCTTAGGGTTGTTTAGGACCCAAACGTGAATGTGTATGACTTTTATGTCGTTGATGAAAGAGATTGGGTTGTGACTAAATGTCCTTATTATGGACTCTTTATGAGAAATCTTTCGTGTGCATCTTGTGATGTATTTGGCTTAGTTCCTTCTTGGATTAAATGCCCCGGGTTTTGTTTAGCAAGTATTCATTACTGTGCTTCTTGTGAAAAGTCCAGCTGGTCTTGTTGTGGAGTCAGCCAATGGAAGAATTATAGTGGTACAGGTAAGTCCACTATAAGGTTTTCCATTGGGAGCTTTTGAGTCAGGCGGTGGAAGAATTATAGTGGCACACAAGCCAAGTTCACTATAAGGTGTCCACTGCGCCTTCTTTGTTTCCCCAGTCCAGATTGGCTTTGGATGGGATGAATTTCTCCCTTTGGTGAGTATTTGGGTTATCACTTTGTGTCATATTTCCCTCTCTGGTTACTTGGTTCTATTGGTTATGGTTTGGTTTTCGGGATCCCGGCTTCAGCTATTTATGCTGCTCAGATGGTTTTCTCTGATGGGTTTCTCAGATAATATTCTTATTGGTTATGGTTATTGGGTAAACCTTGGCTTGGTATCCACCGGAGTGTGGGCTATGTGATAAATGTGATATATGAGTTGATGTTATCTCTCATGCTATATGTTATATGATTACTTGTTGATATTGTTTCTTTATGATTATCATATCAGCATGTAATGAAGTTGCATTTTAGTAGATTACTGAGATTTATTCTCACCCTTATTTGTTTACTGTTTTAGATAAAGGCGGGTCCAGGGGATAGGACACTCGGCACGGGAGGACGTTGGATTGGTAAGAGTTGGGACTTGTTTTGTGAAGGTTACATTATGTAAATGTAAACCCTTTGGGTAGAGTACCCGTACTTCTTATGGTCACACACCTATTTTGGTTAATGTTGGTGTATGTACATTTGTTTAAAAGTTTGTAAGCCTTCGGGCTAAGTACTTTCGTTGTGAAAGCGTTTGTAAAGTTGTTTCAAGTTTAGATGAAGTCTTTGAACTTCAAGTGTGTTAAACTTTATAAAAGTACATTTCAAAAAAAATTCTAAAAAGTTTTATAACGTCTTCCAATCGTGTCCCGAGCGTGGGGCCAAGTAGGACCACGGTTCTGGGGCGCGACACTTTCTACCATTGTGGTCCTTCGACTTCTAACATGAGTGTGGTGATAGTAATGTGTAGCCCCTAGGCCTTCTTCTCAAAACTTGTTTAGACATTTCTATTATCAATTGCAAGGTTTTAGATTAATGACATTTATTGTTTGCGGATCCATTTTATGAATTAGAGAGAAATTCAAAAGGTAGAACAACCTTAGAGTAATGTATAGGAATAAGAATGACTTTTATTAATAATCTTGAATTCAAAACAGACTCGATAGTTTAGTTGACACAAACTAGAGAAGGAAGGAGATGGACTAGAATGACAGAACGACTCTTCGAGTTCATACTAGGAAATTAAACCTATTCTAATTTTAAGGAGAAAGGGAGAGTATAGCTGTAGCCCCAATGTGGTTGATCTTGGTCTCTTCTTGAGGCTTCATTCTTCTTTGTGTAGCTTAAGGGAGAGGGTTGATAGCAACACTTGATATCTCTATTTCCTTCTTGTCAATGAGATCTTGGATCACATTTTTTAAGCGGCGGCAAGAGTTGGTGTCATGGCCGGCGGCTCTGTGAAACTTGCAGAATAAGGGGATACGATTGTAGTGATAGTTCGCCTTGTGAGTAGTCCCTTCTTCAGGCTTTATTTTTCCTTCCTTTAAGAGGATGTCAAGGAGACCCTCTCGAGTAACCCCTTCAAGATTATCGTAGTGCCTTGTCGTTCCCATCTTAGTAAATTTGGATATATTAGGGTCACAGAGCCGCCTCTTCTTCTTAGGCGTGGTTGTCTCACAAAGGGCTCCGGCCTCCTTTCTATAGCATTCCTTTTGAGCTTGCAAGCGTGCTTGAAGTGTGCCGATCTTACTCTCGTAGAACTCCTCTTGAGTTTGTATACGGGTTTGGAATGCCTCAATCTCTTTCTTGTGACACTCTTCTTGGGCTTGTAGGCGACCGTGAAGGGTTGCGACTTCTTTCTCATAGTAATCCATTTGGGTTTGTAAGCGAGTCAAGAATTCTCCCTCCATTTTCCGCTTGAAGTCAGTATATAGGGCAGTGGCGCATACTTCGACCATTTGACTTACTTCCCTTTCTAGTCGATTCTTGAGATCACGGGCCTCTTGCATAGACTTGGTGTCGGACATGGTGTCGGAAGATTGGAATGATCTAATCGCGATTCGGACGGACCTAACGGTATAAAGATTGCGTTAAACCCAGATAAAGTCCCAACAAGTCGGCTTTATAGAGGTGTATAGGCTTAGGAGTGAGTGTAGGTTGACCAAACGAACACAACACAGAAACTGACACGGATAGAAGGGGATGTCTCGTACGAGACAAGGATGTCTCGTACGAGACTTCCAGCATAGAACACAGAAATTCAGTTTTTAATCCTAATTTTGGTCGACAGAACTTAATCCGTTTTGGGGGGTTTCTATCTAATATCCTGGAATAGTGGATTCTGTCACCCTAGAATATGAGCCCCTTGTTTTTCACCTGCATTGCACTCTCCCAAACGGACAATTTGGTCAAAGGTCCCATATTCTCATCGGAATCCACCATTCAATTTAGCCAAACCTAAGTGATTCCGTAATTGTTTTGCACTTTGTTAAACAACGCATTAATGCAATCAAACCTTGTGAATTTAAAGGGACAACCGAAAGGGACTTGTTGAACGGTGCGGTCGAAACTAAGCCAAATGGCATCCACAATCCCGCACAGAATAATGAAAGTAGGAAAACACAAACTCGGATGTCCGTAGAGAGGTTCTCCATTCTTTCAAAATCCTTTGTTCAACATTTTACCGAAGGGACATTCGTCATATTCACAAGGGAGGATTATAAATTGTAAAGATGCGTTATCTTGGGCAAAGTTAAAACAACCCTAAGAATTGAACCGACCGGTCTCGAGGAGTGTCTTATTAGCTAATATGTATGCATGAGGTTGATGCAGGGCTTACGGCAAAGGCTCCCCATGAACACAGTCTTGGAGCGTGACACGGAGTGGGTACACCATCTTTGGAGAGACCGGCGAGGGCCATTCGTTAGAATGGGGGTGCTGACCGACATCCGTCCTCCGATTGGGACCCGGGTTTATAGGGTATGTAGTGCAATTATTCTACATGCGTGCACGTGTGTGAGAGTCAAGCTCTAGATGTCAAAGGAAAAATAGAGATTTTTTTTGAAGTTTTTTTTTTGAAAGCAAGTAAAAGATTGACCGGACCAAAGTGGTTGCCTACGTTTCTCTCAATCTTCAGAAAAAGAACGAGAGACTCAGGTCAACGTAGTTCGAGTTTGCGAAGATTTTGGAGAGGAGAAGAAGCACATAAGCACGTAGGAGCACGTAGAAGAGAGGGATGGAAGTACTCACAGTGCTTGCATTATTACCCATTAATGGGTGCAAAATAAACTAGGGGATGAGTAAAGTAGTCACCCCTAATTTATGTATTTTTCATACTCCGCTGCAAAAGATGTTAGTGCAAAAACAATACATGTATATGACATAAATCATTTATTGCACATATGGGGACGGAGCAAATACAAGCGAAGAAAAGTACCTTTTTTTTTGTAAGTCCAGAGACTGATCTGGAATTTCTGAAAATCTGGGACTGTTCTGGAATTCAGAAGTGCAGGACCAATCTGCAATTTCAAATTTTTTTTTTTAACCAGCCGCCATTTTTTTTAAGGAGTAATAATTGCCTAATGATTATCTAGGTCTCCTAATGATCATCTAATAATTGCATGGTGATTGAACATGATTAGGCAATTATTAGATAATGACAACATGGAAGGAAACCTTAACATTCACAATTTTCACCCAATCCACCCAATCTAGGATTGGTCTTTCTTAGGTGTTTTTAATCAAATAAAGAACAAGTAATAAAAACAAATAAAGCCAATAATTAATTTCTTAGTTATTGGAATGTCAGATCATCAGCCTAGAGCCTCTCTGTTAGGATTCATTGTTAGTACACCCACCTGATTTGATTGACCCATTCCACGTGTCTTTTTATGGACTTTAGGTTTACATGTAATGAAGTTTTACTTCAATTTTTAGACAAGTCCATTTCTATATGTTTAGTAGTTAGGCTGAGTTATGATCGGTTTATTCATAGCGGTTGAGTGTCCCTCAAGCCACCGTCTTCAAACCGCCAGCATGGTGCCTTAAGTCCTTCATCAAACCGCAGTTTGTGTCTTTGATGAAACCGCATTTCAAGTTCATTCATGAAACCGCACATGCATCTGGTGGAACCGCCGACCAAGATATTGAAGAAGTTATTGCTGTCATTTACTCCTTGAAGACAAACATTCGCTTTTCAACCGTAAATGAATGACTGGTGACTTGTCCTTAAACTTCAAGTCATGTTTCAGTTATTCTTGGAATGTCGGTTTGTCTCGCTTTTTGAAAAGTTACCGTTGTACTTTTCCAACAACTAAAAGGACAATGTCAGGTAGTGATCCAACAACTTCCTGCCACAAAGCAAAAGCAAAGGACGATAGTGACAGGTCAACCAATGGGATTGCGACAGCGCATAAAACCGCCATACAATGACTCACCTCATTGTCCAACGGTCACTAATGCCTTCACTATAAATAGCCTTCATTTCTCAACAATGAAGGTTGCTGAGCTTCAAAGAGAATATCCCAAGTATTCAAGTTTGCTTTGAAGATTGAAAATACAGATATTCATATCTTCATCATCTCCTTAGCAAACCCAGAGTTCTTCATCAAAGCTTCAAGCCTTCAAATCATCACAACTCAGCCTTGCACAGAAAGTAATCATTTGCTCACCATCACTTAGATATTTTGAGCTCTTGATTTCTTTCCACACTACACACCCGGAGTATATTTTCTTATAGATTATATACCTCGAAAACACATGTTGTTATAATAGCATTGTTAGGTTAGATTGTTCATTTAGAGTTTGGATTCATTTGTAATCTTGTAAAAACTCCTCTAAATCAATACAAGTCTAATAGCTATTAGAAAATCCTAGGCTAACCACCTAGGTAGAGGACGTAGTTCTTTCAAGAACGAACCTCTTCAAATTGTGTGTCCTTGATCTTTATTTTCTGTCTTGTCATTTACATTTATGTTTATGAGCTTTATTTACTTTTATGTGAAATGACTTGATAAATGATTTGCATACTTTTGTGATACTTCAGTTGTGCCTTGTCAGTTGCATCATTCCATTTTCAACCACTTAAACCGCCCTACTCTTCATAATTCAGTTTGGCCAAAACCGCAAAACTCCGCTGTGCATTTTATCTGAGCGGTTCTAGTGCTTTATGTCGCGACCCCGAACCCCGCGGGCCCGAGACCGCGATCTGGACGTCGACTTAAACAATAAACTCTAAAATAATGGAGATAAAAATTTCCTTTTATACCCAAAAGATGATAACACAATGTTTTGTAAATCGACTTGAACAACAAAGTAAAACTAGCATAAACTCCATAAGCTTATACACCAAAGTTACAAAATACACAAATCCTAGTGACGTCAATGTTTGGTACAAATATCCCCAAAAGGTTACACATTGATATAATGTAAACCAACCTATAACAACTTTCCCCAAAAGAATGTATCCACACTCGACGTCCTCTTTCTCGTGATCAGCGAGACTAATCCTTAGCACCTGGGGGGGTTAAGGAAAAACAAAGATAAAAAGAAAGGGGGTGAGATAAATCTCAATAAGTTACTAATGCAACTACATGACATGCTATGATGCAAGAAGCAATAAGCAATAATAAATATCACATAGCACATAGCATTTATCACATAATAGATAGCAGCGGAAATAAACACATAACAAAGGATATAGCCAAGGTTTTCCAAACCGAAGAACCAAATAAAGGTCGTTGCGCAGCTTCAATAATCAACAAATCATCATCTTCATAATAGCATGAAAGCTGAAGAGAAATCCCCGGTACCGGAACCAATAACCAAATGAAGTGTCACAAAGGACGGGAGACATGCCACAAAGTCATGCTCCAAGTAAAGCTAAAATGCACACAAAGGAGCTAGCTCTTCTCACATTCAAGGCCAATCTGGAGGAGGGTAATAATGGGGCAAAACAATGGTCAACATCACAATGGACTTGGCCGTGCCATCATAATGTTTCGCATCGCCCAAACACACACAAAATACCAGCTGGACTTTCACGTAAAGGCTAAGTAATAAAATACTAGCACGATAAACAACCATTGATTCCAAAGTAGGGAATCATACCAAGAAGTCACCAAGAAAGTGAAATGTACCCACAACGCACAATTAAAGTGTTCCAATAATCTCAATTAACACTTAATTAATTTCAAACACAAACTTGATCACAAAGGACCCAATTCTATCACTAGAGTGTACTACAATGATCACTAAGGTCAACTAGAAGGACACCCAAGACTTAGACCAAAACGCATTCTTCAATCACACAAATTAACAAATGTAAACTTTCAGAGGTCTGTGCGGCCGCCCACCAGGGACTGTGCGGTCGCCCAAACAAGCCCTCAAACAAGAACAAAAGCTTTCATATAAATGTGCGGTCGCCCAGACATTTTTGGGCGGTCGCCCAATCTTCTGAACTGCTGGAATTCGGGGAGGAAGAAATGGGTTCTTCATTTTCTTACCCAATTCACCCACAACTCAAAATCAATACAACCAACAAGTTCCAAAATGTACCAAAATGATTTATAACTAGGATGGGGATCCAAATAACACCATTTGTCAACCAAAACCAAGAATCAAACCCAACATTCACAAAATCACCATTTTAGCCAAAAACTCAATTAAATTCCAAATCAATTCCAAACTCAACCAAACTTCAAATATAACAATTAAAGAATTGTAGAAACATGTTATGAGCATTTTAGCATAAAAATAGGGGAAAAGCAACTTACTTGAAAATTCTCAAAGATGACGGAATTCGAATATTTTTTATTCTACGCGATCCTATCGACGATCTAAACACATTTCAAGTTTTAAGAAATGAGAGATTATGAGAGGAAGAGGAAGATAATGAAGAGAGAAGGAAGAGGAAGAAAACTTACCCAAATGGAGGAGAGAGAGGGAGAGAGTTGCTGGGAAGATGATGAGGGTGAGGGGGAAGAGTGAGGGAGAAGAGAAGGAGTAGGGAATTATTTCAAAAAGTTACAATTAGACCCCCTCCCCATCTACAACACACAAGCTTAACCGCTTGGGTGATGATCCAATGGCAAACATAAACTCCCATATGATACAGACATCCAACTCTAATCACTTACCTATTCTTAATGAAGATAGTTTCATCTTCTGGAAAGATAGGATGAAGAAGCACATGATATCTGAGGATCACAGATTATGGACTGCAATTGTTAATGGACCCTATGTCCCGATGAAGGCTAACCCTGATGCAGGTACTGCTGGACAAACCGCGGAAATCAAGAAGCCGGAAGCTGAATGGACCGAAACTGATCAACGGAATGTGGACTTTGATGGAAGAGCCATGTCCATGCTTGTATCAGCTATTGATCTAAGAACTCACTCAAAGGTTCTAGATTGCAATACCGCAAAGGAAACATGGGATGGCATCATTGACTTTCTGGAAGGAGATGCCGACACCAAGAAGAACCGCCTCTACCAACAGAGAAGGCTCTTTGATTATTTTGTCAAAGACCCAAAGGAATCTCTTCGCCAATGCTATGAGCGGTTCGTGGAAATTGTCAATGTACGTTTCTCTCTAGGGCACAAGTATTCCAATACTGACCTGAACATGAGATTCATGCAATCTCTTGGTAGCAAATGGCTAATCAAAACTACCAACATTGAAGACAACAAAGATCTGGAAGCTCTTGATCTTCGTCATCTTTATGCCATGCTAAGGGTATTTGAATTCAAGCTTGAGGAAGCTCATGAAACCGAAAAAAGATTCAAGTCTCTTTCTCTTTCCGCTTTCAACAATGCCACATCTCCAGTTTACAATCCAGATCACCATCAAACCGCATCCAATACTCATTTACAAACCGCTTCTTTTGATCCAAATATTCCAAGATATATCTCTCAAACCGCACCTCCAGAGTATTACCAACCGCCTCATCAACCTTACCCTCAACATCATCAACCCTATTCTCAACCTCAGCAATCTCATTAATCCTACACTCCATCTCAAAATTCCCAAAGTGTAGCATCCAGTTCTACTTAAGTTGACTTTGATGACATGGATGATGACGAGTTTGCTCTCTATGTGAAAAACTACACCAAGTTCAGAAAGAACAGAGCTCAATTTCAGTCAGGCGGCCCTGCAAAGTTTGTCCCTCTAACCAGATTCAACAAAGCAGCTGATGCTAAGAAAAGGGATGATCTTGTTTGTTACAACTGCAGACAACCAGGTCATTTTGCCTCCAGTTGTCCCAAACTGCGCTATGAAGCTGCTCCTGCCAAGAAACCGTTCAACAAAAAGTTTTTCAAGAGAAGAGGAATGGTTGCTGAACAAGGAGAACAACCATTAACATGGATGGGTTCTGATACAGATGATAGTGATGAAGATGAAGGAGTTGCAAATCTTTGCCTAATGGGATTTGAAGAAAAGGTTGAAATTGACGAAAGCCTTCCACTGCCACTCCATCAAATGAAGTCAGTTTCACCAAGAACTCCTGAAGCTAAACAAGGCAAAACTCCTACTTCACCAAACTACTCTCCTGAGGATCAAACCGAACAAAGCCATGATGACCAGGTACTTGAACGTGCTAATGTCATTTGTCAACAACACACTGTCCTTAAAAAGGCATATAAATTAATGGCTGCGGAACTTGAATATTCCCAAAAAGAATGCAAGTCCCATAAGGAGGAGATTGAAAAACTCAAGCTCCAAATTGTTGGGATAGCTTCTATTGTGGAAGAAAACCGCTACCTTAAGGACAGAACCGAGGTACTTAACACCCGAATCCATGATCTTACTGCACAAAGGGATGAACTTCAAAAAGTGACCGATGTGTGGACTAAGTCTGGTGTCACCATGGAACAAATCGTTAATTCACAAATTCTCTCTAAGGAGAAAAGTGGATTAGGATTTAAAACTGATGATGGGTGTAAGTGTCCTTGTCTCTGTGCCGAAGGTGGTGTGAAACCAACTGAACAAACCAAAGAAATTCCTAAGGTGAATCATGCTGGTAAAAAGGGCTCAACACAAGAAATTAAAAAGCAAAATTATTTCTATGAGTATCCTAAAAACCAGACTGGGAGAGATCCTAAGTGGAAAGAGAAATCCACAGCGGCTGAGGCAACCAAGGAAGTATTGAGTGATGAAACCGCTCCTAGTCGGTTTAAGGAATATCCTGTTATATTTCCTAAAGCCGCACCTAAGAGAAAGGTTGAACTCAAGAATGTTAACTTTGTTAAAGCCAAAACCGCTGACCCAGTAAAACATGAGAAACCGAAGGTCAGTAATGGGTTTGTAAAACCGCAACCACAACCTGGCTTAATTCATTGTTCTATTTGTGCCGACTTTGGTCATAGTGCTGGTCATTGTCTTTTAAGATTCACACCCAATGCCAAGGGACGTAAAAATCCTAAGGTCAAACAGGTGTAGGTCCCAAAAAACTGCTAACCCTAGGACCCAAGGAATAAGGGGGACCAAAACCTTTCATGTGTATTTTTCAGATTTCATGTTTTATGGCTGGAACCGCTAAGAAGAAGAAGGATCTCTGGTATTTGGATAGTGGATGCTCACGACACATGACTGGAGATTCCGAACTACTCTGCAGTTTCATCCAAATGAAAGGTCCCCCAGTAGTGTTTGGTAACAACAAGAAAGGAGAAACAGTAGGATATGGAGCAATCAAACGAGGAAAGGTGACTATTGAAAATGTGTCACTAGTAGAAGGACTCAAGCACAACCTTCTCTCCATATCTCAGTTTTGTGACAAAGGAATGAACTGCATCTTCACATTAACTAGATGTTATATCAAAGATGCTTCCTCTGGAGTCACTCTACTGACTGGCAACAGAACAGGTGATGTTTATATGATAGATTTAAGCAATATTGTTTCTATTGCTGACCTCTGTTTTGTAGCCAAAAATATAAGTGAAAGCAGTTGGTTATGGCATAAGCGACTCAGCCACTTGAACTTCAAGTATCTAGTAAAACTGCACAGGGATGGTCTAGTAAAAGGACTACCAAAAGTGGCTGACCATCATGATGAAAAGTGTAAAGCATGCCAGCTTGGAAAGCAGCCCAAACAGTCATTTCCTAGTAAAACCGCGCCCTCAACGAACCGCTGTTTGCAACTGCTGCACATGGATTTATTTGGACCTGTCCCAACCGCCAGTATAGGAGGAAACCGCTATACACTTGTGGTAGTTGATGATTATTCAAGATATACATGTGTGGAAATGATGGACTCTAAAGATGATACTTATGGCATCGTAACCGCTCTCTTTAGACAGCTCCAAACTCAGAAATTGGATGACATCGTTGCCGTGCGTTCAGATAATGGAACCGAATTTACAAACAATGGTGTTGCCCAATATTGTGATGATCATGGAATTGATCATAATTTCTCTGCCGCTGGAGTTCCACAACAGAATGGAGTAGTGGAAAGAAAGAACAGAACTTTGATTGAAGCCGGGAAGACTATGATTGCAGAAGCCAAGCTTCCCAAGTACTTCTGGGCCGAAGCTGTCAATACCGCATGTTTCACCCAGAACCGCTCCCTCATCATCAAAGTTCACAACAAGACTCCTTATGAATTGTGGAGAGGCAGATCACCCAACATTGCCTTCTTCAAGATATTTGGATGCAAGTGCTACATCTTGTACAATGGCAAAGAGCATCGAGGTAAATTTGATGCTAAGGCCGATGAAGGTATTTTTGTTGGTTATTCTAAACACTCCAAGGATTTTCGTTGTTTCAATAGGACATCTTTAAAAATTGTAGAGTCAGTCCATGTTACATTTGATGAACATGCTCTCCTTGAGCCACATATGGCTCCAAATGTTGCTAATGATTTTAGTGATTTTGAGACAGGCACTAGACATAGAGCAACTGACAACCATCCTACTGAAACCGCTACATCCAGTTCTTCAGCCGTACCTACTCAAACCACTGATGGTGTAACTGTTGAACCGCTGTCCTCTGATCCCATTCAAACTGTTGAACCAGTTCCAAATCTAACCTTCAATGAAGATTTCAATGATTATCAAGATGATCCTCCTCTGGAAAATCTTCAAGAAATTGTGGTTCTAGACAACCTCCCTCCTGAAATTAATGAGCATAGAGACCATCCAACTGCCAACGTTATTGGTCCTATCAGTACTGGTGTCCAAACCAGAGGGAGTTTGACTCACAGAGATGATCACAGTTTGTTCTCAACTTCTCTGTTATCTCAGATGGAACCGAAGAAGGTAGATGAAGCTCTAAGTGATCCAAGTTGGGTAATTGCAATGCAAGAAGAGCTTAATCAGTTTGAACGATGCAAAGTTTGGACTCTAGTTCTAAGGCCCAGAGATCACACTGTAATTGGAACAAAATGGGTATATAGAAACAAGATGGATGAAAGTGGTGCTATAACTAGAAACAAAACTAGGTTGGTTGCTCAAGGTTATAGGCAAGAAGAAGGGATTGACTATGATGAAACCTTTGCCCCTGTAGCCAGACTTGAAGCCATAAGATTGTTCCTGGCCTATGCATCCTTCAAGAAATTCAAGTTATATCAAATGGATGTGAAGAGTGCATTTCTGAATGGTGAACTACAAGAAGAAGTTTATGTAGCCCAACCGCCAGGATTTGAAGACAACAAACTTCCAAAGGCGATATGGTATGATTTCTTGAACCCTTCACTCTAGCATTTCATCTTTTCCGCCATTGTTGTTCGTAAAAAGCTTGTTCGTATTCTAATATTTTTTTTTCTTGCTTTTTCTTTCAATTTTTGGTTGATTATTGCTTACATATGTTCATATATGCTGGGTTTGATGTTTCTTTCATGTCTTTTGTTCAATTTTTGAACAATTTTGATTTTTGGGTTTTTCGGGTGTTCTTTCGTATTTCTCTTGATACTATGTTCTGGGTTTGTTATTTAAACTTGTTCTTTTAGAACTTTGTTAGTATCTGCTATTTTCGAGTCTTTTGATATACTTCTTTCATGTTTTGGTTAAGTTTTTGTTTTGCATGTTTATCCCCTGTTCATCATGTTCTTCATGCATTCAAATCCTTTTTCAAATCCTTTTCATGTCTAGTTTTGGGTGTTTACCATTTTACCCCTGTTTTGCTTCAACCGCCTATTTCATTGTTAGAATTCCTTGTAGCAGTTTGAATGCTTGGTTTATTCAAACTGCTTGCACCAAACTCTTACTAACTTTGATTATTTTTAGGATGAATCCAACTTTGTACCTGGATCCCAGATCATCAAAGCCGAATTCGAAGCTGATGCAGTTGGAAGAAAACTGCTTGCTCTACTGGAATCGTCAAAACTGCTGCCACTATTCCAATTAGATGAACCGAAGTTTGACAAAAGGCTTTGTGCATAATTCTTTGATAATGGGATTGTCTGTGTGGTACCCCTTTTGAATGGTAAAGGTGAAGAAATCAGAGACTTAGAGTCTGGGGAAGTGAAGACTGAAAATGCTATCAAGTCCACTGTCAGGGCAAAGGATGTAGTTTTATCTGCTTCAAAGGTTGCTATCTTGGCTGGACTGGAGAATTCTGGAATCCTTTCTATCAAACCAGAGTTAGTCAGCCGAACTACTGAAGAGCTCTTGGGGGTTTCTGTCTTCAACACTAAGTCCACCCCTAAGAAGGAGTTTGGAGAAATAATGGCAATGTTGTGTGATTTGGTAGACACTGGAGTGATGTGCAAGAATGGCAATCACAACAATTTCACTTCTGAGCAGTACAACTACTGCATGGCAATCTACAAAGGGAAGAAGCTGCACTGGCCAAGGATCATCATGCAAGAAATGATCAATGCCCTCAGCCGCCATACTTCTGCCAAAGCCGCTGGTAAAACAAAGATCAGAACTCACTGCAGACTCTTAACAAAATTCCTTCATCAGGATTCTGTGATCTTTAAGGCTTCTGTGGCAAACGAAGCTGAGTGGGTGCAACCGAATGAGAAGACCTTATTTGGTGCTTCAAAGCTTGATGCTTTCAGAACCGGGTTTGGATGGCGGTTTGCACAAGCGGTATGGAATGCTGATCCTCTGCCTGAAGAACAAAGAGGACCTTATCCTGAGGCTCGGCTCAATAAGTCAGGCAAACCTTATGCCGGTGCCATAGCAGATCAAGCCGCAGCTACAAGAGCTAGAGAAGCTGCTCAAACTGCCACTTTGAATAGGCTAGGAGTTAGCCTGGATGGAACTGAGGCTGCAGTTGAGAGGGAGTCTGCGGTTGAGGGGGAGCCTGTAATCCCTGCGGCTCAACCCAGGGAAACCGCGGCTCCAAGAAAGAAGAAAGCCAAACTTACTGACACTTCAAAACCCTCATCCATTCTTCCTCCAAAACCGTCTTTACCAAAATCCTTCCTCATTCTATCCAATCCTTCTTCTGAACCGCTTCCACCTTCATCTAAACCAATTCCTTTCACAAAATCAACTCCTCCTATCTCATCTAAACCCCAGATAAAACCCCTTTCCCCAATCAAGCCAAATGTTGAAAAATCCTTGAATTTTGCACAAGATGTGAATCTCTTGAGAAAACTGAAAGCCTCCACCTCTGAACCCAAACCTTCTCACCTCCAAAATCCCCTCTCAAACTGCCAACTGTTCAATTCACTAAAGAACAGTTGCAGCTAATCTTTTCTACCCTTCCCAACCTCAAACCCTCTACTCAAACCGAGCCTGAGCAGACCGAAGTGTCTGAGGCTGCGGCTCCAGTTGAACAAACTGAGGTATCTATAAGTGCGGTTCAGCCTGAGCAAACCGATGGGTTTGAGGCTGCAGTATTGCCTGAGCAGACTGATGTGTCTGAGGCAGTTCAAGATGAACCTGAGCAAGATGATGAAAATCTTGAGGTTCAACCGCTGAAGAAGAAGAGAAGATTAGTAAAGAAATATGACTTTGTAGAGCACTGGCAATCAAGGCCACCTGGTGCAGTGGACTTCACTGAAGCTCATGACAAGAAGGATCACTCACCCATTGAAGGCCCATTTGCAAAGGAGTTGAGAGAAAGATCTTAACTGAGAAAGGCTGGAATAGACCCCATGATGGTTGAAACCGCTCCTCCTTCATTAAAATGAAAGCTAGAGTTTGACTCACCAGAGCACACTCCTTCACCTTCTGGATCCCCTACACTGCCTTTTGCTCCATCAGTTCCACCGTTGGCTCAACCGCAACTGATCAATATCTCTGCCCCTTCGGTTTTGCCTGAGTTCACAGTTGCAGTTAGGACTCCCAAACCGCGTGGTCTGAAAAGGAAGTGTGCACAAGACATTGCGGCTTACCTAAAGAGGTTTAGAGCTACTACTTCCAAAGCCAGCCGCCATGGAGCCATCATCAGAGCCGCCAACAAGCATGAAGAGCAACGGCTCAAGTCTGGTCGTCCAAATCCTTTTGCAATCTTTCCAGCCGATGAGTCTCAGGCTGCTTCAGATCAACTTATTGCTTCAACTCTTGATCAAATTATTGAAGATCTGGCAGTTGAGTTCATTTTTTCTCTCTGCACTCAATTTTTCTTTAGGATAAACTGCATTGTTTTTCCTTATCTTTTTAGATGGCAGTTCTCTCCTTATTCTTCCATTCCTCTCTCCAATACCCAACTTCTTTCCATTTCCCCTTCTCTTCCCTACACTTCATTTTCTATCATTCCTTTCCCTTCCTCCCTTTTTGAAACTGATCTAGTAAAGATTCAGTTTGTTCTGGATTCTTTTTCTACCCAATCTGCATTTCTTTCCTCTCTGCCCTTCCTTGTTGATGCCATTAAGAGGGAGAATGCTGTTGACCCTCGGATTGGGAGAATGGAATTCAAAATTGAAACCCTTCTGGAGAACCAGCTCAAGTTAGAACAGAAGCTTGAAACTCTGAATGAGCTGTCTTCTCTCAGACTTGAAGCGGCCCAAGAAATGAATGAGGCTCTAGAGAAGAAGTTAGACCAACTAGCTGATCTAACGGTTTCATCAACTGACTACTTAGTTCAGTATGCCAACAACCTGAAGAAGCTTTCTGAAAGAATCTTAGAGAAGGTAAATGAGCCGACCCATCTTCGTCTTAAGTCAGCTGAATATGTGTTTGAAACCGCCAGCCTAGTAGAGTCTTCTGATGCTGATCAAGCCGCCGCCAAGGTTCCTGATAGAATTGATTAGAATTCTTTCTATCCTTTTGTAATCAGTTTTTGCCTTTCATTATTTTCCTTGTAATTTTGTAACTTCCAAAACCTTTAAAGGATTATAATGAAAATGAATGCATTGCATCCAATATTCCAAAAACTTTGTTTATTCAAACTACTTGTTTGTGGAACAATGCATTTCTAAAAACTCATGCACTATTCATCATGAAAACATTTTCTAAGTGTATGTGTTTTAAACATTCAGTTTAAACATGCATATCTGATTTTTCATAATCACATCTCTTTATATGCATATGAATGTACTTCTTATCTATCTGTTTTTCATTTCCTTTGTTTTTGATAGATTAGAAATCTATGGTATAGCATTGTGTGTGCATTTGACTTGGGACATGCAGTTTCAATACATACTCATTTGAGCATGTTCTTAGCAAGTACAATGTTTGCTCTATCATAGTGTGGCAATGGCATCAATCAAATAGGGGGAGATTGTTAGGATTCATTGTTAGTACACCCACCTGATTTGATTGACCCATTCCACGTGTCTTTTTATGGACTTTAGGTTTACATGTAATGAAGTTTAACTTCAATTTTTAGACAAGTCCATTTCTAGATGTTTAGTAGTTAGGCTGAGTTATGGTCGGTTTATTCATAGCGGTTGAGTATCCCTCAAGCCGCCGTCTTCAAACCGCCAGCATGGTGCCTTAAGTCCTTCATCAAACCGCAGTTTGTGTCTTTGATGAAACCGCATTTCAAGTTCATTCATGAAACCACACATGCATCTGGTGGAACCGCCGACCAAGATATTGAAGAAGTTATTGCTGTCATTTACTCCTTGAAGACAAACATTCGCTTTTCAACCGTAAATGAATGACTGGTGACTTGTCCTTAAACTTCAAGTCATGTTTCAGTTATTCTTGGAATGTCGGTTTGTCTCGCTTTTTGAAAAGTTACCGTTGTACTTTTCCAACAACTAAAAGGACAATGTCAGGTAGTGATCCAACAACTTCCTGCCACAAAGCAAAAGCAAAGGACGACAGTGACAGGTCAACCAATGGGATTGCGACAGCGCATAAAACCGCCATACAATGACTCACCTCATTGTCCAACGGTCACTAATGCCTTCACTATAAATAGCCTTCATTTCTCAACAATGAAGGTTGCTGAGCTTCAAAGAGAATATCCCAAGTATTCAAGTTTGCTTTGAAGATTGAAAATCCAGATATTCATATCTTCATCATCTCCTTAGCAAACCCAGAGTTCTTCATCAAAGCTTCAAGCCTTCAAATCATCACAACTCAGCCTTGCACAGAAAGTAATCATTTGCTCACCATCACTTAGATATTTTGAGCTCTTGATTTCTTTCCACACTACACACCCGGAGTATATTTTCTTATTGATTATATACCTCGAAAACACAGGTTGTTATAATAGCATTGTTAGGTTAGATTGTTCATTTAGAGTTTGGATTCATTTGTAATCTTGTAAAAACTCCTCTAAATCAATACAAGTCTAGTAGCTATTAGAAAATCCTAGGCTAACCACCTAGGTAGAGGACGTAGTTCTTTCAAGAACGAACCTCTTCAAATTGTGTGTCCTTGATCTTTATTTTCTGTCTTGTCATTTACATTTATGTTTATGAGATTTATTTGCTTTTATGTGAAATGACTTGATAAATGATTTGCATACTTTTGTGATACTTCAGTTGTGCCTTGTCAGTTGCATCATTCCATTTTCAACCACTTAAACCGCCCTACTCTTCATAATTCAGTTTGGCCAAAACCGCAAAACTCCGCTGTGCATTTTATCTGAGCAGTTCTAGTGCTTTAAACCGCAATAGACCAAACTGATAAGTACTTGGTTGATTTTCAAGGATATTTCGAAAAAGATTTTAAACCGCTATTCACCCCCCCCCCTCTAGCGGTTCTATACCCTTGTTGCCCTTTGGGACCAACACTCTCCAATCTATGGAGATGGTCTCGAAGCACATGATTCGACATTCCAATAACTAAGAAATCAATTATTGGCTTTATTTGTTTTAATTACTTATTCTTTATTTGATTAAAAATACATAAGCAAGACCAATCCTAGATTAGGTGGATTGGGTGCTCATTGGCCTTCCCAATCCATAACTTAACCCCCGAACTCAAGAATCTCACGGTCCGTGTTCCGTTCAACAACATGGTGGCGACTCTCAAATCAATAAAAAATTTCTCGGGTGCAAACAGGAGGTGTTGAGGTGGGCCTTGATCTGACTCCGACTGAGGCCGATGAGGTCACTGGGGCCCAGCTTCCTCCTATGGGAGCTATGGTATGATACCCTTTTTCATTCCTGTCTTGCACACACCCACTTTAGACTTGTATCTGAACTGTGCTTTATTTGTCCCAGGTGACTCGGGAAGCCTATATCCGCTCTATCCGTCGGGGCAATATTTTTGAGAGGTTATTCCAGAGTTTGGATGCTTCTTGTACCTGCCGTCAGGAGGACGTGGTGTTACCGCAGCGGAGAGAGAGATCGCCCGTGGAATCTGCTCGTCCATCTCGTGCCAGTCGGAGATCTACTCGAGGTAGGGGTTCCGGAGCTAGTGGATTCCATTATGTGCAGCAGTAGGGCTGTGATGACGATGATGAGAGTGATGATGAGGAAGAGGATGTTGATGTCGAGGGGTCCGACTCGGACTAGATGTAGTCCTTTGATTTCCTGCACTTTGTTAGAGAAAGAGGGAGAGAGGAGAAACAAACAGACATATTTATGTACAACATTTTTATTTGTTTTTGGTATGTAATTAGCATTTTATTCACATGTCTTTATGTTTAGTACAATGCATGAGCCCTAGGGGTAAAATAGGGATTGCACACCCTGCCGGGTGATTCCGCCTTCTTTATCGGACCTCTTTTGTGATCTAGGACCTTCAATATGTCTGAAATTGGTCCATTCCGGCGCTTGTTGGGGACGGACTGGCAATCTGTTTGAATCTGGCGATGTGGCCGCCTGGCCAATTTTTGTAGGAGGGACTGGCCGTGCGGCTGATCTTTGATCTGACACGATTTTCGTCAAATTTTTCCTTGTATGATCAGGACTTGAACTCCCAACTCTATATAATAACAGTACGCGTAAACAGACGAGGCAGATTGTAGTTTTCTTCCCTTTTGCTCTAGATTTTGATCCTTCCAAGCCTTTCTGATGGATAGACACCCTAGGTTCCTGAGGAGCGACAAAACTACTTCACCAAGAGCTTGAAGATCTGGGTTGGGAAGCTTTCGAGGGCAACCCGCGCAAGATTTGATAGGAGATTTGGAATTAAGTGTCTTTGGTCCTTGTATAGGGTTAAGTCTGACGAGCATCTGATTCGTGCTGCTGCCAAATTCTGGGACAACGAGAATCATGTCTTCAACTTTTCTTAAAATGAGATCACACCTACGTATGAAGATTTTGTGGCTCTTTGTGGTGCGACAGTGACGGATAGGGTAGCTATGCCGCAATCTCAAGTGCCTTCAGACCTTCGGATTTCCCAACTGCTGAGGATTTCTGTCGAAGATGCTAGAAGTTTGTTGTTGGATGGTGATGTTAACCTCTGTGGGCTTCCCATCAAGTTTATTAATAGCACGGTAGAGTCTGATACGGCTCTGGATTGTCTAGCAGTTCGTCTGTTTGGCTCAGTATTATTTCCACCCTACGTAAAAGTAGCTACCATAGGTTGTCTTGACATGGTGGACCAAGCTCGAGCTGAGCGCAGTATTGTTCCTTGTCTGCTTGGAGAGACATTGCATGGCATTGGAGAGTTGGCCTCGGGGGCTAGGAAGATGACCAAGGGAAGTACCAGACTGTTAACCTTGTGGCTGCAGGAAAGGCTTCGAGTCTTGGAGGACCCTGTCGGGACGGTGTCTCCTTGGGTTTGTCAGAGTAGGCGAGTAAGACCACCTTTTGTAGGGATGGCTCGTTCTGCATGGGTGACATATATGGCACAGATGGGTACTGCTCAGATCCAGTGGATGGTGCCTCACTGGAGGGTGATCAGAGCACGGTGGGTTCAGAGTGGCCTCTGCATGATTCGTGTCCCTGCCTTTGATGAAACCACTTACTATTATGCAGTGCGGGTGTGCCGTCAGTACGGGATACCTCAGATTATACCCTCTTTATGGGATGAGACTAGTAACAAGGTTATCGACCAGATACTCCCCATGAATTACGGGGTTGCAGTGTTCTTGGAGTGATGTTGGTCTTATGATCTCATGCCCAGCATGCTCTGTATACAGCGATCGCATGACATACTTCTGTCTCGAGAATACTTGGACTGGTACCAGACGACTCTGGGGAATATGGGACAGATTCTGAGAAGATTGAGATGTGGGGCGGTGGTCCCTTATGTCTCGAGCAGACGTTTGAGGGAGGACGAGCATGTACAACGGGAGTTGGAGACCGAGTTGGCTCAGCTAGCGCCTACTGAGAGGAAAAGAGAGAGAGAAGGCCCAAGTGGGGTAACTCAGCTTAAGAAGGCATTATTTGAACATCCTACTAGACAGGCTAGACGTGGACGAAGAGACAAGAAACCAAAGAAGGATGAGGAAGAAAAAGAGGAGGAATGACTCCGGGTATCCAACCACAGTCACTGCAGACACATAGTTTAGATTTTAGTTTGTTTTAGTTTATTTAAATTTCAAAGCAGGTTATTAAGTCGCAGGTTCTTTCGAGCTTAGACTCATAAAATAAATGTTAACGTGTAGTGACTTGTGGAAATAGAGATTTCGCTTTAGTTATAAAAAAAAAATTGTTTGCTTTATTTTTTGCTCAAACCAGATTTGGAGTTTTATTTATTTTTGAGACCGCACCATTGAAGGCTGCCTACGTTCCCCTTTTACAAGTAGGGCTAAGGGGCTTAGGTCACCGTAGTTCATTTCTGATTGTAGAAAGGGAAGATAGAAGAGGGGAAGTAGAGAGACTAATAATAATTTTATTATTTTTTTTTATTTTTTTTTTTTACAAGGGGGATGGTCGTTGTAGAAGACCGTTGATGGAGAGCTCTGCTGGTGGAGAGTACCGCTGATGAAGAGTACCACTTGATGGAGAGTACCGCTTGTGGAGAGGGACCGTAGTGGTCAGTTGTAGTAGCGGCGGAGCTTGTAAACTTTGACTGGGAGGAGGCCATTGTCATCCATGTATACCCAATCTTCATTCCGCTTGACTAAGCGACCCGTCTCGTTGAGTAGTCGGATCTCTTTTTTCAACTCTTGGCAATCGTCCGTACTATGCCCCTCATTCTGGTGGTAGGAGCATATCTTGTTTGGTTCGGACAACTGCAGTGTCATAGTAAGACCAAATTCTTGCGTCGGCGGTAGTTTACCAGTCTTTACCAGTGCTTTGAATATGAGGCCCAATGGTAGATCCGAGCTTGTGCAATGTCGGAAACTGATGGGGGATCCATTATGTGACTTGGATTTCCCGTGTGGTGGTCGTAAAGTCGGTGTATTCGTTAAGTGGCCCTTTAGATGAGTTAGAGCCAACTCACACTTCTGATTCCAAACTTCTTCTGAGCAATTCTGTAATTCTTTGAGGAGCGGGTCTCCCGCTGTGGTGAGGCGACTGATGTGGTGCAGTAGACCTATGAGTTTGGTTCTTTGATTTTCTTGGTGAGGAGGTGGCATCGTGATTAATTCTCTAATCCTCTCGGGATCGGCTTCGAACCTCTGTCCCAACCTGTAGCCTAGGGCTTTTGTCTGAGTAGTACCAAATCTGCATTCGACGGATCGAGGAGCATTCTCTGACTTCTCATAATGTTGAAGAATTTCCGCAGATCTTCGATGTGACGGTCGTAGGGTCTTTTGGAGTGCAACACTAGGTCATCTATGTAGACGTCTATATCTGTTGGCGATCCTTTTGGCACGTGGTAAGAGATACCAATGCCTTTCCATTCTAGGAACTGATTGGCGTGACAATAAGTACCCTATGGAGTGTGAAAGAGTAACTTCTCGTCTGTTCGTACCGCGGCGAGTATCCGATTTTTACCGGTGAAGCTTTCGAGGAATGATCGAACTTCTCTGTCTTCGGTGGCTTCTAGCAGTGATTCTATGTCAAACGGCGGGAACCGATGTCTGGGACTCAATTCATTGAGACTCGTGATGTCTATGTGAAATGTCACCTTCCTTTGGTACTTCTCTGCGGAGATGGTGTCGAGTAACCACCTTGGCCAGTATGCGAACTTGATGAAGTCCCTTTGTAGCAGCTTTTCTATTTCTCTTACCATGCGAGGGGACCATTCGGGCTTGACTGGCAGTATCACTTGCTTTACTGACCCAATGTCTGGCGTTACTATTTGTTCCTAATCTCTGTCTGGCTCGTCGTTCCCAAACCATGCAAAGATGTCATCATATTCTCTGAGCAGTTTGATCAGCCCCTCCCGCTCTTCGCCTTGAAAGAATCTTCCAATCTGAGTCCACTTCGACTTGTCTTGTCTTCCCAGATTCACACATGTTAACACCTCATCGGCAGCTTGGGCTCGATTTTCCCTTTGATTGATAACCTGCTCTGAGATTTCTCGGATGTATTCATTATTAAGTTTGTCTGTGTCTGCCTCTTTTAATGAATCGTTATTAACTATTGGTATATTGTTAGGTTGATGATTAGTTAATTTATCATTTATAAGAGCGGCTATAGCGGGATACTCGGAAAGGTCAAGATTTTCGATTAATGAACGAGGAAAGACAGTATTTGCAATTACATCATAGTCTTTTGACTTGAGGTCGTTAGACTTGGACGGAGACACAAACTCATACGTTAGAAAAGGAGACCTAGCCGACCTAGGGGGAATTGACTCTTTATGGGATGAGCTGGTCAGCCCCAGATTCTCGATAGTAGTAGTCACAGGTCCGTATTCAATAGCACCCATGATATCGTCTTCAAGGTTCATGTGCTGGAATAAATCTTGGCCATCTGTAGACATCCCATTTTGGACATTCATTTATAATCACGCTACTTCTGTGTCTCGCCTTTGATTTGGGTCGAAACTCATTAAGTTGGACATGTTTCGTTAAGTTTCTGACTGACTCCGTTAGTCAGGGGTCAAAACGAACATTACAACTGCTGCAGAGGACAAATAAGTGATTCCAACACTTAGATGTCTCGTACGAGACATTGATGCTCGTACGAGATATCCCCCTCGACGGTCGGGTTTTTGGTCAATTTCCTTGTTGATCTTAACCTCTTTTCTTGGCAAACACTCATGCAATCCGGGGAAACCTAATGGACGATCCTAGAGTCCAAATATACCTCTGTGGGAATCAAGTCTTGGATTCCCACCTCAACTTACCTTCTTGGCTCAAACCCTAGGTCCAAAAACCCCTATAAATATAGTTGTTCTTGCCTAGAATGACTAGTGGTCGGGAGAGACTCGATATTCATCAAATAACCACTCAAAATCTGGTCAAAGGAGCTCTCATAATCAGCCCCTCTCTGATACCCACGAAATTTGGAGGATCAAGGCCTTAGTCAAGGCCATCCATAGGATTCTTGAAGAAAACGCTTAGGTAAAATCTTTGCTTTCTATTTTCTCATCTCCTTCTTTGCTTTGAAGTAGTGTGATTCCATTAAAGGATCATCCTAGAGCCTCTCCAACCCATGGAGATGGTCTCGAAGCACATGATCCGAAATCCCAAATAAATAAGTAATTATTTATTTGTTTGTTTTTATCTTTGGTACAAGAATGCATGATTTTGAAACGATGATGTTGATTTCTTAGCAAGACCAATCCTAGATTGGGTGAATTGGGTGCTCCTTGACCTTCCCAATTCATAACTTAACCCCCGAATCCAGATATCTCGGTCCGTGTTCCGACAATAACATGGTGGCGACTCTCAAAACAACAAGAAGGTAAATCGAAGGACGAAAATGTGCCATCAAAGCAAAACCTCGCGCGCAAACGCCGTCCCACGACTCTGTTTCCTTGGCTTCGCCGACCAATGGTTCATCGAGTGACACGAATTCAGTAACGTAAGTCAGGTCTTTGTTCACCTTGATGCAGTACTCGTTCTGAATGGTGGTAATTCTGCCTGTAGTCTTTCAAGGTTCCATGTACCTTAGCTCTAGATTGGTTCGGTCGAACTCGACATCTCTGAAGATTTCAAAACCCTTTTGTAACTTGCCATTGTGGTCGAACCATGGCTCTGCGAACTCGAAGTTTGAGTATTCTTCTCCTTCTTTCACATAATAACTATTGAGGGAGAGGCGGTAAGGATTCATATCAGACTTCTTGTAAGGGAGTTGTTTCTTCTTGAGTACCTCTATCTGTTTCTGCCCCGCTTCGTCAGTGGGAGTAAGCGTGTATCCTAGCCCAAACAGGCCTCTGTAGTCTACTTCTTAAGTCAAGCGTGTGGGACCTTGTAGATTTTTGCCTAGCCCCAGCCCCGGTATGAAGCCCATGTTTCGAAGTATCTTGTAGACGCGTTGCACTTTGTCAGATGTTCTGGTGAGATCGTTATCACATATCTGAGCTTGTGCCACTATTTCGAAACCACTGAAGAGCCGGCGATCTTCCTCATGCTAAATCTGTAACACAGGTACTCCTTTTGTGTCGGCGCCTTGTGCTGTTACCAAGTCGCTGTAGATAACTGTCACCTCATTCCCTGATTGGAATTTGACACATTGATGTAAGGAAGATGGAACAGCGTTGGCCTTGTGGAGCCAAGGGCGTCCTAGTAAGATGGTGAAAGATGACGGTATGTCAATCACTTGGAAATCCGTAGACAGAGTTTGAGTTCCCACAGTAATGGGCGGAGTGAAAATCCCCAATACTGATCTGCATGTGGAGTCATAAGCCTTGATTGTCTGCTTTGAAGGCCTCAGAGTAGTCGGGTCTACACCCACTACGTCCATCATTCGAGACGACAGTACATTGATGGCAGATCCGGTGTCCACAAAAGATCGAGGGATATTCTTCCCGCTGATTTCGACTGTAATGTGTAGTGGTTCATTATGATTAATGACAAATGGTGGTTCGTCAAGCTCTGAGAAGGGGATGATGTTTCCGAAGTGAATGTTTCCAATCATTTGTGTGATATTCTCGGGAGTTGTGTCTGATGGGACAATGGTAGCGGCCAAGTTCTTTTCTAGCATCTGCCTGTGAGCTAGGGATGAGGTGAGTAAAGACCATAGAGAGATGTGAGCTTGGTTTTGCTTAAGATGTGTGAGGATGGGATCTTCTTTCTCAGGATTTGATGTCTCTGACTCTTTATTGAAGACCTTCTTTGTACCCTTGGGGTCTGGCTGATAGATCTGTCCGGACCTTGTGAGTAGGTTAACTTCTGCTCACACGTCGTGTAGGGACTGTGGTATTTTTGCGGATTCTGTGAAGATTTCGGCTATAGACAATGGTGGAGATTTAAGTGGACCGGAGTCGGAATCTCCTAGAAGAGAGGATTCTAGAGATAGTTCATCTAATGACAGCATATAACAAGAATTACTATCATTAATGAATTTTGAAGTACAATCTATCTCATCATCACTAAAACTCGGAGTCTGCCACAATAGGTTCGGCCAGATCACCAATATTTGTTGCTAAACTATCTTTGTCTAAGGAAAGCCTACGATCTTCGATGGAACCCTTGTTGATCAAACTTTGAATTGACTTCTTTAATCCGGCGCACTCTTCAGTGGTGTGACCGGTAATCTGGTGATAGTCACAGAATTTCTTTGGATCGTCGGAGAATGGTATGCAGTAATTTTCGGGTCTCTCGAGTAAGCCCCTTGCTAGTAATTGCTCGAGCATGCCGGTCATAGTAGTTCCTAGCTTTTCAAAGGCATCAGCCAAATCTGAGACATCCATTCGTTTCTCTTCTTCAATCTTGGCTATAATCTCCCTCGAATCGGTTAGTACTTGGTCATTGATCAACTTCTGTAATGCATGCTTTAGCTGTGAGCATTCATCGGTGGTACGCCCGGTGATGTTGTGGAAGTTGCAGAACTTCCTTGGATCACTGCTCGGATGAGACTCGTAGCCTTTTAGCGGTTTGAGCACCCCCATTCTTGATAAACCACGGAACAAGGATTTCACATCTAACTGTAGTTGCTTGAAGGCTTCGACCATTTCTAGGATGCTAGCGTCATCTTCAGTTATTTCCACCATATTGACATCCATGGCGATGATCTTTCTCGGGTCCACCATGGTGTTGTCCTTGATAAGTCTTTGTACGATTTGCTTGATGGTAAAGCACTCGTTGTTGGTGTGTCCGGACATCCTATGGTAGTAACAGAACTTGGACTTGTCGCACACATACTTAGGCCATTGAAATCCACGTTCCACGGGAGTTATCAACCCAATCTTGACTAGTCCTCTGAATAGAGTATTCATGTCTAGCCCCAATTCGGCGAAGGTGTCTACCATTTCGAGAATGCCGATGTTACCTCCGATGACCTCAGCCATGTTCACGCCACCATTGTTAGGGAGCGGGTTTGCTATGGTGTTCGGACCTTTAGGATTCTTGATCTTCCCTTCGACTATGAGCTTTTGGATGACCCTTTCTAGAGACTTGCTTCGATCCTCAAGCCTGGATATCTGTAGCATGAGGTTGGTGAAGAAAGCACGGAGAGGTGGCGGAATGTCCGAGGGCTTGATGCTGGCGGCTATATCTGGATTGTCAGAGGCAGCGGAGAGTAGCGGAGTGGAGACACTAGGAGTAGTAGGCTCGGATGATGGAGACATTGTTGATGCAGAGACTGAAGACTGAGCTTGCGGAAGGCTTGACCGTTGAAGACGACCACCAGAACGGACCCACACTTGCTTCTCTGTAGAGGTAGCGGACGAGAGGTTTAGGACGGGACAAGGCTCATGCAATGTATTTTGTTATTTACAAAACAATGTATTATTAGTCCTAATGGTTGAAGGGGTACCCCTTTTTGGGTTACTATCTACAAAACCTGGATCAGTGGAGGTCATCACTACTTCTATAGACCCCTCGTTTTTCACCTGTATTGCACATCCCAAACGGGCAATTTGGGCGAGGGTCCTATAGGGCAAGCGACTTCCACCGACCTAACGGATCCTAGCGACTAACCCTTGTTTAAAGGCATTTAACGTAACGTTTATGTTACTTCCGTTAAGTTTTTAACGAGTTGAGATCCTTGTACAAAGTATCACTCGTCTTACCATATGCACACCCTTGTAGGGAATTTCATTTTTTTTTGTGCTCTTTTTTTCCTCGAATGATCTCGACTCATTAAAGACTTAACGGATGACGGCATGAACGACACGTTAATTGTCTATAAAGAAAAGCTAGTCAAACCAACCGGTAAACATTGGAGTGTCCTAGACTCTGTGAGTGCATGGTTTCGAAATAAACAAGGGATTAACCTCGACTGCTTCACATGTGAAAACAGTGAGTTAGATAGCCCGGGTGCCACGAAGATAGAGGCGACAGGATCACCAAAATCTGTGCACTCAGCGGAGTATCCAGTAGGGTGTGCAGTGTGACACAGACCTAGTGGTAGTGTGCGGACAAAGACTAGTTATTTTTTAGGGAGAAAACAGAGAGTTTTTTGTATTTACATGTATGCAATGCAAAACAGTTAGGAAGGGTACAATAGGAAACAGTTAAGATATTAACGCACTAAAGTACAAGGGAAGCAAATATGTACAAGAGATAAAGTACAAGGGGGGAAATAAACAAGTAAGTACAATCATGATATTGACAAAAGTTTGACCCTCTATGTTTGAAGATGTTCAAAGCTATTCCCCAGCAGAGTCGGCACTGTGAATACCCATTTCCATAAATGCGGGCGACGCACGGGAAGTCTTTCTTTTATTTATCTTTATTTATCTTTTCTATGGGATTAGGATATTCAAGTTGGAATTTAACCTATTAAGAGTCGCCACGTTGTTTTTATTGAGCTAAAACATTGAGAAAAAGCTAAAAAAGAGGGTTCGGGGGTCAAGTTACGACAAGAGAAGAATATCAAGTAATCACTCCTATTGCCCGAGAAGTCGGACTTTCTATCATGATGAATGTGTTAGTAGTGTGTTAGTGATTGAGACCGGATCCGAAGATTGCCTACGTTCCTCTCGTTTGAGAAGCTCAGGTCAGCGTAGTTGGCACAAAATCGGAATAGAGAGAAAGAAGCGGGATCATGCATAATGAAGGGGGAGGAGAAAGAATCATACAAGATGATGACATCCTAGAATAATGATTATACCATTGATAAGATCAATGTGTAGTCATCATATTCATCCTTGGAGAGTTATTGATCATGGGAATATTTACCTAAAGTTTAGGGTTTAGAAGTAGTTCCTAGATCTTGGAGATCATCATCGGCTATACAATATGAATAGAGATTAAAACATTAGATCTAGCATGTTATGCATGGGATAAACCGTAGATCTAGCATAATAATAAGAATATCATGAAACATGTATGAAATAACACATAAGAATGAAGATCGCTACCCTAGTTATAGAGCATATTATGAATTCTAGTAAGAACATGAAGAACACGTTATGAATCATATGAATATTAATGAATAAACATGATGAAACTAGCATAAATCAGATCTAAACTAAGAAAACATGACAAATTCTCACCAATCTTGACAAGAACGAAGTCAAATCTCTCGCGCGGATTCGCCGGAACTTCGGGATTGCTAGAAAGGCTTGAAGAGAGAGTTCTGCCGTCAGTTTGGCTTGTGTAACTCAGGGGAGAGAATTGTGTATCAAAATAATGAACTGAGGTCATCTATTTATAAGAAAACTTGATTTGGGAGAAGTGTCCGCCGGCTGAACATGTGGCCGTCCGGCCGGTCAGAGAGATTGGCACAATCTTCGAGGCTCTGATCAATCTGGACTCTGGAGGATGACGAGATAACGCTTATCTTTGATTCCTCATCTGATCAGTCATCAACATCTTCTTATCTGGGCTTTTCGGGAAATCCTGGATAAGTCCTGCGCAGTTCGTAAATACCTGGGAGGTCCCTGTGAGTTCTAGAATGACTAATAACTCATTTTCAGGTTGGGTACTAATAGGTGTGTGTGTGTGTGTGTAAGAAACAAGAGCTCTATGTAATCTATATGATTGAGAGCCTAATGAATCTTTAAGTGTTGTTCGGCTTGAGATTTGATGTTCTTGAAGGTTGCTGGGGATCTTTGAAGATTTGAAGGCGATTGCTTGAAGATTCAAATGATTCTGGAAATCTTGAGTATGATCTTCAATCACCAAGTATTTCAACAGCAATTTCTCTCTTTGAATCTCAGCACATTAATCTCAGCCAATTTTCAATGAAGAAAGCAAGGCCTATTTATAGCCTTGTGAGAGAGGTAGCTGTTTGAATTCTTGGAGGACAAGTTTGGAAGATGATGAGCTGGAGCATTCTGATTGGAGCTCATTTCTTTGTTGTCTTCTAGTTGCAGAAGTTAGTGGGCAAGATGTACTATCTTGTACCAGACATAACGACCAAATTCAAATTTGAATTTTGCAACGTTTAAATCAAACTTGTCTTTTCTTGGTCTTCACTTGGTTGTGCGGTAGTCATGCTTGCGGTCGCTTGGACTTGCAGTCGATACATTCTTGCAGCAGCAAGAATCAAAAGGCCGCCTAAACTTTTACAACCATCATAGAGCATGTGGTCGCTCAATAAGCGGTCGCTCAATAAATGGTCGCTCAATAAACGGTCGCTATACTTGCGGTCGCCACAACCTTGCGGTCGCTTCTCAAGCAGCAGCATAATCAGCAGCAGCTTGATTGAGGTAGGCAGACAAAGCAGCAGCAAAGCTGCAGCAGCAGCAGACAAAGCAGCAGCAGCAGCAGCAACAGCAACAGGTAGCAGCAGCAGGAGTGTGGTAACTTGGTGAGGTAGGCAGACTTAGCTTTTTCACAGCAGCAGCAGTGTGGTAGCTTGGTGAGGTAGGCAGACTTAGCTTTTTCACAGCAGCAACAGCATGTAGCAGCAAGCAACGAACGGTCACCAAAACTTTGCAATCATCGAGTATGCGGTCGCCTTACTCCATGCGGTCGCTCAATGGGCGGTCGCTCAATGGGCGGTCGCTCAACAAGTGGTAGGTAGGTAGGCAGACTTGGCTATTTTCACAACATCAGCAGCAGCAGCATTTCTTCAGAATTTGAGGGGCTGATTTTTTAAGCCTAACTAAATTAAAAATGGACTTAACTAATGAAGTTATAAAACTTCTTACAATAAAACCTAAAGTCCATAAAAAGTAAAATAAGGTTATGGGATCAATCAAATCTAGGTAATATGAGTGGTTTATAATATGCATACCCAACACATACCACCCCCTTTTATAGTTAGGCAAAGCTAAGGGTGGAAGGTAGAGAGTCATTAAGTTGAAAAGACATTGCATTTATGAGGGAATAGTTGAAGAGACCCGCATTTATTGAAGCGCAGCTTCCCAAGGAGGCAATGAGTGAGTAAGCCTGGACTGTCAATTCAAGCCTTGATGAAGTTCTGACGGCGGCGGAGTGATGATGAGTGAGTCAAAAAAAAAAGTAAAAGTGAGTCCATGGAACGGTGACCTCGTCAATTCTAACTCCACCTCGAAAAATCACCATGAGAAGCAAGTCAAAAACAATAAAGATAAAAGTTAGCTGTGAAGAGCAAAGACGAAGTCAAATGCATACAAAGACATTGGACGGAAACAGATGGCAGAAAACTTATCCACAAATCATTACGACAATCGAGTCAAAAGTGCAAAGTGTTCACCAAAACTATCCTATTACACAAAGCAGTCATCAGGACGCAGCCTGGTTTGGATCATCGGAGCGAGCAGGAGCGATGGGATCAAGCTCAACAAGGGTGGACTCAGAAGCAGCTTCGGCAGCCACCTCGACAGTGCTAGCAGTTTCCACTCCGACCCCGGACCTCGTCATCTCGTGCTCGGCTGGGGCCACCTCGAAAGTAGGAATATTTATGGCTAAGTCCGAAGATCCTTCACCTTGGGTCTCACTAGCTAAACGTTTGAGTCGGGGGTCATCCTTCAGAATGAGGTTTAAGTCCGGTTGAAGAGGCAAAACCTCACCATAAACAAAGCGTAGCACTTGCAGCCTCGCCATCAAACCCTGATAGGTGACCTCGGAAATTTGTGGAGGCACCCAATCTTCTCCCTTTTCGGCAGCATATTGAACTTGAGCAGACAGGTATTCATCATCCAAAGGAACCAGAGCATGGCCATTACGGCATTGAGGATCAGTGGGTAGAGGAGCCCCAAACCTTAATAAATCATAAGCAGAAAATCCGCCCTGATGAGCAATGGTGCGGGCATATTGATTGTTGGCAAACTCGTACTGATAGATGGAAGCATCAGTAACTAGCTCATCATATTCAGATGATTCCAAAAACTTAGCCTTAAAGGCCTGCTCAATTTGTTCTTTCTCCTCCTCGGTAGCCCCCTTCGGCATAGACTTAAGCTCGTCCACTCTAGCCTTTGATCTCGCCAGCTCGCCGCCCATCGAAGTCAATTATTCCTTAACTCGATGCAGCTCGTCCGTCAACTGGCTGTTCTCAGAAAGGGCTTTTTCCCATTGTTCAACAGCAGAGGCCAGACGCCGGCCATTCTCATTGGCCTCTTTGGTTTTCTCGGCCATGGTTTTCTCAGCTTTCTTCAAAGTGGCGGTCATGACCTCGTTAATTTTCCTCAGATCATCCCTTTGAGTCGCCATCACTCAGCTGTTTGCTCATTAAATCAAGCTGCCTCCGCTCCGTCTCAGACTTGTGCCTCAAAAGATCAGCACAATTAGCAACTTGAAAGAGGACAGCCGTCAATTAAAGAGCCAAATTAAGAAAAATCAGAAAAGTGGACAAGTAAAACGCTTACCTCGGTCAGGGCCAAGCCAATGTTGCCTGCCAAAGAATAGGAATTCTTATCATTCAAAACGGTCTCCGAGAAGTCCTGAGCATGCAGGCGATATAACAACCCATTGCCTATATAAGCATTTTTTACGCTCCAATCTTAAACATCCACCCCGCTCAATTCCGGACTCACCTTCCCGAGCTCGGAGCCTCGTGCCTTCGCCTCCTCGCGGTCAGTCATCCCGACCACATGATATTTGAGCCAAGGAACATAGGTGCATTGGGAAGCGGGAGCGACAGGAAGAGGGGACCCCTCGTGGCTATGCCTTGGAAGCTTGGCAGAAGGCGCCTCAGACTCACTGGTAGCAGGCCTTTTACCAACAGGCGCAACCTTGGCAAAACCCGAGCCCGATGTTTGAACGGGCGCAGGGGCCGTAGGAAGAGAAGAAGATGATACCAAGGGCAACGAGCCCGTCTGGCAAGGACGCATTTGTTCCTCTAGAACTCTGAGCACCGCTCACGGGCTCTAGAACCGGTACACCAGCCCTGTTAATAATGCGCAACTTGCCATCCAACTTTCCCCCCAGTGCGGACTGCCGATCCGATGCGGCCTTCGAGTCCTCTGCCGATTTCTTGGACTTGAGGGGCGACATAGTCGGTTCAAGATTGGCTTCTGCAAAAGTTAAAACCAAGAAGGAAACAATGAATCAATCAAAGAATAAAATAAAGTCCCGTAACTGAAAAGCTTGAAACAGCAAGGAAAGACCAGCGAGATCGGGGTCAACGCAATGAGTGTTATTTGCACAAAAACAACAATCATAGGAGAAAACTAGCCCTTGGTGGACTCTCGAATCTGGATCCCGGGCTGAAGGGAGCACTGGAACTCTAGGAATTGAAGTAAAGGGTCTGCGAGTTGGGGCCACTCCACTCCGAATCAGTAGCTCCTCGTCCCCGATTATGGAGTTCACATCAAAAACGGAATTACTGTTGAAATCAGGGTCAATCTCCAAGAACCTCTCAATAGCAGCTGTCAAATCAGCCCCTAAATATTTATGTGGGTAGTTAAATTCCGCAGGGCGAGCAGGAGCATCACCTTCAGGCTTGCCAAAGCCCCATCCCGTTCTACACTCTACCAGGAGGAGTTTTATTTGCCACACCTCAAATTTATTGAAGGGTTTTGTGAAAATCTTGGGGATAGGAATCTTGGTGTCTGCCTTGGTTTTCAAGCTCAATGAGCCGGTAGTGATCTGTACATTATAATATTTAAAAAGAGCGGACAAATTGGGCTCATACACCAGTAGCCTAGACACTACGATGAAGGAAGTCAGGACCCTCAAAGTATTAGGATTCAAGTCCATGGGCAAACACTGGCAAAATTTTAAGAACGAACAAATGAAAGGGTCCAAGGGAAGCCTAAGACCATGATCAAACTGGGGCAGAAAGAAGACGCATGCCTGATTGCCGTCACGAGCTTCTTTGGCATTCATGGGACGAGAAGTCCCCATCATCAAAAATTCTCATTCCGAGATCAGACAGACAGAATAGCTTGGTGTCAATGCCGAAATAGGTGGTAAAATCCAGCTCGCCTTTGGGGACATCATAAGCATCCTTTTCGGAGTCCTTGGCCTTACCCTTCAGCTTGGTGAGGTCGGAAGAAGACGAAGAAGCACCGGCATGACTAGTTTGACGCGAAGTCATATGCTCATGAGGATCCTCAAAACGATCCACGATCTCCACGTTCCTCTTCACCAGGGCGGCGGTCCCAGGGGCCAATCTCTTTAATTGCTCCGCCTCGTCCACCTCCTCGGTGTCCGAATCATCATCATCTATAGATATGGGTTTGGATTGTTCAAAGCCCTCAGCGGCTTCTCCCCCAACGTTGGTAGACAAGTAAGGCAAATCAGGGGAGTCAACCTCGTCGTCCCTAGAAACAACAGCGCGACCAGTGTTATCCCTTCGAATCGAAGTTTCGAACTCCCCTACGTCATCTTCTAAATCTACGGCGGACCAATCGATGTTTTCATCATTCTTACACGCTCGGGATGCTAAGCGGTTGGCGGAATCAACCATATCTACAGAACGGGGTAAACGAGTTAAGACGGCACAAACAAAATTTCCTAATTGCTGCTCATCTCCCAAAACCCTTAACTTTTCTACCCGCCGGAACAACTAAGGGGCCGGACTCCCACAGCAGGGGCAGGGTCTAAGAGCCCTACGAGTACGCCATAGCCAGTACCCGCAAAATTTTGAGTCGAAGGCGGACCCACCGGTAAATCACTCGTTGGTACAGCCCGCCGGTGGTTAGACAAACAGTATAAGAGGGACGAAGAAGATTCATTCTACCCTAACAAATTCCTATGTACTAAAGAAGAGAAAAGCACAAAATCTAATGCCTAAAACGGAATAAAAGGAGTTAATCACTACCTGATTAGATAGACGACTGTTGGTTATCGATTGATTAATCAAGCTTTGCAAATCGAAGACGAAAAGGCGAAAGTTTTAGCAAGGCTCTTAAAATCTCAAGATTGGTAAAAAAAGTGAAGAGTTCAGACCTAGCCCTTATTTATACGGAGAAGACGGGTCGGGTCATATCCGGAATCGGTTACCGCAGGCACGCACTTTATCGGGAAACCAACTGGCGGGAACTTGATATTTTGAAAATAATAAATGTTGGCATTAAATCCCCCCCCCCCCTTTATCGTGGGCAAAACGTCGCTTCAGACTGACACGTCGTACCGTCAACCGCTCACTGGGGCCCACGGCTCTGTGGGTCCTCCGATGACCGATACGTATTTTTCACTAAGCACCCCCGTGCAGCTCGGCGAGTCCGTATGGGCTAGAAGGGTTACTCCTCGCTCTAACCATAAATAGTTACGAGCTCGGGGTAAGGGGCTACTGAAGAGCCCACGCCAGCAGGACCGGGCTCAAAAGTTAAACCGGGCACAAACCAAACCGGAGTCTCTGAAAGACCAGTTCAAGTCAACCAAATATGTCCAACCTCATCTCCTTCTTAGCGACGTCGAGGTCAAAAAGTAGTTACGGGCCGAGCTGGACTCCCAGATCAGTTCTCAGCCTCCGGGGCCGCCACCTCGGCGAACTCGGGGCAAAGGCTGTGATTACGCCCTGCATGGATTCATCATATCGCATTAAATGCCCGATGGTATTCCCTGGGTTACCTACTATGTATGGCGCCGAACCTGTCACATCACGACATCCTCTAGTCAGAGCCTGTCCTGTCCGGATTGCCTACCAATCCTGTGGCGATGCGTGTCCTGTTGGGTAAAGCCTATGCCTAGACCGAGAGTCAGACTGCTGGGCAATGTAGGTAATATATAAGCCCTTTCCCTCTCTCTCTCAGGTATGATCAATATACCCTACACGCACTAAAAACACACAGAGAACCCTAATCTTCTCTCACAAGGCATTCCAAGCCTTGTTCTTAGTCCTTCAAGAGAATCTTACTCTTACGCCCGAGGGTCTAAGCTGGGATCAAACCCGGCCTTGACCTTAACGGTGTTGTTGGTTGTGTTGTGTTACAGGTTGAACCGAAGATAAAAGCCAGATATCCATCCGATCCATTGACCCTGATCTCCGTGGCGTCATCAATTGTTTAATTACATAAGAACAATAATTCAATATAATACCATAACCTACTTATCGTAATTAGTAAATAAAGATTCTTAATTTTGACTCAAATTTGTTTAAGTACAATCATACATACACAAGTTAATTTTGTGAGATGATCACATCATATCACAAGGAAAACATAGTACGAACACACAAATTGTATTGTATAATAGCACAAGAAGGAAAACTTAAAATAACATACAACACAAATCAACAACATAATTCTCCTTCCGTCCCAAAATACATATGAACTCTAATAGGACGGCTCTTCCAGGGTTAGAGGAAACCTAATCAAATGAAATATACAGCCTATATTGTTTTTCGATAAAGGATTGTTTCAGAATCAATGTTGAGGTTTGATTACAAACTGAATCTACATCGTATTAAATTTATTAATGTTGAATCTTAACGGTTTTGCTGAATGATTTTCTTTGAATATGAATATGTTCAAAAAGAATCTTGAAGTAACAAGTAAATACATTTTGGTTTGATTGTAATATAATATAATAATTTTTACTAGACATAATTAACATTAGTATCAAGTAAAGGTTTCAAGAATAATCTTAAAGATCATTCCAAAAAAGGAAAAAAAAAAAAAGAATATTCTTAAAGAAAGCTCTCCAAATTACATGAGTATCTACAACAACAAAATTTTGAATGTGTACTCTATTACTCGTGTTTTCTGTCAAATAAACAGTGGGTAGTAATTAGTAGGTACAATATCAGGTTTACATGAGATTGTAACTTTAAGTCTCACTCATAAAGATGTTAGTGTGGGAATAAGAGAGGATGTATTATTGTAACTGAAACTTTTGTATTCATAGCTCGGTAGCTAGACATACCCGGTTCACGGTTCGCCAAAACCCAAAACCGTTTAAGAACCGTTAACTCACATTTCACGGTACGGTTCACCGATTCATCCGATTCATCTTCATTAAAAAAAAAAAAAAAAACATTTTGAATAGTTTTTAAGTAATTGTTTTAAAAGTTTTTTTTTCTTATATATATAATTTTTTGATACATTATAAATTATTTTATATTGCATAAATATTAAAGAAATTTTAAATAACATACTCCTTCCGACCCAATATGATCTTCTCATTTGCCATTTCTCATTGTCCCCAAAAGTTCTTCATGTTTATACAATTTAGGCTTAAATGTGCATAAACACAACATGGCTCGTGAAACAATTGTTCATATCCTTAAAAAAGTTTGAATAATCAAACGTGAAGATCATTTTTGGACGGAGGGAGTATTTTGAAAGGAATTAAGGGGTGTGAGTGGAGGAAAAAATTTTGAAAAGAAAAAGGGACGGTACCCTTATAATTTTATTTATATTAAGCAAAATTACATAAAGAGAGACAACCAACCTTACCCTTTTATAATTAAGAAGGGATATTTAGGATCTTACCTCAAAAATTTCTAAAATATTTTGAATTTATACAGTATGAACCGCCAGTTTTAAAAGTTAAACCGCCGTTTCACGATTTTCAACGGTTCAAACATGAACCGTGGGCATGTCTATCGATAGCTTGACATCTAGTTAAAAGATTGTCAAATCATTGCAATTACCCCTATCTAAAATAGTACTCCCTCCGTCTCCTTAAATAAATGTCCAAATTTTAAATAAATATCCAAATTTTGTTTTAACATGCATGCAAAATTCTCTACTTTTTATATTGCAAGTATAAAAGGATTAAAGAATTTTTTTTGGTAAACACACATTAAAGAGCAATGCTCTTTTCAAAAGTGACATTCATTTTGAGACAAAAATGTTTTAAAAATAGACATTCATTTATTCATTTAGGGATAGATTTATTCATTTAGGGATAGAGGGAGTAGTCACTTTTCACAAATTTAAATGAAAGTAATAATACTCCCTTTGTCTCGAAAAGTTAGTCATACTTTTTTGTGTCAACTTTGAGCAATAGTTTAGATTAGTTTTAACTACTATCTATTAAAAACTTAAAACTTGTTATTGATACAACATTATAAGTACTATCAACAACAAGTTTTAGATTTTCATTAAAATAGTTGAAAATAACATAAATTATTGATTAAAGTTGATTCAAATTAACAAAAACAATAGTTGGACTAACTTTCCGAAACAGAGGAGAGGAGACTGTACTTAACTAGCCAATATTTTCAAATATATTTTGTGCCTTTTTTCCCAGCCTGAAATTATGGTGCTGATTTACCTTTCGACGCAAATCACATAAAGGAATTGAACCCATAATTTTGGAGCATATCTCTGATTCATTCTGTCAGAACTACTTAATTTCTTGTCAGCTAAAGGCCTCTAAAACACCCCTATCTATTCTCTCTGTTCTATCCTCCTTCAGATTCCATTTTTTTTTTTTTTCATTTTTTTCCTTCAGCTCTTCCGACTTTCCTGTCATTAAAAAAACTTCATGTTAAAACAAAAACTACTACCTCCGTCCCAAAATGAAGACCGATATTACTCCTGATCAAGAGCGAATTCGGTCATTCATTTTGGAACGGAGGGAATACACGAGCATCATGTTTAAACTAGCTACAGTGTAACTAAGCTTAAATGCGTCTAACACATGATATTGTACGCATGAAGAGAGAACAATCTTAGTAGTATAACAACAATAAAGCCTCAGTCCCAAAATGATTTAGGGTCAGCTAACATAACACGTCACATTATATTGCATGAAGAGAGAACAATCTAAGAATTACAACAACAACAACAACAAAGCCCAAGTCCCAAAATGATTTGAGGTCAAGCTAGCATGAATGGTCAAATGAAAAAAAAGGTTCTATTAAAAAGAAATGAAAGCTAAGAAGTTTAACAGAGAAAATAGGTGGGAAGAAATTTTGGATAAAATATCAAACCCCCAGTATCAACAATCTGATTATTACTTCAACAAAATCATGAGAACTCGAAATCTTTTATGAAACATAAATGCATCAAAGTAAAACCAGATATTAAAAATTCCTTACCAGCACACAAGACGAATGAATTTGTTCCACAAATGCATAACATATACTCCCTCCGTCCCATAACAATGTGCACAAAATAGAGTTTGCACGGGAATTAAGGGGTGAATAGTAGTGGGTGGTTGTTGTGAGTGTGAAAGGTAAAGTAGGAGAGAGAAAGTGGAGTAGGGAATAGTAGTGGATAGTTGTTGTGAGTATGACAAGTGGGTCCCATTGAATAAAGAAACATATAAAATTTTCATTTAAAGAAAGTGTGACTTATCAATAGGACGCCCAAAAGAGAAATTTGTGCAGATTGTTAAGGGACAGAGGGGTACATCATACCCATGAGAAACACAGTATGAAAGGAATAAATACGTAAAGACTGATTTAAGCTCAATTAGGTATAAATATATAACGTCAAACCTTTCCCTTTTGACCAGTTCTTCTTCATGCTTCATGAGAGCCCTGCCATATAAATTTTTTGTTAGCTAGAAAAACAAAAGACGAGTGGTTAGAACTGAAGCTCAAGTAAATTACGACAGTTGAAAATGACACTAGGCCTAATAATTATATAAGCTTGAACTTCAAGTTTGATGCGAAACAAAAATTCCCAACAAGATGTTTGCCATTTTTGTTTTCGGGATCTATTCAGGCTTCAGATTGTGATCTTGACTTCAAAAACCCATAATCATTAAGAACTTCTTTTAGACTTAATGCTTCAAAACAGCGTTGGCTTTCATGCTAAACTATGTGATACCAATTCTTATATTAATCTCCATCAAATTCCAACTCACTCCAATCCTACCGACACAGTCAAATTTGCAATCGAAGCCTATGACTGGACTGATTTGTGCTTGAAAGTTCAGGATAGGTGTCCTTCAAGTATACGTTAGTTTGTGTATGTTCACCATCAAAACTTGAACATCATTAAATGGAAAAGCCTGCCAATGCAATATCTTCATATCATACGTGCAAAAGATTCCTTCCTCTAAAAATATACTCCCTCTGTCCCGGAATTAATGTCATAGTTGACAAGTCAATGTTTTTAAGCTTTTAGATATGTTTCCTTGATTGCCCCAATCTATTCATATGTGGGTAGAGTGACACCTCCTATGGCATTGCAATGCTTATGCCTATTAGAATGGATAGTATAGGAAGATCACCAAACTTCATACCAGGGCCGGCCCAAGGGAGGGGGGGGCAAGTGGGGCGCCCGCCCAGGGCCCTTGCCGGGAGAGGGCCCCAAATTTTTTATATCATGTATATATATATATATGTGTGTGTGTGTATGTATATGTATATGTATATGTATGTGTATATATATATATATATATATATCTTTATTATGAAAAAAACAAAATTATCACTAATTCTTTCTTAAAGAAATAAAAGAAAATCAGCTGACACATTTTATTAGTTCATTTTTAAGCAAAAGAGGCCCCAAGAAAAAAAAATACACAAAAAAGCTTATTTTATTTGAGAAAAAAAATCAACCAAGGACAACTACATATTGGGGCCTTCATATTCCCTCATTCATATTATATTTGAGCCCTCATACTTTTGGGGCCTTCATATTCCCTTATTTTAATAACTCAAAGAAAATTATTTTTTTCTTGTGACAAATTTAAGTAGAAATGAAAACATCTTTGTAAGACATAGATATGTATAATCTTCTTTGGAGTAATTTTTTTAGTCCTCATATTCTTATTATATTATTTTATTTTTGGTGAACGTAATTTAATCTTATCTTTTGCAAGAGTTTTTAAGACACTTTTATATATTTATTTAATATGTTCTTTTGCAAATTTTGGGGCGTTATATGTATATTTTTTTCATCATGTTTTTGTTGTACATATTTTTTTCCTTTTATAATTTTACTGGGTTTTATATATTTTCTTACTATTTTTTATGATAAAAATTTATAGGTTTGTTATAACCTTTAATTTATCTGTTATTATGCTAATTTCAATCATTTGATCTTACAATTATTTTATACTTAAATACAAATTCAAAGTACAAGTTAACACAAAAAAATAATTCTGCTAGTAAAAAACAGGAGTTTTGAAGGAGAAAAAAAAAAGATTTATAAAAGGCTGTTCATTGTTTCAAAAAGAGAAAGGGCCCTTCATTGGACCTCGCCCAAGGCCCCCAAAAAGCTAGGAACGGCCCTGCTTCATACCCTATTTTAAGTAAGACGACACTTAATTTGGGACAAACGAAAATGGAAAGTAGGACATTTATTCTGGGATAGAGGGAGTATATGCTTTGACAAGTCGAACTTTCTAGAAATCATGTTTTGCATTAACAAATCATCTTATATTTGCACCAAGTCAATTACTTAGATTAAAGGCAGGCACTCCTTCCGGCCTGTTTCAAATACTATATTGTGGTCTCAAATATAAGCAAAAATCATTAAATGTAATTGTATTTAATACTCCATTCGTCCCAGAGTAAGGTTTCTAGTTTAATTTTTTGGTCCGTGCCAAAGTAAGGTTGTCGCTCACAAAATGGCAAATTAAGAACAGTATCTCGGACAACTTTGTCTTCAAAATGCTTGTTAAATTACACAATAACGAATGCTTAACTACCCTTTTTTTTAGCCACTTGAATTATGAATAGTATTTTGGAGATTTATGTCCACAACAAACTTAACCATTTACTCATGTTTTTATAATAAGCGTACAAAACCAAGGTAGGAACCTTACTCCGGGACAGAGGAAGTACTAGTTTCCAAAAATACCCCTAACTAGTTCTCAGTTTTCAAAGATAAGTGCACATTTCCTAGACATTCAATATGAGGATATCTTATTTGTAACTCATTTTTGCTATAAATTCATGACAATTAAACTTGTTTATCGATTTCTTAATCTGTGTGGAAAATGGTTAGATTTGCTTATGTAGGGCCGGTATAAATAAGGCCAGAGGGAGTACAGTTTTTGGGAACAAAACCGAAAAGGAAAGAGAGGCAATTTTTTAAGAGAGTGAATATATCCAAAGAATTTTTTTACCTTCAAGAATTAGCATCGTGAAGCAAAGGAAATAAGATGACATTTCAGTTTGGATCTATTGGAGAAAGAAAAAACTCTTTGCAAGTGCCTGTTACGTGAAATACTGAAATCTTATACTCTGCTGTATCAATCAAATTTGCGATAGAAAAATATGATCTGATGCATGAGAGGTCAGGATTGGTGTCCTTCAAGTATCAGTTTGTGCATGATTGCAGCTTTCTCCAAACCCCAAGGAAAGCATGAAAAAGAAAAAGGCTCGAGTGATACTATCCCTCTGTCACCCCATAATGAAAGGGGTGATCTTATAGTTCTTGGTCTGTGAAGATGCATTGATAGGGATCCATTTTATTTTCCCATTATTCACCATTAATTGAAAAAACCTCAGTTTTTTTTTTCTCACCGGAGAAAATAAGGAAAAAACATTGCAAATACCTGTAAGTTCATAACGTCTAAATGATGTATTCATATTTAAATTAAACATAATATCCCACTTCTATCCTCACAGATTAGCATTTTTGAAGCAAAGGGAAGAAAGATGACCTCTGTTTTTGGTCCAGTTTTTGCGCATATTCATCCAACTTCCTGTTACAAGAGTTCATTCACTATGTTAGTACACTGTGCTTCAACAATTTTTTATATTATTCAAGTAACACTTATTTAGAAAAAGGATCGATCGGTTGTGCATGCTTACAGGTATTAAATCCCATAATTACAAGCCATAGTTAGAAATTTAATGAATATACAAGCCATAATCAGGGGCTCCTTTGAGATGCCTCAAAATATGTACACCAGAGTCCCAATTGTTAGCCTTGGAGAACCACGATACAACCTTGCAGCAAATGAAATATCTGACCAAACTCACATTTATGTTGTCTAGACTCCGCTAATAATTCGATCATCAACTAAAAGCTTGGTCGTAGGATCCATAGGAGAGTCTTACAAGCTTAGACCCCAACATTAAAATCTCAAACAATAAGTGAAGATCTTACTTTTTCAGTAATAGGAAAATTATGATATGTAATCGGGACAAACCTCAATCCTAAAACACCTTAGGATTTTTTTTTATTCTTACTAGGAACCTTCTTTTGTGAAAACAACTTTAGTTCATATATGCCCTTTTTGTATAGCGATCATAACAATATCATCCACATGCAAAATTGTCATTTCCTTACTACCCTTAGTAAGGTTCAATTGTTACTCCAAATAAACTCTCTCTTACAACAACCATTACTCTTCAACAGATTTATCACAAGGTTAAGATTGAAAGTTCACTGATTTTAGTACCACTAATTTTAGAAATAGGACTATCTTTTCGGGACAAACATAAATGGCAAAAGGGACTATGATTTTGGGACGGAGGGAGTAGTATATAGAATGAACAACTCAATATATTTAATATCAAAATCTAAAATGTAACTGAATTCATTCTCTTTATTAGGAGATGACATTAAAGCCTCTAAACTTACCAACTCATATACAATATCAGTAAGGTTCATAAATACCTTGTTCTTTTAACTATATCAGTAATATTAAGTTATTCTCTATATTACCCCTAAAATATTACTGATTTAACCCCTGATTATGCCATACCTTTCTTAAGGCCTTCAAAACCATTCATCCGGACCAAAATAGCAACAATTTGTAATTCAAATATGATAGTGGTGTTTGAGAATATGTTTTGCGAAATTAAAAAGTTTAACCCTAATCTATTACATTATTTCCATCCTCCACAATTTAAACCCAATACACTATGTCAGTTTCAACATGCTCATAGGTATTATTATTTTGAATAAAGATATGAACCTGAAAGACCTTAATAAGTCCTCTCTCTTCTTCTCATAAAGATTCATGTCCCTGTTGCAAGAAATTATTTATCAAATTAGAAACTTCAATCCACAAGAAACATATTTTTTACTTACAATGTTAAATAGGTATGTCATCAAAGTAAAGAAAAAAAAAAAAAAAAACATTCGAAGTTACCATCTCCTCCTCTAAGGAAAATAACTGCTATGCTAGCAAAATGTATACAAGAATCCCTCTGAGAAAGTAAGCAAACAAAATGTATACGAGAACCCATCTGAGAAAGTAAGCATCTCTCACTGACACATTGAAAATGCATGAAATCCTCCTTACATTAATAGCAAGAGAAAACAATTGGTCAAAACACATGACAAGCAAGTACCACATTCATTGGGTCAAAATAGTATAGACTTTTCATTTGTGTTATTTAATTACGATTAGGATGTTGGACTTAAAGTCTTAACCACGTTTGTGAATTAAGAGCAGCAAGACAGAGAGAAAAATCAATCAGTAATACTCCAACACTGTTTAAGACAGGTCGTGTCACTAGTATAGGGGCTTATCACCCTCAACACTGTTTTACAACTCAAGCTTTCTGCGGAACTTGGTATCTGTTATATTCCCGTGAATGATCTACAATTATCTCACAAGAAGTCTAGAAGCAAGCAGCTAAATCTCCAAAAACTTGTACTCCTTCAATCTATAGGAAACATAGACATTATCTAGTCTTTGGCAATAACTTACTAAACCAATATTACAAAGTAACAAGTACATGGTTGAATTGAAGCCACCGTATCAGAATTTGAACTACAAAAAGACTATGAAGAGAGAGAAAATAATAATAGAAGAATAAAAATAAATGTTGGGGATGCTATTGGAAAAACAAATTTTAGGCGCACCTTAGAGCTTCAGTCGCTTTTTTCTTGATTACGTCAACTTTCCTGAGAAGAAACATTCATTAATCATTACCTATCAATACCTACGAAAGACCAGCATCTTGGGTAAATTTGCAGAAGTACAAATCTCACAACAATATTTTTATTAAAGATATAATGGCTATCATGTTTAACGCACCAAAACAAAGAGAGAGAGAGACTTAGTGCACGAGGCTCCCATCATCCAAGGTGTGAAAGGGACCTAATTTAGGCACCAATACATGGAATAATTGAAGGTCAACAAAAAGAAAAATAAACAACTAACAAAAACCCTTCCGTCCTGGAATAAGTGACCCATATCGACTTTACACAGATTTTTAAAACTATTTGACTAAAAACACTTCACCATTCATACCCACAAGTCATCCTATGGTGGTGTCAAATGAATAGGACCTAATTCCTTTTTAGCTGGAAAGCAATTAAGGTCCTATAGACAATTTCTTGAAAAGGCTTCCAGAAAGAAAAATGAAACATATTTTTGGCATATCCCGAAAGGGTACAAAGGACACATATTTTCGGATGGAGGGAGTACCAGACGTTCATAAACTCGGTCACTACTAGAAGATTTCCATGTTATACTTTTTCATTCCTGTACCTTTCCCAACTGCCCGTACTGTATTGGAGACAAACAAAGGGCAACTTCGTGCACTTAAAAAAACAAAGGGGGATCATAATCTCTTTAGCCAATGCTCGAGAAGAAAAGAATCACCTTTGACAAGAACCTCCCATCACCAAGTGAAACACCCAAAATCCCCAATAGGATTTACACAATGTTTTAAGGGTGTTTGACTTTGTACTCTTTTCCTTTAATACCCTCATGTTATCCTCTAGTGGTGCCAAGTCAATACGACCCAATTCTTGTTATCTCACAATCAATAAGGGACTCATAAGAATTGGTCAAAAAGGTCTCTAAAGAAAAAGGAGACATATCGGGGGATATCCCAAAATGGAATGGAAAACAGTTGGCACAGTGAAATATATTGGCGAAAACTGAAAGCGACTGAGTTGGACCAAGACTACCTCACACATCATCACCCACGTCAAAAAATATCATGTTCTCTCTCTTCACCCCACTACCCCCATGTTTCTTGCTCTCTCTAGATTTCTCACTACCCCAACTCTCTTCCCGTTCCTTCTACAGTCCGACAAACACTTCCGCTCATTTTTCTTTTTTTTCAAAAACAATTAGTATTTGTTTTAGCATGAATTCTTTTTGTTCTTTCAATTTGAGATTGACTACGAGTGAGAGTAACAAATTGAAATAAAAAACTTACGTACAAAATACTCGAATTAACAATGAGCGTTCGTTCTACCATGAATACCAACTAGAACTACTTGTCTATTTTTGACTCAGGAGGTATCAAGGAAAAAATTAGCTCATCAACTCAATTAAAACAATACATAAGGTTCAGATTCGACAATAAGTGAAACCGTTTGTGTTTGTTAAGAAAATGTAAGGTAAGGAACAGGAACAATTTGATGGAGTCATAGATAGATGTGACTTGAGAGAGCTGAGAGAAAGGAGATGGAAATTTGAGAATGATAAAGTTAAGAAGCCACAGAGATAGGGGGGACTGGCAAAGGGTTGAGAGAAAGGAGATGTAATAATTGAGAACGAGAGTGTGAAGAAGACCACGCACCGAAAAATAAGTCATCTTTTTTCAAAGTTGATACGTGTCAAACAGTGTGGGCCAGAATGTTGATTACTAACGCAGTAGGAACAGAATCGATTTTCGCTGTGTATTGTCTCTTTATGCATCATTACCCAAATGGAATAGAGGACATATATTGTGGGTTGAGGACGTACCATAAATTTTTGTTTACCACATACTACTCCCTCCAGCCCATAATACTTGTTGTTTAAAGACTGAATTGGTCCCAAAATACTTGTCAATTTACTATTACCTAGGTATCATTATCATTGGTTACCAAGTATAGCCTTATTTATGATTATGAAATAGTCAAAGTACAAGCATTTAATTACCTAGGTAACTGAATTATTTTAAGGATAATTTAGTCTATTTTATATGTAAAATTAACTTTTCTAATGTGTGAAAAAATCTAAAACAACAAGTATTTTGGGACAGAGGGATTAATATGGATCTTTATATTCATACTTTGACAAGAACCTCTCATAAAAGCACTTAATAACTAGACAACCAGTTCACTACTTTCTCAAAGGAGAGAGAAACCATAAACAATAGCGTTCAAGGATTTAGGACAAAGTTTTTGGATCCCAAAGGAAAACAAACAGGACCAGCTGCACAAAGGAAGTTTGTGTAAGAGTAACGCCAATACATCAGAGCTTCCTCTAAATGAAACTACAAACCCACCAGATCAGGCAAAAGAGAATTGTCCGGCACACATTTGTAGTTTTAACAACTGCCCCCACCTCTGATAACAAGAAAGTTATACTTAACAAGCAAGGCATAATCCAAAAACTTCCGAAAGGGGGAACTGCACAACCCCCAAATTTCAACTCTTTAATGAGTCAAAACAGAATGAAGTCAGTGATGACCACTCTGCTGCCATTACTCCGAAGAAGAATTCGAGACAAAGAAAATATCTCAATATATCAAAAGGTGGGAAAAGAAGAATATACAGAAACTATGTTTGTTAAAATGAATATATTGTGAGGGGCGAATGGAAAAGGAACGTGCTGTATGTCTTGATTGCCATGATAAGACAATGCAATGGAAGTAGAATCTTTGTTTTTTCCTTCTCTTCCTAATAACATAGAAAATTTGACGAATTTTTCATTAACAAATTTTCCTTTCCACCTACTATTCCTCATGAATTCCATGAGTCAAACAGCCCATCAGTGGAAAGCTCTCATGCAAAACATGTACAGGATGATGAGTTGATTTTGATCCTCGGCCTTTTTTTTCTTAGGTGGGGAGGGGGGCATTGGGCTATAGATCATTGAAACACATACATGTAACGATGTGCACCAATCGCATGAAAATATGCAGTTGTTTAGACATTGAAACAAGACAAATATCACAAGAGCTGGGAAGTTATTGGAATATCACCCTTGTTGTCGTGTTATGCGTTCTTTTCCCTTGACTTTTTCGATGAAAACAGACACCAATTTTCTTGTCGGAGTTCGTAAATGAATAGGAGCATTTATTAACAATCCCACTAGTGAAGGAATGCTTACATATCAAAACGGAAAGATGATATATATAGAAACAAGTCTTTTAAAAAACAATGCTGGCTCGTTCCTATTGTTATGTCTTCTGTCAAAGCTACTATAAATTTTTCATTGAAGCCAGTAAAAACAATAACGGAATGTCTTTTCAGAGTTCGACTAATAGTATTTGTGTCCCGAACTACTTCTATGCAGCGCCGCCCAAAAAATATTTTAGCTATTAAAATCAGTTCACAGAATTAATCTTAATGAGATCAACAAAAGAAACTAGGCATACTCTAAATACAATGTAATACCTCTCTTTTCTGAGCAAAGACTCTTCTTCATATGCTCCTGCCCTGTTACAAGAATTGCTTCAGTCCAAAAAAAAAAAAAAAAGTAGTATATGTGAAAATCTACTAGAAATTAACATCCTACATGGGAGTAATACTGGACAGAAAAAGCAACTCTCCATACACAATTCATAATCGTTCGGTGAGATGTCCTAAGTTGCAATCAAATCTACCTTGGTGCTGCAAAAAATCAGAGCCGTAGACAAGGCAAACATTTGGTCATAGAGCAATGCGATAGTATTTCTGTAAACTCTAGTACACGGATCCTCTTTAGCCAACCATGCTTTGATTACAACAATGGCCTAGATTAAGTATTTAAAGACCAGCCCAAACGCTAACAAACTGAAAAGGTAAAAGTAATCAAACTCCAACTATGAAACTAGCCTAAAATATAATAATACTGGAAACCTACCCAGTTTACCCTCTTTTTAACTCCAACTTTCACTATTAGAGAGGAAACTTACCCAGTTCACTCTCTTTTTAACTCCAATTTCAACTGTACAAAAGGGGTTTCGTAACAGACACAGATCATGGAAACCTAACTTCAACATAATCTAAACTCTAATAAAATGATTGGAAAAAAAAAAATACAAGTCAAGTGAAATTAACGAACCTCATTTTAATTCTAAAAGCAAATATAAACAATTTAAGCTTATTAAATCAAGAAGAAAAAACACAGAGGAAATGAATACATACATATACCCCAAATGGTAACCACAAAAACCTCCAATGGCGATGCTGACCAGTTCCAGTTTCGGAAAAATTCCCCACCCCTTTTCACCCCTCAGTATTCTAGCCATTCTGCAACGACAACAACAACAGCAAAACCGGTATCAATTTCGAGTCAGATACAGTCGATTTAATCTATATAGATACAAATCGACATGGGTTTTGTGAGATAAAGGGAGTAATCGGCTTGCCTTTGTTTGTGCGAGAGGGAGCAGGTGAAGAATATGAAGAATGGCAAGAAATTTACGAAAACCCATAGAGGGAATGAAATGGGGAAAATACATACAACTGGCGTGCAAGTACATTTGCTTTTTCATTTGTCTTTGGACGCATTAAGAAGGAAATGGAAAGGGGAGGAAATGTGATATCCTCCTTCCGTCCCATTTGAAGCTTCACATGTTACCCAAATTGCTGTTTTGTTAAAAAAGCTTCACCATTTCCTAAAATGGTAAAAAATATGGGATCCACTTATCAATCTCACTCACTTGTTTCTCTCACATACTTAAATTATGGGGTCCACTTGTCATACTCACTAACTTTCCCCTCTCACACATTTAAATTGTAGGTCACACTTGTCATACCCACTAACTTCTCCCCTCACAACTCTTCTTACACTCATCACTTTTCTTAATTTTTGTGTTCTCACCAAAATGGTGAAGCTTCAAATGGGACGGAGGAAGTAGTATTTTCCTTCCTCCTAAGGTTGTTCCCAAGATTTTTTAAGTAGGAAATGGAAGGAAGAGAAAGGAAAACACAATCTTCTCAAAAGTGGGAGGAATTAGAAGGAAATAAAGTTTTATAAACAAACTTTTATAATGAACTTATATTACCCCTCAAATATAACTTTCTATTTCTTTCATTAAAGGTACCATAGTAATTCAAAGTATTTTCCTTTTCTTTCTTTCGTAAACTAAGGAGCACCCCTATAAGAAATCCAATTCTCTCCCCTTCCATCCCCTCCCTTTCCTTTCTCTTCATTAAAAACTCAGGAGCGGACCCTAAAATTTGTTGCGTTTGCCATGAAATTTTTGAGTGGAGGACAAATTCGTTTGTACCCTAGGGTTTAAAGAGCACCAAATGGTTTTCTTTGGACCAATAGATATTGATAGTGCATCCTCTTTCTGTCTCACTTTAATTTAAAATTATTTGTGTTTTTTACTTTAAAATTTAATATATTTTATTTAAAAGTTTTTGGACGCTTTTCCTTTTAAATGCGCCACGTGGCCCCATGTGGCGCAAGCTGGTGAGGCGAAGCATGCGGGGCGGGCGCAGATTCGTGCTGACGGGCAGGTATGACTCATGGGGATCCGGCTTACCTAGTTTTTGTCAAAGAGTGGTCAGTGGACTTTTGATTTCATTTTAAATGTTAGCCAATTCATTCCAATTTTTTTCGATTTTGGGAATGGTATGTTTGGTTATTTTAAAAATATTATGAAGTAAAATCTTCTCTCGATTACACATAATTAACAAAGAAAAATGAAGAAAGGAGCTAATTAATAGAAAATAGAGATTGATTTGGTAAACAAGCAGGTGGATAGTTTTTTTTATATAAAAACTAAAAGAAGATTTTTTAAAATAGTCAAGTACATTACTTTATATAATGAATTACTAAATAAAATTTCTCTTCGTGGGAGAAACTCAATGAGCAGTAGATAAAATTGAATATTAAATATTATTTGTACATAATTAAATAATGTTATTTTTATTAGTCTTTGAAAAAAAAAAGTTGTAGCACTAACTTTAATTGACACACACACACACACACATATATAAATGCATTGGTGGTGTTTATTCTTAGCTAAATCCATAGGCATCAATAACAACATGATCGCTGAATTATGGGCTATTCGGGAAGGCCTGCAGCAAGTACTTCAAAGATGTATTTTTTTCACTTCACATTGAAACAGACTCACAGGTTGTTTTTAATATTTTATGCAAAGGATCGGCGGATCTTTCTCAGGCCAGGGGTCTCGTTTCTGATTGCTTATGGCTGTTCCACCAATTCCGAAGTCTTTGGATCTCTTTTGTGTGCAGGGAACAAAACCAAGTTGTTGACGGTCTAGCCAAACTTGCTGCATCTTCTAGTATTTTGGACTGCTGTTTTGTCTCACTTCCATCTTTTGTGTATCCTTGGTTGTTAGAGGATATGATGGGGAGTAGAAAGTCTAGAGCAGTTTCTACTTTAGTGAATCAAACTGTTTGTATAAAGTAACTCTTATGTACATATTTGTCTTTTAATATATTTTCAGTTTTGGCTAAAAAAAAAAGTTTTTTACATTTTCCACACTTAAATACAAAATTATTATTTTAGATAAATAATTATTTTTCATTTAAAAATAAATGATATTTTGAAAGTAGTTTATACTTCTACTTAAGATATATTTCAATTTGTTTTTCGCGTTGAGTGGATTTAAAATTTATTGGTTGTGATATTAATTGAGATGATTGTCTATGAAGATTTTTTTTTAATAAGAAGTCAAGTTGATAACAATAAAATAAATTTATGTTAACAAAAAAATATATATATCTTCATTTAACATTACTAATGCGATGCACGGAGAATATGAAGATAAAAGTAAAATTATAGTAATATAGATAGAAAACCAGGTGAGAATAAAAGGACAATAAATGATGCAATATACTCTTATTTGATAAATCCATAGTTTTTTTACCTGATGAGTATGGAACCTATTTGAATAAGATCTTAAATTTTAATACTCATTATGTCTCGTCTCAAATTATAAAATTTGTTTGAATTTAAAAAAAGAAAAGAAAAATGTAATGTGTTGTGAGGGTAGATAATTGGATTGGAGAGAGAAAATGACGCAGGGTATAGTATGTGAGTTTGTTGATTTGAATATGACAAATGAGTTCCACTAATAAAAAATTATTAGAAACCTTCTACTTTTAAATTTCACAATTTGTTATGGAACACCTAAACTGACAACTTGTGCAATTTAAATGGGACTAAGTTACAGAGCATAGTTATAAATACCGTTCGGTCGGCGAACGGGACGTACCGGTTCCAGAGCACACCGGCGCACCGTTCTAGATTTACCACACTTTTTCAATACTCCCTCCGTCCCAGCTCACTTGACACTTATTTCTATTTTGGGTTGTCCCAGCTCACTTGACACTTCTCAAAATAACATACTTTTTATAATTTCATATTCACTCTACCCTACCACTCATTCACTTTCTTCATTTTTCACCACTCAATTTATTCAACCAACACTACGATTTACCCCACTCATTCGCTCTCTTCATTTTCTACCACACATTTTCCTTATTTTATTCATTCTCATTAATTATTGTGCCCACTCATGGGTGTCAAGTGAGGTGGGACGGAAGGAGTATATTTTATAATAAATGCATATTAAAAATATACCAACTAAAACCTTATTACAACCTCTTATTTTTCGACAAAAATCGGTATAGCTTTGATTTTGAAGAATAATCATTAACATAATTTAAAAATATATCTCTTTAAAAATGGGTTAAAATATCACTTTTTCGTAGTTATAAATATGTATCTTGATTATGTTTGGTTCAGATCAATGAATTTTGTTTAAATAAAAAATTGGTTTCTTAACTTTGACCATCAAATTTTTATCTTTTTTATTCACTCTTTTCATTAAATTAGGTTTAAAATGCCGCTTTTCCGTTCCGAGCAGAAAACGCTCATCTCGGCCGGTTTAGACCGGAACAGACTGGTTCAACCAGAACAAGGCGGCACAGGCCGGAATTTAGCTTAGCGCACTGGTTTTTTACCGGAACGGTGCGTTCCAGCCGGAACAGACCGGAACAGAACGGAATTTATAACTATGTTACAGAGGGAGTATATGGAAATGATCGTCAATGTGTTTCTGATTGATGCATTATTAATGATGTTGTATTTAATTATTTGGTGTTTCTAACATGTGCCTTTAGGCATGATAAAAGTTAATTATGATAGTAAATCTATGTAATTATATCAAGTATAATTAAAATTTTAATTATAGTACTAACAATTTTTTATAATTACATAGATTTTCTACAATAATTAAATTTTTTCCTTTGACCTAAAGACACGTTAAAAAACCGGTAAGTGTTTCAAAATTTAAAAAATTAAGGTTTCGTTTAACGCATGTTGACAAAAATTTATGAATATTACATTCAAATTGTTTTCAATCATTCTTTTTTGTACTTTTTAATTGTTTCTTTTTCAAATTTAAATTTAAAAATTTTATGATATCGCCGAGCATCGCACGGGAGTACTGCTAGTAGATATTGATAGTGCTTCCTCTTTCTGTCACTTTAATTTAAAATCATTTGTGTGTTTTTTTTTTTTACTTCAAAAATTTAAGATATTTTATTTAAAAGTTTTTGGACGCTTTTCCTTTTAAATGCGCCACGTGTTTAAATGCTGGTGAGGTGAAGCATGCAGGGCGGAAGTAGATTCGTGCTGACGGGCAGGTATGACTCATGGGGATCATGTTAGCCAAGAAGATACTCCGCATTGGCTATTATTGGAGCACTATGGAGAGAGACTGCATCGAGAAAGTCAAGAGGTGCGCCTAGTGCCAATTCCATGCCAACTTGCAACATGCTCCACCGTCGCAACTGTACAACATGACCACGCCGTGGCCATTCTCTTGCTGGGGCATAGATATCATCGGCAAAGTCAATCCCACGGGAAGCAACGAATAGTCATCCGTTCTAGTGGCCGTGGACTATTTCACAAAATGGATTGAAGCACAAGCTTACCGAGTTCTCAATGCCAAGAAAGTGGCCGAATTCATGAAAACCAACATCATATGCCGATACGGCGTCCCTCACGAGATTATCTCCGAAAACGGTTCCCACTTCGAGAAAGAAATGGATGCACTCTTGGTCGAATACAAGATTACCAAGCCCAAATCATCCCCGTACCGCCCTCAAGCAAATGGTGTGGTCGAAACGGCAAGCAAGACAATCAAGACCATCATACGGAAAATGGCTTCAACAGGAAGGGATTGGCCCGAGAAATTGCCCATAGCATTGTGGGGCTACCGCACATCAATTCGGTCAGCAACGGGAGAGACCTCGTACACATTGGTTTATGGTTCTGAAGCCGTGCTCCCGGTCGAACTCGAAGTTCCCTCATTACGGGTCTTGCTCGAAAATCAAGTCAATGAGGTTGAATGGATGCAAAGCCGGTATGAACAATTAGCCCTACTCGACGAAAAGAGGCTAAGGGCATTCGAACGCACAAGGGCTTGTGCTCTGCACGGGAACCCAATACTATGTAGTAAAAAAATTATTTTAACTATTGTTAACTAATATAATAATTATCATTTAAACTAATATTATTAATAATATTAATTAATCTATATGATTACTAATATTATAATAACTACTATAATTAACTAATATTATTGATTGTAATAGTTAATATATATTAATAACAATGATTAATCTATATAATAATACTCCCTCCGTCCCAGTTTAAGGTTCTTAGTTTGACTTTGCGTACTTATTAAGAAATCAAGCGAAAAACAAAGAAAAATGGGTCAATCAAGTAGGAAGGTGAGGATATAATTGTCCAAACACTATTTATAAAGCAAATGAGTGAAAAGTAAGGTATGTAAGTAGACAAAGTCTTGGGTGCGGCCATTGCACGGTGCGGCAACTCAGGAATTGTTCCGCTGCTTCTCGCGCACTCCTGCTCTGCTACATCCGACCGTTGGATCCAGCCCTCCCACTTCTCAAATCGCGACACGTGTCTTCCCAAAAAAAAACCCCTAATAACTTTAAAATGCTATATCTTGAGATTTATAACTCAGAAAAAAAAATAAAAAATCGTTGTGTTCGTCTCGACGAGACGAATAAAACTACATAGGTCATAGGTCATGATATGTGTTGATTTTTTATTATTTTTTAAGCATATTTTTTACACACAAAAAGTTTGAGTTGCTTTGTCAGCTGAGATGTAACACTCTGTTCTAATAAAAGTAACAATTTCATCTTCAAAAAGTAACACTTTTACAGTCAAATGTAACATCAATTTTACAAAAATAAATAAATTGTTTTTGATAGTTTTTGTGGTTAAAGAAGCAATATTTGAAGTGTAACAAAGTTAATACTCCCTCCGTTTTATGTGAATTGAGACAAAAAAAATGGCACAATAATTAAGAGAAAGTAGTGAATGTGTCGTGGAAAATGAAAAGAGAGAATGAGTGGGGTAAATAGTAGTGTTGGTTGGATAAAATGAGTGGTGGAAAATGAAGAGAAAGAATTAGTGGGGTTAAATGAGTGGGGTTGGGTGAATATAAAATATTAAAAATTTTGCTATTTTGGGCAGTCTCATTTGAGGTGAAACAGACGAAAAATGAAATAAGTCTCAATTCACATGAAACAGAGGGAGTATATGATTATAATTTTTTATATAGATGAATGTAACATTTTTATTTAGTAAATGTTACTTTTCTTCTTTAAAAAAAAAAGAGTAAAAATTCATATATATAATTGAGTTTGCATTTCAATTGTTAGTTTCTCAATAAAAAATTGTTACATTTTCAGATATAATGTTACATTTAAGAATATAATCTGTTACAATTGAGGAAAAAAATATTACATTCATTTTTTATAAAATGTAACATTAGTTTAGTTTGTTAATCTTATGTTAATTTTGAAAAAAAAAAAAAAAATGTTACATTTGAAAAAAAAGAGTGTTACATTCTTTTATAAAAAGTGTGACATTAGTTTTAGTTGTCAATCTTTATCTTATCTTAATCTATTGCAGCAGAATTATGGTACATTTTTTTAAAAAAAAGTGTTACATTTGAAAAAAAGTGTGTTACATTCCTTTATAAAAAGTGTGCCATTGGTTTAGTTGCCAATCTTTATGTTATCTTTAATTTATTTCAACAAAATTGTGGTACATTTTGAAAAAAAAAAGTTACATTTGAAAAGAAAAAAGTGTTACATTTCGTTATAATAAGTGTTACTTTTGTTGGGAGGAAAAAAAGGTTGGGGGTGGCAAAAAAAAAAAAAAGAAGAAGAAGAAGAGGAAGGTCGGCCTGTCGCACGGTGCAACCGCCGCACGGGAGACCTCCTCATGTAAGTAATGTTTTTTTTTTTAATTAAATGAACTTTTTTATGGTAAGATTCTTCAAAGCACTATTCATATTTTGTCATTTTTAGAATAAAACAACTATGAACCTTAAATTAGGACACACCAAAATAGAAAGTAAGAACTTTAAACTGGGACGGAGGGAATAATAGTAGTAATAGTTTATTGATATAGAAACTATTATGACTAATTAATATTAAAAATTAATATTTAACTCGTATAATAACTATTATAATTAACTAATACTAATAATAGTAATAGTTAATGTATATAACCTATTATAGTTAACTAATACTATTAATAGTAAAAACTATCTTATAAAGTAACTATTATAGTCAACTAATACTATTAATAGTAATAATTAACTTATATAGTAACTATTATAGTTAATTAATACTATTAATAGTAATAGTTAACTAATATAGTAACTATTATAGTTAACTAATACTATTAATAGTAATATTTAACTTGTATAGTAACTAATATTGTTAACTAATACTAATAATAGTAATTGTTAACTTATACTATTAATAGTATTAGTTGACTTATACTATTAATAGTAATAGTTAACTTATATGATTACTAATATGATTAACTAATAGTATTAGCTAAGAATGAGAATTCCAAAAGTCATTACATTTTAGGATGATGTTGATGTGGCTTCTCCAAATTCAAACTTTAACTAAAAAATGTACACATGTCAAACCCACAACACTCCTCACCAACTTTTAATTATCATATAAGTTAGTCACTAGGACTATAGAGGATAGATTAATGACAATTACACATTATATTGAACCAGTAGGAATACAGTTTATTGATTTTTCAGGACATTATAGCTTCAAATATGATATTCCTCAGGTTAATATTAGTCCTGAATATGTAAAATCAAAAGACTTTATTTTAGGATTAAATTTCATACTTGGACTACAAGGTGCAATTACTATTACAAAAAATTATATTACACTAAGTAAACATATATATAGTATACCTACCTTGCGATATAACCAAACATCAGAGTTAGCACAGAAGCGTGGTGGACTTGGTAATCTAGAATTTTTAAGACTTATTAATGTAATTGAAGTTTTTGTTTCAAAAAAAAAAAAGTTTAGGGTTTGGGTTCAAGGCTTAGGGTTTAGGGTTTAAGGTTTAAGGTTTAATGGTTAAAAAGTGGACTTTGTATAACTTTTGGAGGAACTAATTTCCCCCCAAACCTACTCTAGAGATATTCCATAGTATATTGGATTTCGCTTTACCATTTATATTACCATATTGATCGTATGCGTAAATTTAGAGTGCATTTAGAATATTTTGCAACACCGTCACTCATTTTACAAGAAAAAATCTTGATTTTTTTTTAAATAGGAGTTCAAACTAGCATTTTTAATAATCAAACTAACGCTTTTTTACAATCACAATGACATTTTTGACGACAGCGGTTAAATTGATAAAACTATTTTTACCACTCAATTGAATTTTTTTTGACACTCAATGACACGCCCCCAGGTCCCGGGATCCCCTAATAGAACCTCGAACCTGGATGCTCGTGACTAACGAGAATCAAGAAACTAACAAGAAACTGGATGACAACTGTTTATAACAAACTGACATGATATATATACTCTAGAGTAAGGAGCTAAACTAGCTCACAACACGAGTTCTAGACAAGAAAATTTAAAACCAAACATGATTATACACAGCGAAAACATGCCTAGCACATATGCTGGCATTACAAGATGTCTAGAGAAAACAAGAGACAACAAGTCTACCCAAAATTACTGAGTTACATAACCCATAATACATCGTCCTCACCAAAGTATAAAAGGACCACGATTCCCAAGAGAATAACCACCTGCGTAGTAAGCTCCCAGCTATGTCGAGCCTCACTTCGCACTATCACTAGCCTTCCTTTGATCTAAGGAAAACAATTAAACAAGAAACGGGGTGAGATAAATCTCAGTAAGCTATTAGATGCAACTACATGACATGTTATCATGCAATTCAAATAGATACTCAAGTAATCATGTATCAAGTATCATCAAGTAACAAGTATATGAGAGGCTAAGCCAACTCATCAAGTAGCACATAAGGCTAAGTTAACACCTTACAAAGGATATTGCTTCCTTCCTTATTCCTCCCAAGAATACCATTGTTGTCGTAGCTTGTATTACTGTTGACAATCACGATCAATATCAAGAAACTGCTTATTCAGTATATATCAGAAGACCCGGTAACCAGTGTCATTCCCAAGATCAAGACTCACGAGGTGTTCAAGAGTTTAGCATTCACTTATATCAGGCGTATTGCTCTAATAAAGGAAGCTATGCCCTTACTATGGCCTGTAGTAAGGGGTCAAGCGCAGATACATAGATCCCCGATTATCACTTTGGCCCCAGCCTCATGATAAGCGTGAACCTATATACCTCCGAACAAACAAGGACCAGCTGGACTCACACAAGAATGCAAAAGTAGGTATTTACATGAACTACGAGAGTAGAACTAATCCAAAAGTAGTGGACTAGCTCATCAAGGAACATGCTTCAAGTAATCAAGAAGTCACATTATTATCAAACAACTATATGCAATGTTTTCACATACATATCAAGAACATTTCTCATACACGTTAGTGCTTGTTCATAGCACTTTCTAGTTCATTACCATACACATGTATTTGTGTCAAGTCATGTACAAGATTTTATTATCTTATGTTCAAGTCTTAATCCAATTCTTTGGATGTTCAAGTCATGTACAAGATTTTATTGTCTTATACTCGAGTTATCATTCCAATCTTTGGACATTCAAGTCATATATAAGAGTTAGACATCTTATACTTCAAGTTCATCATCATATACTTTGGATGTTTAAGTCAAGACATTGTTCTAATGCCCCTAAAGTGCACAAACATTGGTTTCAAGACAAGCATAACACATTAGTGCTTGTTCATAGTACTTTCAAAACATAAAGAAGAGTTGTTACTCTTATACTTAAGTTCTCATTTGAGTTCTATAAGTGTTCATGTTCAAGACTAAGTTCTTATTTTAATTCAATGAGTATTCATGTTTAAGACCAAGTTATGATGCCCCTAAGGTGTCACAACACTTACTAGGACATCTTATACTAAGGCTATATACCTTAACTAGGGTTACTTCCAACTTATACACACTTTAAACAACATTTTGTTCTTCAGGGTAAGTGTGCGGTCGCCTAAAGTGACCTGTGCGGTCGCACGCTAAGCAGGTCAATTATTTGAAAAAGTTTCCAGAAAGATGGGCGGTCGCCCAGCCCAAAATGGCCGGTCGCCCAAGGTACAAAAAAGCGAAATTTTTATTTCTTTCCCAGGTTGAATAATTTTTCGTCCCAAACGTAGGAGTAACTTTTTACTAACATATTAACAAACCCAGAAGTGCATTAAAATACTCAAAATATTACTTTCAATTTTCTTTCATTATTTTACATAGTAGGTTTATACTCCTTTTGTCCCAAAATTACAAGTATTACAAAAATCACTCCAAACACGAAATTAACGATCACAAGTATCAAGAATAACATATATGCATGTTATTACAAGCAAGGGGAAGCTAATAACTTACCTAGTCCGAAATCAAAGTCAAGGAAACTTATTTCTGTTCAGCCAGAAACGCTCTATTCAACGCCACGAATATTTATCCGGTATCAAAATCAAGAACGAAGGGATAATTAAACTCGAGGAGTCGAGAATAGGGTAAACCCTAAACCTAGCTTTCAGAACAGAGGAAGCAACGAGAAGAAATTCAAGGAAAAGTGAGTCAGAGAAGGAAGCAAACATAAGTTTTATCCTTTCAACTTTCAAGTTTCTCTTTTAACAAAAAGGCCCCTAAAGTCAAATTTTCACAAATGACCCCAAAAGTCAAAACTAAACAATTAACCACCTTAATATTCTAAAGCAGTTAAGAAATTAACCCAAGTAAAACTAGCATATAATATGCAAGTTCAAGTTGTAGATACCCCGGGAAGCCACGGCTTTGGGCTCGAGCGGTGAATTATCCTAGGATGTCTAACTTGTTTTAGATTGTTTAGAGTCGCCACCTATGTTTTGAGGAACATAAGAAAAACCTATTGATTATAGCCTAAGTTTGATTACGAAAACAGAGATTCTTTGTTTTGAGGTTCGGGGGTTAGATTACGAGATGGGAAGTACCGAAACACCCATCTCGCCCAACTAAAGTTGGTCTTGCTTGATCAAAATCTACATGAATAATAACGTTCTCCTTCTTCTTCTTTAAGTCATAAAAAGGGGGGTTTAAATAGGATTTGGAATGTAGGAGATAACTCCTTAACCAACCTCAATGAGATGAGGTGATCATTAGAGTCATGTCCCAAAATGATTTGGGTGATTGCACCTTTGATTAGAGTAAAAAGAGAGAGAGGATATGAAGTAGAAAAGAAAAGAAAAGATGGACTTTTACCTACAATTTGAAGAACTTCAAATATTGCTTGATGAGATCATTGGAGAACCTTTAGAAAGTGGTTTTGGTATAGTTTTTGTAAGTTCAATCTTCGGTCCTTGAAAATGGAGGTAAAGAGAGGTTTTTATAGGTGAAAGAGGGGAGTTTTTGGTGCCAAAACTCAGTCACCAAGAAATCCTTCCCGGGCAAAATCCTGTAAATTGAGTAAGGGAGGGAATCCTGGCCAGAAATCTGTAAATGACGCCCAGAGGCGCGCGCTTCCTGCTTTGGGGGCGGGAGGCGCGCGCGCCTGGCTCCTCCTGTCGGAGGCGCGCGACTCAGAGAAGGCAATTTTGACAGAATGGACTAGAAAGTCAGCCCTGTCATTCAGTTTAGTCCCTGGACTTAACGAAGTCAGTCAGGAACTTAACGGAAGTGACAGAAACTAACGAGAAACACTTAAAATAGGGAGAAACACAAGATCAAATGTGCAATCGGGGTGAGCGGTCCAAGGCGGGGTGTCTACAGAGCCCCTTGGCAATGTGGATTGCAAAGCAAAACGCGTCGACAAAAGTTAAAAAACACCCGCAGAGGACATCACCAAGAAAAAAAGCAAAGACTCGATGAAAGCAGGAATTTGAAATTGCGAGAGATAGTGGTGCGCTCCCTGTGTGAGCGGCTTTTGTTGATAGAGGGGGTGGCATGATTCGTTAGGTGAACCTGTAGGCTGAATATCTTGAAGGAGGCCGTTAGTGAACCTTTTGAACGAGGCCGTTAGTGAACCTTTTGAACGAGGCCGTTAGTGAACCTTTGAGGACGAATCCGTTAGTGAAATCCGTTGATGAGGCCGTTAGTGAACCTTTGAGGACGAATCCGTTAGTGAAATCCGTTGATGAGGCCGTTAGTGAACCTTTGAATGAGGCCGTTAGTGAACCTTTGAGGACGAATCCGTTAGTGAAATCCGTTGATGAGGCCGTTAGTGAACCTTTGAAGACGAATCCGTTAGTGAAATCCGTTGATGAGGCCGTTAGTGAACCTTTGAAGACGAATCCGTTAGTGAAATCCGTTGATGAGGCCGTTAGTGAACCTTTGAAGACGAATCCGTTAGTGAAATCCGTTGATGAGGCCGTTAGCGAAACTTTGAATGAGGTCGTTAGTGAACCTTTAAGGACGAATCCGTTAGTGAAATCCGTTGATGAGGCCGTTAGTGAACCTTTGAGGATGAATCCGTTAGTGAAATTCGTTGATGAGGCCGTTTCGAAGTCTTGGGCCAATTGGAGTCACACTTGACTTTTGAATTGTGGGGTGCGGGCACAGTTGACCGCGACCAGAAAAATGTTCCTGCTGGGGATGAAATGTTGAGATTGACCCTTGAGGGGGGTGTGTCACCCGTGACAGAACTTAGGGAGTTTGGAATCCGTGGGAGGACAGCCTACTTTTTGAGTGGGAGTTTCTATCCTATTTCCAATTTTTGACATGCCTTAAGGGCGGACCAGAAGAAGGTGTGCCCAACTGGGTGTCCGAGGACAGGGGATGTGCCTTGATTTAAGCTGGAGATCTCTGACAAGGCCTTTTCTTGAAGTGATTTAGACTTGGGAGGCGCGCGCTTTCCTCTGTAGGTTTGGGACGCGCGCGCATTTCAGACTGCTGGCGGGTGGCGCGCGCGTCTGGGAGGCGAAATTTCGGGCTTGACATTTGCTGACCAAAAGAGCCCCCAACAGCTATAATATCATCTTCTGTTCGACCACTTGATTCTCACAGCTCCTTTCTGCCATTCTTGAACACCATATTATTGCTTAACTTTGCTTGTGATCAACATTTTCCATGGCTTCCAATTCTTTTGCCCTTGTGTAGACACCCCGCCTTGGACCTCTCACCCCGATTGCATACAAAGTATTTTTATTTAACTTATTTTTGTTGATTTTTGTTACTTCGGTTAAGTTCCTAACTGATTCCGTTAGTTTTGGACTAAACTGCATAACAGAGTTAACTTTTAGGGTCATTCTGTCATTCTGTCATTTTTCACCCGCGGGCGCTTCCCGCACTGCCAGTGAGCCGCGCGCGCGTCCCGCCCCAAAAGTCGGACCCGCGCGCTAGGGATGGCCAAACCGGACCGGACCCGGACCGGAACCGGACCGGAAAAGCCCGGAACCGGAGCAAACCGGGGAGTAAACCGGAACCGGACTAACCGGAACCGTGGTAAGCGCGGGCCGGTTCAGGGTCACATATATGGCGAACCGGAACCGGACCGGAACCGGAACCGGATCGGCATTTCCATTAAAAAAAAATAAAAATCCCTTATTTTTCAATAAATTTTAACATGTTTATTCATTAGTGTATTATAAAATAAAAATCTCTCGTCTTTTAATAAATTTTAACATGTTTATTCATTATTGTATGATAAAAAAAATAAAAAAAGGTAGCGTGGACTGAACCGGAACCGGATTGTGATGACCGGAACCGGAACCGGTGTAAGCGCGGGCCGGTTCAGGGTCACATATATGCCGAACCGGAACCGGCGGTTCCGAACCGGAACCGGGCCCGGAACCGGTTTTGGTCATCCCTACCGCGCGCTTCCCACTTTGGCAGTAACAGATTGCACCTTATTTCTCTCCCTTTTCTTATTTACAAACATCTTTTCTTGATCACAAAAACCATCTTTTTACATCCACATTCATCCCCCTTTTCTCATTAACTCCCAATCCCAAATTCTAAGCATTTTCCCAAAAACTAATATTTCTTTCATTTATTATTTGATTTCTTTTATTTCTTTTATTTTTCTTTTATTCATTTATCTTATTTGTGATTGGCTCATTCCATTTCACATGGATGACCAATTTCCCTCCATCATTTCCCTCTCTTTTTTACCTATAAAAACCATCATCTTCTACCTTGGAAAATGACTTTTTTTTAGACTCCAACCTTGATTCACCAACTACATTATACACAAATTCTCCCAACAAGAGTTCTTAGTAACAAGACTCTACACAAATTGTTCTACAACAATTTCATTACAACAACAACACTTTCAAGTCAAGGTTCCAAGTCCTCTTTCTCAAGGTACAACTCCATTTTCTTCCTTTGTTTTCTCCTTCTTGATGTATGCAATCCCCATTAATGGGACATGACCAACATGACTACTTCACATATTGAAGTTAGTTAAGGTTATCTCCCTACATTTTAATCTTAACTTTAATTCACCATGTTAATTTCTCTTCATCTCTTAATGTAATTCTTTAACATTACTTGTTACATGTAATCTATATCATTAAATAAATAAAACAATTCTATTTTATTTCTCCTTTATTTCTTCTTTTCTTCTCATCACAATTGTTAGCACATTTCTATTTAATAATTGAAGGACATGTAAATATTAGAACACCAATAGTAGCAAGACCCGCGTAAACGGGGCGGAGTGGGTGTTTAAGTACTTCCCACTCCGTCACCTAACCCCCGAACCCTTCTCTCCCGAATCTCTGGTTTTGTACATAAATTAGGCTATTTCTAGGTTTTTCTTATGTTCCTTTAAAAACATAGGTGGCGACTCTAAACAATCTAAAACAAGTTAGACATCCTAGGATAATTCACCGCTCTAGCCAGCCGTGGTTCCCCGGGGTATCTACAGTGGCGACTCCGCTGGGGACTGATTAGAGGGTTAAACTTGCGTTCTTAACTTTTGGTGTTCTTATTACCAGAAGCGCGCGCGTCCGACCCCAATTACCAGAATCGCCCGTCTTCCTTCTTGTCCTTCCATTCCATGTTTCTGTGCTAACAAATTCTGCAGGGGAAAGCATTTTTATTTAGGGTCAAGGCAATCCCTTGAACCCGCTGATTTACAGGTTTTTACCCAGATGCGGGCGCCTCTGCCCCTCTTTGTCTAACGCGCGCGCCTCCCGAGTAGGCATCCTAATGCGCGCACTTCTGGTCATTTTCCAGAAATAGAACAGTGCACAGAACAGAGTGGTTTTGACAGTGTGTGGGCACCGGGCCTGCACAGAACTTGTTTTATTTCCTGTTTGTTTTATCGGTCACACTGGTGATTCGAAAGTTGTAATTATGTGCTTATTTGTTTTTTTTTATTTCTTTTGGAAAAAAAAAATGTTTTGTCACATGTTAGACCTCACACTACATGCACATATTCTTATCAATTGCTCACTATCGAGTCGCACAAGTCCAACCCCAAACCCGTCGAGGCCCGTCCTAGAAAGTTTCAAGCTCCACTCGACCTTGGCTCTTTCGAAGCGGTAAACCTCAGCCCGTGGCGTAGTTCATGACTACATGCCGGGGGTGACCTTTGAGCCTCATATTCAAGCAGAGCACAAGCCACACAATTCTAGTCTAGGGTCTAACACTCCGTGACCAAGTCGGTTTTCATATACCGAGATTTCCCTAAACTAATGTCTTCAAATCATACATGCCAACTTGTTGCAATGGACGAAATAAAACTCCGTCCCCAAAAGTGGTTATTTTGGACGAAAATAAAAATCCGTCCCCGCATGTATGATTTACTACATTAATTTAGTTTAATCCCGACACATGTAGGTCTCACAAGCGTGGTGGAATCCGATGAGTATATGGGACCGCGAGAAGGTCTATATACTAGTGTGACGATTCCACTATTTTCCTAGAAACCCCAAAAAGGACCACGTCCTTCCGACTTTGTAAATAAAAAAAAATAAAAAAAGTAGTTTTTCCTTATGTGGTTGAGTCTTTTTCTTTGTTTGTGGGTTAATTCATTTTATCCAAAAAGTGTTTGTGGGGACAATCTAAGATCAACCGTGCTCTTCCAATAGGTCCAATGGCTTCCAACGGCAACAACAACAACGGTGGAAATGATTTCGTGTCCAACGAAGGGTTACTCAACATAATGAAATCAATGGGGGAACAAATGGATAGGATTGTCGAGGATGCCCGCCGCAAAGACAATTTGTGGAAGCCCGTTTCGATATCGACAAGAGGATTCACAAAGAAGAGGTTTCCGAACTCAAGGCCCGTCTTGATTATGAAAGAAGAATTCACGAGGAAGAGGTTTCCGAACTCAAAGCCCGTTTGCAAGAGCTCACCGACGGCAAAGCAAAGTTCAATGGTAAAGCATGCTCAAGTGGCCCAACCCTCAAAAGCTACAAAGGTACCACCAACAGCCGAGTTTTCACTCCTCTCCTAGGATTAACCCAAGCCGAAGCATTTGAAACTTTGGTGGCAAGTGGAAAGGTCAAGCCTTTGGAGGGGTACAAGCCGAAGACGATACCGAAGAATCATGCATATGGTGAATGGTGCGGCTACCACAAGCATAGTGGCCATACTACCGAAGGGTGCTTCCTTCTCCGAAACATCATCCAAGATTTATTCGACAACGGCGAATTTACTGTGTGTGAAGAGCAACCTTTAGAGAGTGCCAACATGCAAGAACTCATCAAAGAAGAATGATTTGGTTTCGAAATGGGGCTTCTACAAGAAATCATGCCACAAGGAGACTACAACGACAATGGGGACTACAACAACAATCTCCGTTTCTCTTTCTCTACCTAGCAATAGGATTTAAAAAAAAAAAAAAAAAAAAAAGTCAAAAGTCCTCTTTAGTGTGCATCAATGTTTTCTCTCGTCCCATGTTAAGTGTCGAGTCTTATCATCGAATAAAAAAAGTCGTTCTTGTCCTCATACACTCTTCCAAGTTGTTCAATTAATTCTTGGCAAAATGATGAAAAAATGTCTAAACAAGTTTTGGAATGAAGGCCATTACTTGAACGCCTAGGGGCTAAACATCGACGACGGCATCAACAAAGAAGACATCAAAACATCAACGGCAAAATCAAGCCAAAGAAAGGTAAAGCAACAACCATGGAGAAAAATCAAGCAATGTTTCAAAGGGGGGATTAAAAAAAAAAAAAAAAAAAAAAAAAAAAAAAAATGCTCACTAGGTTGAACTCTTCAAATCAACCTAGGCAAAAGTTAGAGCACAAAAAAAAAAAAAAAAAAAAAAAAAAAAAATCCCCCTCAATCAAAGAAGTTCACATCAAGATCAACATCATTTCATCCACCAAAGGAGGACGAAGCTACACGACGAAGCAACAATTCCATCCCGAAGAATGGAGAATTCACAAGAACTACGGTGACCTGAGCCTCTACACTAGAGGAACGTAGGCAACCTGCGGGTCCGGTCTCATGCAAGAAAGAAAATATGTTTAGCCCTAGCGCGTTATGGTGATTGGCCTTCATCTCGAACTTGTCAAGACATCTTTGTACGATTCATTTGCCAATAAATTAATCACCAAAAAGATTGAACAGCTTTCTTAGATTTGGAATCATTTCGCGTTCCTTGTCGAGTCTAAGGACTTCTATTCTTTCTGCATACTCCCAATTTCTTGCAATCAAATTGGGGCTTTCCTTCTCTTCTCTCTTAATGACTTACTTGCCTTCGCGAGTCATTCAATTCAATAAAAAATACATGTCAATACTAGGGACACTTCCCTAGTCAAGTCAATGTCACTCACCTTTAGTGACAAGAGGTCTCCACCGCAAAATCACATGTCTTATCTCCTTAGCTAGAGTCAATGCACACTCCCTCATTAATCGAGTCAAAATGAAGACGCAAAAGAGATGCCCGCTAGATTGAAAACCCGAAAGGGCGGTCTAGGCAAAAAACAGGGTGCGTCATAAAAAAAAAATGAGAGAGTGAGAGAGAGAAGGGAAAGAGAAATGGAGATCTCCGGCCTCTAAAGAAGACAAGTTCTACATTGAATCTCCTCAGCAAGTCAATTCCCCACCGAGTCAACTTTGGGATTGCAAAAGGCTCGACAAGATATAGCACCCTCAAAGGTTATCTTGGGTTATCGGCATCATTCTCCAACAATGTGCATTTTTGGGTTCATGAAAAGAAGGCCCGTGGTAACCAAGATCCATCCGAGAACAAGCCCATCATAAAAGGGCACGAGGTTGCATAAATAATCCCTAGCTAGTCAACTGGCTTGGGCAGCAAATAGCAACAACATGTGTCTCAGTTTTCAAGGCTTCTTCAAGTATGTGTTTCTAAAGTACGCCGAAAGGCTCCCGAGAAATGGAGTAGCTCTTGCCATATCCTCTCATGTTTATTCCCTCATACGAGGATGAGTCACTCTTGCTTTGCTCAACAAATGGTGACGCCCTAGGGGCTATGTGACTCAAGGATAAGGACTACGTTTGCTTCACTTGACAATCAATACGCCCAAGAGGCTATGTTCGAGAAAGATGTGTGTTCAAGAAAGATGTGTGAGACTATCCTCAAAGTCTCCCAAAAGGGATGTCAAAAAGCCCTCTTGTCGCGTATGCCCGTGCTCGTTCCCCCAATCAAGGATGGACCTTTCTCGCAATCAATGATGGCACTCTAAGGGCTACGGTCAAGTCTTAAAGGCTCCCTCGGCAAAGAGCAATTAACTCCCCAGCAGTATCCCCAGTCGAGTCATGTGCAACATTGGAAGCTTCCTCAATTCGGCACCGAAGGTCTAAAGGGGCTTCGCAATCTACAATCTTTTGGGCTACGGCATTACAGTAATCCGAGCAAAGGGCAATATTGGGGCTTCGCAACCGACAGTCTTTTGGGGACAGCAATGCTCAAGCAATGCAATGTGGAATAGTCTTATAGCTCCATGAAAGAGATCAAGCTTCAAAGGTCTCTCAACACTTCAAGTCAAAGGCCTCTTGGTTTTAAATGAAGACTCCGATGTTATGAATGAAGTTGATGATTTTTGTTAGAACTTTCAAGCGAGATTTTGAAGGAAGTCTTAGAGAAAAGGAAAAAGATTCAATATGCTAAACTCTAATCAAAACAGGGTTATAGCGGGAAATGCCACGGTCAATCCCAATGTTTCTGCAATTCAGCACCCCTTCTCCAAGATCAAAAGCACAAGGTGCAGCTCAGATAAAGTTGGGCCACAGCACTAGTTGCATCCGAAGATCCGTCATTAGTTCAACTCAAGAAGAGTCAAGCAAGCATACTTATTTGGGACTTTGTCACACCAAGACCTTATCCTCTGCGACCTCGATGGCACCGCAAGACATTACTGCATCCTTTGACATAAGCCCTCAGCCATTTGGGTATCGACCACAATGAGGCCATTCATCTCCCCAGTAAGAGCAAGAAGGAGATCTCAATCAAGAATTCTACCAAACGGTACACCCACTCTCAATGCCGAGCCAATCGCGAGGTAATTTGGGGCTTTACAATGAAAGGTCTTCACATCTCACCATCTACAAGCCCACGACACTTGGGGCTTTGCAATCTCTCGAAGCTCGGCATCAACGATCTCCTCTTGGGGCTTGCTCACTACAACAACAAAGGGCGATTTACTCGAACGGGCCAAGAGCTGATTTATCTTGGAGCTATGCAAGTCCCTCAAAATTTGGCATCAAAGGCATTCTAGGGGCTTTACAATCAGCAACCCCTCATCTCGGCATCAAAAGCCTTTCGAAGCCCCATAATCGACAAATCTCTTGGGGCTAGACATTAGTCTTCGTTGGGCACGCCGGCGACAACATAATTCAAGCGAGGCAATCCGGACTTCGACTGAACATGACTTGATCTTGGGTTGGCTTCACAAGCACACAATGGTTAAAATGGTTCACCCACGGACTAAAAAAAAAATAATAATAATAAAAAAAAAATAAAAAAAATAAATCTTTTCCTCACATGTGTGCATATTCTTTCCTTTCTAATCTAAAAAAAAAAAAAGATTTTTCTTTTTTCTTTTTCTCCTTCTATGTGCAAAATTATGTGCTTTACTTTGCTTTGCTCCTAGCTTCTCCTCGAGCGTTCTCCATCATCCTTGAACTACGCTGGTCTGATTCTCTTAAAGGGATACGTAGGCAGCCTTTGGCACGACCAACCCATCATTCAGAGTACCATCTCGCCAACCCAACATCAAGGGCATTCTCTCATCAACATCTAAAGAATGGACATTCTCCATCAAAGCATCCTCCGCGGACATCAAGAATCCATCTCCACTCAAGCGGCAATGGTAAGTGAAGGTATGAATACATCCAATGCTTTCCTCAAAATCACACCGCACACAAGATCACTTTCTACATTCTTACTTCTCTCTCATTACAAAGGTGCTTTCAAATCACATGTCACACCACGATCACAATTTTCTCTCGCAATTCCTATTTCACATCTCACACAAGCACATATATCTGCAAAGCATACACATAACAGGTGCCGCACAGAGCACCAGAATCAACAAGTGCCGCACAGCGCATCAGGTGCCGCACAGAGCACCAGAATCAACAAGTGCCGCATAGCGCATCAGAATATGCCGCACCGCGCACCAGAATCAACAAAGTGCCGCACAGCGCATCAGAATATGCCGCACCGCGCACCAGAATCAACAAGTGCCGCACAGCGCATCAGAATATGCCGCACCGCGCACCAGAATCAACAAGCCGCACAGCGCATCAGAATATGCCGCACCGCGCACCAGAATCAACAAGTGCCGCACAGCGCATCAGAATATGCCGCACCGGGCACCAAAATCAACAAGCCGCACAGCGCATCAGAATATGCCGCACCGCGCACCAATTTTGGTCCATGGTGAACCACTAAAATCACCATACCTCTTCCATCAGCAAAAGTCGCTCACACAGGGAGCGCATTTCTATCCTTTGTAATTTCAAATTCCTGCTTTATCGAGTCTTTGTTTTCTCTTGTCGATGTCCTCGGCGGTTGTCTTTCTTTCGTCGACGCGTTTTGCTTCGCAATCCACGTCGCCGAGGGGCTCTGTAGACACCCCGCCTTGGACCTCTCACCCCGATTGCATACAAAGTATTTTTATTTAACTTATTTTTGTTGATTTCTGTTACTTCGGTTAAGTTCCTAACTGATTCCGTTAGTTTTAGACTAAACTGCATAACAGAGTTAACTTTTAGGGTCATTCTGTCATTTTTCACCCGCGGGCGCTTCCCGCACTGCCAGTGAGCCGCGCGCGCGTCCCGCCCCAAAAGCCGGACCCGCGCGCTTCCCACTTTGGCAGTAACGGATTGCACCTTATTTCCCTCCATTTTCTTATTTACAAACATCTTTTCTTGATCACAAAAACCATCTTTTTACATCCACATTCATCCCCCCTTTTCTCATTAACTCCCAATCCCAAATTCTAAGCCTTTTCCCAAAAACTAATATTTCTTTCATTTATTCTTTGATTTCTTTTATTTCTTTTATTTTTCTTTTATTCATTTATCTTATTTGTGATTGGCTCATTCCATTTCATATGGATGACCAATTTCCCTCCATCATTTCCCTCTCTTTTTTACCTATAAAAACCATCATCTTCTACCTTGGAAAAGGACTTCTTTTTGGACTCCAACCTTGATTCACCAACTACATTATACACAAATTCTCCCAACAAGAGTTCTTAGTAACAAGACTCTACACAAATTGTTCTACAACAATTTCATTACAACAACAACACTTTCAAGTCAAGGTTCCAAGTCCTCTTTCTCAAGGTACAACTCCATTTTCTTCCTTTGTTTTCTCCTTCTTGATGTATGCAATCCCCATTAATGGGACATGACCAACATGACTACTTCACATATTGAAGTTAGTTAAGGTTATCTCCCTATATTTTAATCTTAACTTTAATTCACCATGTTAATTTCTCTTCATCTCTTAATGTAATTCTTTAACATTACTTGTTACATGTAATCTATATCATTAAATAAATAAAACAATTCAATTTTATTTCCCCTTTATTTCCTCTTTTCTTCTCATCACAATTGTTAGCACATTTCTATTTAATAATTGAAGGACATGTAAATATTAGAACACCAATAGTAGCAAGACCCGCGTAAGCGGGGCGGAGTGGGTGTTTAAGTACTTCCCACTCCGTCACCTAAACCCCGAACCCTTCTCTCCCGAATCTCTGGTTTTGTACATAAATTAGGCTATTTCTAGGTTTTTCTTATGTTCCTTTAAAAACACAGGTGGCGACTCTAAACAATCTAAAACAAGTTAGACATCCTAGGATAATTCACCGCTCTAGCCAAGCCGTGGTTCCCCGGGGTATCTACACCTTGATGCCAAGGTTGTTAGTGAGTATGAACAGGACTTTGGCACTTTTGTGTATTCTTTCAAGACCCATCCCAAGAAGGCCTTCATTAAAGACTTCGGGTTCCAAATTCTTTTCACCTTGCGGACGTTGAAGCCGGATTGGGATTTGTTGAGAACTGCCGCGGCTTTCTGGGACTGCGACAGCCATACCTTCAACCTTTCAGCTAATGAAATGGTGCCGACTGTTGACGATTTCGGGGCCATCCTTGGCATGCCTTTGGCCGGTCGGATTGCCGTCCCTAAATATCACCGTGGTGCCATTGACTCTTGGGTTGAGTTACTGAATCTCCCTATTGAGGACGTGAGGAAGATGTTGCACGGTACCGTGATTGACATAACTGAGTTGCCGATGTTCTTCAGTTTACACTCGGAGGACCCGATAGTTCAATCTTTCAAAAGGAATGCCATGGCCGTTTGTCTCTTCAGCGAAGTACTGTTTGTTACACCCTTCGGGACTGCGGATGCGCATTTGGATGAGATTATTTTGCAAGCCAAGGAGCAACAATTTAGTGTAATCCCTCTTATTGTAGGGGAGACGTTGCACGGCCTTGATGAGTTACATAGGACGGGCAAGATATGTCGGGGAAGCCCTTTGCTCTTGACCATATGGCTCCGAGAACACTTCAAGATTTATTCCTCGGATGGTGATTTGTCTCCTTTTGCTGTTCATAGGAGGAAGTTATTGATCCGGGATTTATCTGAAGATGGTTGGAAGAAATTCTTTGCTTCTCGGATAACCGTCGACATTGAGTGGTGCCCTCCTTCTTGGGGTCTTCGTCCTTTTGTGGAATGGACTCTTGGTTTTCAGCACGTGGTTGTACCCGGCTTAAGAGATTCTTCATTTTACCAGCCAGAGCGGGTTCTGCGGCAGTTCGGTCGCCAACAGACAATTCCTTTTCCGAGGGACGGAATGCTTCGTCCAGTTGCTTACATGGGTCCTGGCTTCTCGAGTGAGCTTCAGTCGGCTTGGGGAGATGACCGCAACCGTTGGGCTTTTGCTCCTCTGCATCGGGGGAGTGTCTTCCTTCCTGAGAGCTACTTGGATTATTTATTTGGCACCCTTTACCGTGGCATCACTTGGGTCGATGTGCTTCGTGCCGAGTTGTTGGGAAAGGGTTTTGAGCCTAGCAGCACTTTGAGATATAGGGAGGCTGCTGCTGATTCGAGTAACATTCTTGCTGACCCTTTTGGTACTCCTTTGGATGACTTTTATGCTAGGAGACGTGTTGCAACACAGAAGGTTTTGGTGCGTATTAGTGCTCCTTCGTTACCCAAGAAGAAAAGGATTGAGAGACGATCGGGTGGTCCTTTGAAGGCTAAGAGAAAATTGGACTTTTCTTAGTACCCTAAGAGATTGCAATTGAATTAGACCACTTTGTTTTAGGATTTAATGTTTTGATGTATTTTGTTGCTCTATAAATCCGTTGTAATGGTTTGAATAATTCATTGAATGAATAAAAATTGCATTTTGTTATTTGAAGTGAATTGGGTATTTTTGATATGTTTTAGACCGCACCCGAAGGTTGCCTACGTTCCCCCAGTTGGGAGGCTCAGGTCTCCGTAGTTCAAACAAACAAAGACCATTTTTTTTGTGCACCCTGTTTTTTGCCTAGACCGCCCTTTCGGGTTTTCAATCTAGCGGGCTTCTTTTTTGCACGTGCTCTAATTTTTGCCTAGGCCGCCCTTGCGGGTTTTCAACCTAGCGAGCGATTTTTTTTTTTTTAATGGTCTTTGTTTATTAAGCGTAGAACCTCTTGAGCTTGTCGAGGTTGACCTCCTTTGGCAGCTGGTCACCATCTAAATCCACGAGCCGGACTGCACCGCCGCTTAGTATCTTTTTGACCACGTACGGACCGATCCATCGGGGTCCCCATTTCCCCAGGGGATTCATGGCATTAGGAGGATGTTGTCTTAAGACCAAATCTCCCACATTGATGTTTCGAGGCTTCACCTTTTTGTTGAAAGCTCTTGCCATCCTTTGCTGATATGCCCTCGTGCGTTCGAGTGCTCTTAACCTTTTCTCGTCGAGTAAGGCTAGCTGTTCGTATCGACTTTGCATCCAGTTGACCTCGTTGACTTGATTCTCGAGGAGGACCCGTAGAGATGGGACTTCAAGTTCGATAGAGAGTACGGCTTCAGAACCATAGACTAATGCATAAGGAGTTTCTCCTGTTGCGGACCGTATTGATGTGCGGTAGCCCCACAATGCTAATGGTAGCTTCTCGGGCCAATCCCTTCCTGCTGAGGCCATTTTCTTGACGATGGTCTCGATGGTTTTATTTGCTGCTTCAACCGCGCCATTTGCTTGGGGACGGTAAGGAGATGACTTGTGCTTGGTGATCTTGTATTCTACCAAAAGTGCATCCATTTCCTTCTTAAAGTGAGAGCCGTTGTCGGAAATGATTTCATGAGGCACGCCGTATCGGCACATGATATTAATCTTTACAAATTCGGCCACTTTCTTTGCGTTGAGGGTCTGATAGGCTTGTGCTTCGACCCACTTTGTGAAGTAGTCGACTGCCACTAGGACGAACGACTGTCCATTGCTCCCGGCAGGATGAACTTTACCTATGATGTCTATCCCCCAACAAGAGAAAGGCCAAGGTGTGACCATGTTGTAAAGTTGCGAGGGTGGAGCATGTTGTAGATTAGCGTGGAATTGGCACTTAGCACACCTTTTGACTTTCTCGATACAGTCTCGTTCCATAGTGCTCCAATAGTAACCAATGCGGAGTATCTTCTTGACTAGCATAAACCCATTCATGTGGGGTCCACATTCTCCTTCGTGAACTTCACACATTATCTCTTGTGCTTCGGCCTCATTGGCGCATAAGAGATTAATCCCGTCGTGGTGCCTTTTATAGACTCGGTCCCCAATCAGTACGTACCGAGAGGCTAACCTTTGCAGAGCTGCTTGAGACTTCTTATTGCTATTCTCGGGATAAGTGTCATCTTTGAGGAAGTTCATGATATCCGAATACCACGGAGAGTTTGTTTGCATCTCGTTGATCTCGATACTCATGCAATATGCCGGACTGTTCCTTCGAGCAATTTTGAAGGGCTTCACTATTTTCCCTTTGGGCATTTCGACTAATGAAGCTATAGTGGCCAGTGCATCGGCGAAGCGATTCTTATCCCTTGGCAGGTAGTTGAAAGTGATCTCTTGGAATTGTTTAACCAGTTCTTCAAGGTGCTGACCATACTGTTGGAGAGTCGGGTCTTGGGTTCGCCACTTTCCCGATTGTTGATTGATAAGGAGCAAAGAGTCGCCGAATACTTCTAGTTCTGTGATGTTTCTGTCGAGAGCTGCTTCGAGCCCCGCTATACATGCTTCGTACTCGGCAATGTTGTTGGTACCTTCGAATTCCAGGCGGATGGCAATGGGAGTGTAGATGTCTTTTGGATCGACAAGCAATACCCCTATACCAAAACCGTGTTTATTGGCGGCGCCATCGAAAAAAAGTTGCCACTTATTTTCCTCGGTTGCAGTACAAATTAAATGCTCGTCGGGGAACTATACGTCTTCCCTTTTCACTTCGTCACACGGGAATTCGGCAAGCTGGTCACTGAACACTTTCCCCCTGATGGATTTTAGTGTGACGTAAGTGATATCGTAGCCGGCGAGCATGAAGTACCATTTGGCTATTCTTGTTGACATGAAAGGCTTCTCGAAGATGTAGCGGAGTGGGTCCACCTTTGCTACTAGCTTGATCGGAAAAGTTTCCATGTAGTGCTTGAGCTTTTGAGTGACCCAAACTAATGCTGCACATGACTTCTCTAAGACAGAGTAGTTCTTTTCGCCTCCTTGGAATCGGCGACTGACAAAATAGATGGCATTCTCCTTTGTGGACTCTCGTTGCTCTTCTGCTAACATAGCCCCTAGGGCCTCATCATTGACAGTGAGATAGAGCAAAAGAGGCTTCTCCTTGTGCGGCGGAACTAGAACAGGAGGGCATGTCAAGTAATGCTTCACTTGGTCGAAGGCTTCTTGGCACGCGTCGGTCCATTCTAGAGCCACATTCTTCTTGAGTAGCTTGAAGATCGGCTCGTACATGGAAGTGAGTTGGTGCACAAACCGACTGATGTACTGCAGTCTGCCCATGAAACCTTTGATCTCTTTCTGTGTCCTTGGAGGAGGCATGTCAATGATTGCCTTGATTTTGGAGGGGTCTACTTCAATTCCCCTTTCAGTGACCATATAACCAAGGACTTTACCTCGGATAACCCCGAACGTGCACTTTGCAGGGTTGAGCCTCATCTTGTGTTGACGAAGCCTTTCGAAGAACTTGCGGAGGTCGATTAAATGCTGACCATCGGTCCCTTTGGAGTGAATGATCATGTCGTCCACATAGACCTCGATTTCTTTGTGAATCATGTCGTGGAACAAGTCCATCACGGCTCTTTGGTAGGAAGCCCCAGCATTTCTTAACCCAAATGACATGACTGTGTAGCAAAAGGTACCCCACGGTGTTGTGAAAGCTGTCTTATGTTGATCTTCCTCGGCCATGAGAATCTGATTGTACCCAGCGAACCCATCCACGAATGAGCGAACCTCGTAGGCAGCAGTGGAGTCGACCAGCATGTCGATGTTGGGGAGTGGAAAATCATCCTTTGGGGAATCTTTGTTCAAATCCCGGAAGTCCACGCAAACTCGAACCTTGCCGTTTGCCTTTCTGACTCTCACGATGTTGGCTAACCATGTCGGATACTCGATAACCTTGATGAAACCCACACTGAGGAGCTTCTCAATCTCTTCCTTGACTTGCAGAGACCATTCTGGCTTGATCTTTCTGAGCTTCTGCTTTACTGGCTTGGCATCTTCTCTGATCGGAATCTTGTGCTCCGCTACCTTTCTGTCCAAACCCGGCATGTCTTTGTATGACCATGCGAACACATCCACGAACTCCCGTAGTAGTGCAGTCAATCTGTCTCTGTCGTCCCCTTTGAAGAAGCTTCCAATCTTAGTTTCCCTTGGCTCTTCGTCGGTACCCAGATTAACAACATGCAATTCTTCGTCAGCCTTTGGACCATTATCGCCACGACTACGGACTTGTTGAGCAAGTTCATTTAAGTATGTTGTGTTTTCGTGGTCTATTTCATCATAATTTGAATCGTTATTAACTTGTTCGTTAAGTTCATTATTAGTTAATTCATCATTTATGATGTTTGCAATCTCAGGGTACTCAGAAATATCAAATTTTTCATTAGCAAAGAAAGGAAACACACGCTCGGCTATGGCCTCCAAATCCTCTTGGGTGAGGGTATTAGAGACACTCTCGGACTCGAAAGTAAGTGTGAGCCGCTCTTCCTTTGTTGCTGTGCGGGGTATGCAACCCATTTCTTGGACTAAGAATTCTTCGGATACCACGGGCCCTTTCGTTGAATACCAATTGTTGATCGGCTCGGAGCTTGGCGGGATCTCACTGATAGTCTCCTTCATGATGACGGTGTCATGGATGGCGTTAACTTGGCATTCATTCATCATGGCAAGCTCTTCGAACATGGAGGCTAAATCTGTTAGTTCTTCCCCCACGGTGATTTCTGTCTTGGATTCTATAGTCATCTTCCTTCCCCACCATTCACGGGGCGACATGGCAGTTGGTTCCCTTTCGGATTTCTAGATCTCACAATCAGAGAAGATTTTGAGGCCGGGCTTTTTGACACCCTTATTGTTAACCCAGGGCTCGGGAAAGATCATGTACGGAACGTCCTCCCCTTGGCGGACAAAATAGCCATTCAACGTCTTGCGGTAAGGCCTTAGATTAGGGACCTCATAACGACGGCCTTCTTTACGAGCTCGGGCCTTTTCGTTCTTGATCGCTTGCTCTTGTTTCAAGTCTTCTCTGGAAGGCTCGTACCCCAAACCGAATGTGTTCTTGACAAATGGGACTTGCACAGGGCGTAGGATTCCTTGTTGATATTTCCCTAGGCCTAAACCAGGGAAGTAGTCCATATTTGTCATCATGCGGAGGACTTTGTGGTTGCTGGGGGTCCATGATCCGTTTCCCCCTTCTTTTTCAATGGCGTGGTAAACCATGCTGAACTTGGTGGACGGGCTCACCTTTTCTGTGGATAGTGACGTTTTCAGCCATGGCGGTCACTATTTCATCACCATTTCGGATCTTGAGACATTGGTGGAGAGTTGACGGTACGGCATTAGCACTGTGAATCCATGGTCGACCCAAAAGTAAGTTGAACGAGGCCGGGATATCAAGCACTTGGAATGGAACGGACATGATCATGCTCCCAAACTTAATGTCTATTTCGATCATACCCATGACTGTACGGGCGGTGCTGTCATAACCTCGGATTACTTGAGTAGAAGGCTTCAAATCGAAATCCTTAAGCCCCAGTATGCCCATGATTCTGCCAGGCATGAGATTGAGTGCGGAACCACCGTCCACTAAGACTCTTGAGACGGGCCTCCCCCTTGCTCGTACCTTGAGGTAAATAGCCTCGTTGTGATCGGAACCAAAGGGTGGAAGGTCCATATCGGCAAAGGTGATGAAGTTGCCAAAATGAATGTGACCGATCATTTCCGTGAGGTCCTCGGGAGTAGTATCGGGAGAAACTGATGTATCATCGAGATTGCGGATGATAAGATCTCGGTGTTTCTTTGAGGATGCAATGAGGTCCCAAATAGAAATGTTGGCTTGAGTTTTCTTGAGTTGGACAAGTAGAGGGTCTTCGGGAGTGTCGCGAGCTTGCGGCCTTTGAGAAGAGGAGCTCGGTGCGGAAGTGGAAGGGTTGCTTGCTATGACTCGACCGAATCGAGTTAGCATGTTGACGTTCCCATCTTGCTTCTTTTTCCTATTCTTTAGTACTTCCCTCATTACCTCATCGTAAGTCACTACATAACAAGAATTATCAAGTTTATTCATAACATTGGGGCCCCCATTCACAATTGGGATTGAATGGGTGGTCCCCTCGAGTTCTCCTATCTCTATTACATTGACATGTTCGTCATTAGTCACTACAAATTCTTTCTTATCTATGAGATCTTGAATGACATTGCGGAGAACGAAGCAATCCTCGGTGGTGTGGCCACTATATTGGTGGTAGCCACAATATTTGTGGTGAGCATGATTGGGGTGGACCGTCTTAGGTTGGTACCCTTGCACGGGTGTGACTTGACCCTTTGCCTTGAGGACTTCGAACACTTCGGTTTGAGTCATGCCTTGGAGAGGCGTGTAGACACGGTCATTTCGAGACTTCTTCCCTTGGGGTGGAGGAACCTTTTTGTAATTCCCCTTATCGATAGTGACGGCGTTGACCGAGGCCTCTTTTGTGGAGTTGGAAGCGGCCTTGTAGCGGTAAGTAGGAGTGGCCTTCTTAATCTCCTTGAGCAAGTCATCCATGTGTACCCCCGCCTCATACATTTGGGAGAAGTCGGAGTAGAAAGCCCCACTTAGGTGGGTGCGGAGATCAATCTTGAGACACTTGAGAAAGATGTCCATTTGCTCTTTTGTGTTCGGCCTCTCAACAATTTCAGAGAGTTTGTCATTCCATCTCCTTGTGAAGTCAATGAAGGACTCGTTGTCTCTTTGAGTAGTGTTCTCTAACTCTTTCCTTATGGGCCGGTGAGTGGTGTTGCCTTGGTATTGTGACTTGAAGGCAGGCATGGCGGAGTCCCAATCGAGACGGACAGTGAGCGGGAGAGTAGCATACCAATCTTTTGCCGCCCCCTCGAGAGTGAGAGGAAAGCATTGAGCCATCACCTTGGGGGAGACCTTCTTCGGAACCATTGCCCAAATATAAGTCTCAATGTGAGCCATGGGACAAGAGTTGCCCTTGAATTTGCTTATGTCGGGCATCTTGAACTTATCGGGAAGAGCGGCCATAGTACTCATGAGGATGGAGGATTGATAAAGGCTTGTGTCGGAGCCTTTCCCCATGTTGAGCCCATTGAATTTTTTGGTCGATGTAGGCCATGATAGAATCCACCATTTTGGGCTCATTGTTCTCAGAACTTGGTTCCCCCATTTTCTTGGTGCGGGTGTTGACATAAGGACTTTTGAACAAACCCTCGGTCCACTCGGATTTATCATCATTATTCTTGTTCTTTCCCTTGGCAAGGTTAGTGAGCTTTTCTTTCATTAGTTCCATCTCGGCCTCGTGGGCCTCCCTTTGGCTGTCGAGGTGGGATTGCCAAATGTCGTCTTTGCTTTGTGCCTCCTTATTAAGGGTGGAGACTTGCTCTTGGAGGAGTTGGACCATGGTTGAAAGCTGTTCGAGAGACATGGTGTTGCTGCTGCCGGTCATGGTTGTTGTTGGAGCTGTTGGAGTGATCTCTTCACGGACTAACCGATTTGCCGAATCCCGGTAGACTCTGTAAGTACCAATTGAACCTATATTGCAGAAGAGGCCCTTGTCAGTCTTAAGTAACACTTGTGGTCCACGAAGAGGCTTAGAACACACAGTTGGGCACACGACTCGAACCACATAAGAAAAGACTCTTTTTTTTTTTTATAAGTCGGAGGGAATGGATCCCTTTTAGGGTTTCTAAGAAAATAATGGAATCGTCACACTAGTATATAGACCATCTCGCGGTCCCATATACTCATCGGATTCCATCGCGCTTGTGAATCCTACATGTATCGGGATTAAACTAAATTAATGTAGTAAAGCATACATTCGGGGACGGATTTTTATTTTCGTCCAAAATAACCACTTTTGGGGACGGATTTTTATTGCGTCCGTTTCAACAAGTTGGCATGTATGATTTGAAGACATTAGTTTAGGGAAATCTCGGTACATGGAAACCGACTTGAGTCACGGAGTGTTAGACCCTAACTAGAATTGTGTGGCTTGTGCTCGGCTTGAATATGAGGCTCAAAGGTCACCCCCGGCATGTAGTCTTGAACTACGCCACGGGCTGAGGTTTACCGCTTCGAAAGAGCCAAGGTCGAGTGGAGCTTGAAACTTTCTAGGACGGGCCTCGACGGGTTTGGGGTTGGACTTGTGCGAATCGATAGTGAGCAGTTCATAGGAATATGTGCATGTAGTGTGAGGTCTAACAAGTGACAAAATTTTTATATATATTTTTTTTTTTGAAAAGAAAGAAAAACACACAAAACATATAAGCACTTACAACTCCCGAATCACCCGTGTGACCGGTAAATAAAACACAAAATTAAAACAGTCCGAGGGTTCAATTCTATTCTGATGCAGGCAACTGTGCCCACACCCCACTGTTCTGCTCAGTCACTGAAACCTGTCTCTGTTCTGGGAATCAACCCAGAAGCGTGCGCCTCTGAGTGCTGAAGTGGGACGCGCGCGCATGGCGCAATGCTTATGGGAGGCGCGCGCTTCTGGGCACACCTGTCAGAATGTCAGACTTTGGACTCAGGGGATTGCCCTGGTCCTATGTTCATATTGTAACCCCTGCAGAAGTGATTAGTGTAGAATAACAGAAGAAGAAGATGAAGAACATGAAGAAGTGGGTGATTCTGGTTCTTGATGCGGGATGCGCGCGCCTTAGGCTTAAGAGGCCAGACGCGCGCGCCTCCCCCATCATGAATCAGAATGCCCAGAAAAGATGTAGATTTCGATCAGAATGCAAGTTTAACCCTCAAATGTCCCCAGCAGAGTCCCCACTGTAGATACCCCGGGAAGCCACGGCATTGGGCTCGAGCGGTGAATTATCCTAGGATGTCTAACTTGTTTTAGATTGTTTAGAGTCGCCACCTATGTTTTGAGTAACATAAGAAAAACCTATTGATTATAGCCTAAGTTTGATTACGAAAACAGAGATTCTTTGTTTTGAGGTTCGGGGGTTAGATTACGAGATGGGAAGTACCGAAACACCCATCTCGCCCAACTAAAGTTGGTCTTGCTTGATCAAAATCTACATGAATAATAACGTTCGTCTTCTTCTTCTTTAAGTCATAAAAAGGGGGGGTTTAAATAGGATTTGGAATGTAGGAGATAACCCTTAACCAACCTCAATGAGATGAGGTGATCATTAGAGTCATGTCCCAAAATGATTTGGGTGATTGCACCTTTGATTAGAGTAAAAAGAGAGAGAGGAGATGAAGTAGAAAAGAAAGGAAAAGATGGACTTTTACCTACAATTTGAAGAACTTCAAATATTGCTTGATGAGATCCTTGGAGAACCTTTAGAAAGTGGTTTTGGTATAGTTTTTGTAAGTTCAATCTTCGGTCCTTGAAAATGGAGGTAAAGAGAGGTTTTTATAGGTGAAAGAGGGGTGTTTTTGGTGCCAAAACTCAGTCACCAAGAAATCCTTCCCGGGCAAAATCCTGTAAATTGAGCAAGGGAGGGAATCCTGGCCAGAAATCTGTAACTGACGCCCAGAGGCGCGCGCTTCCTGCTTTGGAGGCGCGCGACTCAGAGAAGGCAATTTTGACAGAATGGACTAGAAAGTCAGCCCTGTCATTTAGTTTAGTCCCTGGACTTAACGAAGTCAGTCAAGAACTTAACGGAAGTGACAGAAACTAACGAGAAACACTTAAAATAGGGAGAAACACAAGATCAAATGTGCAATCGGGGTGAGCGGTCCAAGGCGGGGTGTCTACACAAGTATTTAACAAGTACGTCAAATATTTAACGAGATTAAGGATGAGTGTTACATCCTCCCCACCTTAAAGAAAATTCGCCCATGAATTTTACTTACCAAAGTTTTCAAATAGACTCGGGTATTTATCTCGCATCTCTTTCTCGGTTTCCCAAGTAGCCTCTTCTATTTCATGATTTATCCAAAGGACCTTCACAATAGGAATCCTTTAAGTGCGCAAGACTTGTTCTTTCCAGTCAAGAATTTCAACAGGTTATTCCTCATAAGACAAATCAGGCTGAAATGGAATAGCCTCATACTCAAGAACATGCGACTCATCCGTCATATACTTGCGAAGCATGGACACGTGAAATACATCATGAATCCCAGACAAGGATGGTGGCAATGCCACTCTATAAGCCAATTTTCCAACTCTTTCAAGAATTTCAAATGGACCGATATAACGAGGAGATAATTTCCCTTTCTTCCCAAATCTCTTTATACCTCTACGAGGAGAGACTTTCAAGAATACAAAGTCACCTACCTGGAATTCAAGATCCCTTCTTCGATGATCAGCATAACTCTTTTGTCTACTCTGAGCTGTGCGCAATCTATCTCTGATTAATTTCACACTCTCAACTGACTGTTGAACCATTTCAGGTCCCAAGAGTCTAGCTTCTCCCACTTCATCCCAGCATATAAGAGATCGACACTTTCTGCCATAAAGAGCTTCATATGGAGCCATTTCAATGCTAGACTGATAACTGTTGTTATAAGCAAACTCAGCCAAAGGAAGATGAGTATCCCAACTGCCTTTAAAGTCAACAACACAAGCACGTAACATATCCTCAAGAATTTATATAAGTCTCTCAGATTTCCCATCAGATTGTGGATGAAAAGTTGTACTGAAATTCAATTTAGTACCCATGGCACCCTGAAGAGCTTGCCAAAATCAAGAAGTAAAACGAAGATCTCTGTCAGATACAATACTCACAGGAACTTCATGGAGTCGAACAATCTCCTGAACATACAAAGATGCCAACTGAGATAATGAATATCCCATGGAAACAGACAAGAAGTGAGCTGACTTGGTCAGTCTATCTACTACAACCCAAACAGCATCATGGCCTCGTCTGGTACGTGGCAAACCAGTCACAAAATCCATCGTGATATGCTCCCATTTCCACTCTGGAATTTCTAATGGTTGCAACAAACCTGCTGGACGTTGATGTTCCACTTTTACTTGTTGACAAGTCAAACATTTGGACACATACTCAGCAATTTCTCTTTTCATGTTGTTCCACCAAAAATGTTTCTTCAAGTCTTGGTACATTTTAGTGCTTCCAGGATGAATAGTATACTTGACTTTGTGAGCCTCTTCAAGAACTCTCTTTTTAATCTCAAGATCAACTGGAATACAAACTCTGCCTCGAAAGGTAATAATTCCATCACTGTTGAAAGAAAAATCTGGTTGCTTTCCTTCATTCATTCCACTAATAATTTTCTGCAATTCAGAATCAGTTACTTGAGCTTCTTTGATCTGCTGGAGTAAATCTGAAGTAACCTTTATATTAGCAAGGATAATTCCATGATTTGATTCACAAGGACTCCAATCACACAAGTCTTCTAACAATTTCCATTCATGAATCATCAAGCAAGAAACATAAGTCTTTCTGCTCAGTGCTTCTGCCACAACATTTGCCTTACCTGGATGCTAAAGGATAATACAATCATGATCCTTCAATTTATCCATCCATCTACGTTGTCTCATGTTAAGCTCTTTTTGAGAAAACAAGTACTTCAAGCTCTTATGATCTGTGAAGACTTCAAATTTGGTTCCATACAAGTAATGCCTCTATGTATGCAAAGCAAAAATAATCGCAGCCAACTCTAAATCATGAGTAGGATAGTTCTTTTCATAAGGAGATAATTTTCGAGAAGCATAAGCTATTACCTTGCCATCTTGCATTAAAACACAACCCAATCCTTCTTTAGAAGCATCAGTATAAACCATGAAATTCTCAGAACCACTAGGCAAAGCCAAGACTGGAGATGTAGTCAAGCGCCTTTTCAACTCTTGAAAACTTGCTTCACATTTGTCATTCCACTCAAAAGAAATAGATTTCCGAGTCATATTAGTCAATGGAGTAGCAATCTTGGAGAATCCCTCAATGAACCTCCGATAATAACTAGCCAAGCCCAAGAAACTACGGATCTCTGTCACTGTAGTTGGCCTCTTCCAGTTTACAACTGCTTCAACTTTGGAAGGATCTATTGCAATACCAGTAGCAGACACAACATGTCCTAACAATGAAACCTCTTCTAACCAGAAAGCACATTTGCTGAATTTTGCAAATAATTGTTTCTCACGAAGAACTTGCAATACCACTCTGAGATGTTGCTCATGCTCAGTCCGTGATTTAGAATACACAAGAATATCATCAATGAATACCACCACGAAACAATCAAGATATGGTTTGAAGATACGATTCATCAAATCCATAAATACAGCTGGAGCATTTGTCAAACCGAATGGCATAACAATAAACTCATAATGCCCATACCTGGTACGGAAAGCTGTCTTTGGTATATCCTCAGATCTGATTTTCAACTGATGATAACCACTTCTCAAGTCAAGCTTAGAGTACACTACTGAACCCTGAAGCTGATCAAACAAGTCATCAATATGAGGTAACAGATATTTGTTCTTTATGGTTACCTGATTAAGATCTCTGTAATCAATACACAATCGCAGAGTCCCATATTTATTTCTGACAAATAACACTGGTGCACCCCACGGTGATACACTAGGCCTGATGAAGCCCCTATCAAGTAATTCCTCAAGCTGTGTTTTTAACTCTTTCAACTCAGCTGGAGCCATTCTATAAGGTGCTTTAGAGATTGGTGCTGTACCTGGTAATAACTCAATACAGAACTCAAGCTCTCGATCAGGTGGCATGCTATACTCAGAAGAGAACACATCTGAAAATTCAGACACAACAGGAATATCTTCCATCTTGGGAACAGATAAACTCTTGTCAAGCACACATGCGAGATACCCGGCACAACCACGAGATAAAAGTTTTCTAGCTTTTAAAGCAGAAATAACATGTATAGCACATATAGGCCTATGACCTTCAAAGGTAAAATCAGGAAAACCAGGTATAGAAAAAGTTACTACTTTTCTATGACAATCAACAGATGCATGATGCACATAAAGCCAATCCATGCCAAGAATCACGTCAAAGTCCCTTATAGGTAACACGATTAGGTCAGCAAGAAGGGCATGATCACCCACAAGAACCTCACATTTCTTGTAAACCTCAGAAGCAAACATGCAATCTCCCATAGGGGAAGATACTTCTAGCACATAAGGCATAGAATCAGGAAGAACATGCAAATGCGACACAAAATGAGATGCCACATAAGAATGATATGAGCCTGGATCTATCAGGACTCGCGCTCTCGTACTAGAAAGTAATATAGTACCTCCTATGACCGCGGAAGACTCAGCTACACCCTGCTGATCTAGAGCAAGCACTCGACCCTGAACCTTAGGTCGACCCCCACTATCTCTCTTAGTACCTGAAGCCTGTTGACTCGTACCCCCAACTTGACTTCCCTTGCCTTTTGGACAATTCTTGATAAAGTGCCCAGTTTCACCATAAGATAGACATTTTCCTTGCTTTAGCCAACACTTGTCTTCAGAATGGCCTTCTTTCAAGCAATAACCACACACTCTCCTGGGACCTTGGACTGTTGTCTTAGAACCAGTTGATACACTACTTTTACTTTCGGATGGTTGTCGAAATCGACGATCTTGGCGGTTAGATTTACCACCCTTAGAACCAGATCCCTGTGCTTTCTTTGAAACACGACCTGTCATGATTGTTCCCAACTTCACCTTATGTTCTTCAATGTCATTCTCAATCCCATAAGCCCTTTCCACTGCTTGTTGGTAACTAGTAAGATGTAGAGAAAGAAGTTGCTTCTTATACTCAGTCTTTAACCCCTTTACAAACCTCTGAGCCTTCTTTGCTTCATTTGGAACTAAATGATCACAATACCTCGCCAATTCTGTGAACTTGGTTGAGTATTGCCCCACTGTCAAGCTTCCCTGCACCAGATTAAGAAATTCCATCTCTTTTCTGTCTTGGACTACTGTTGGAATAAACTGTGACTTGAATGCTTTAAGAAAATTCTCCCAAGTCTGTGGTACCCCTTCCAGTTCCCAGCTTTTATTCAGAACTTGCCACCAATGTTCAACAGCTTTCTCAAGTTTAAAGGTTGCAAATGTTACCTTATCACCTCCTGCACATCTCAAGACTGTAAAAATCTTTTCTATACTTTCAATCCACTCCTCTGCCTTCTTAGCATCAAATTCCCCGTCAAAGCTACGAGGTTTCAACTTCAAGAACCTTGTAAGTCGATTAGGATAATCCCAGTCTATATTATCAACCATCTCTTCTTGAGGAGTTACAGATCTCAGCTGATTACTACCACTTGTACCTTTAGAACTCATTGTACCTGTAGGTAAACACTCGGCGTTAATAACACCCCAAGACTAACCCATACCTAGGCCATAGACCCTATCCAGACTTAGAGCAAACCAAGGTAGCTAAACAGGGTAGCTAAACCATGGTAGCTCTGATACCAAACTGACACGCCCCCAGGTCCCGGGATCCCCTAATAGAACCTCGAACCTGGATGCGCGTGACTAACGAGAATCAAGAAACTAACAAGAAACTGGATGACAACTGTTTATAACAAACTGACATGATATATATACTCTAGAGTAAGGAGCTAAACTAGCTCACAACACGAGTTCTAGACAAGAAAATTTAAAACCAAACATGATTATACACAGCGGAAACATGCCTAGCACATATGCTGGCATTACAAGATGTCTAGAGAAAACAAGAGACAACAAGTCTACCCAAAATTACTGAGTTACATAACCCATAATACATCGTCCTCACCAAAGTATAAAAGGACCACGATTCCCAAAAGAATAACCACCTGCGTAGTAATCTCCCAGCTATGTCGAGCCTCACTTCGCACTATCACTAGCCTTCCTTTGATCTAAGGAAAACAATTAAACAAGAAACGGGGTGAGATAAATCTCAGTAACCTATTAGATGCAACTACATGACATGTTACCATGCAATTCAAATAGATACTCAAGTAATCATGTATCAAGTATCATCAAGTAACAAGTATATGAGAGGCTAAACCAACTCATCAAGTAGCACATAAGGCTAAGTTAACACGTTACAAAGGATATTGCTTCATTCCTTATTCCTCCCAAGAATACCATTTTTGTCGTAGCTTGTATTACTGTTGACAATCACGATCAATATCAAGAAACTGCTTATTCAGTATATATCAGAAGACCCGGTAACCAGTGTCATTCCCAAGATCAAGACTCACGAGGTGTTCAAGAGTTTAGCATTCACTTATATCAGACGTATTGCTCTAATAAAGGAAGCTATGCCCTTACTATGGCCTGTAGTAAGGGGTCAAGCGCAGATACATAGATCCCCGATTATCACTTTGGCCCCAGCCTCATGATAAGCGTGAACCTTATATACCTCCGAACAAGCAAGGACCAGCTGGACTCACAGAAGAATGCACAAGTAGGTATTTACTTGAACTACGAGAGTAGAACTAATCCAAAAGTAGTGGACTAGCTCATCAAAGAACATGCTTCAAGTAATCAAGAAGTCACATTATTATCAAGCAACTATATGCAATGTTTTCACATACATATCAAGAACATTTCTCATACACGTTAGTGCTTGTTCATAGAACTTTCTAGTTCATTACCATACACATGTATTGGTGTCAAGTCATGTACAAGATTTTATTATCTTATGTTCAAGTCTTAATCCAATTCTTTGGATGTTCAAGTCATGTACAAGATTTTATTGTCTTATACTCGAGTTATCATTCCAGTCTTTGGACATTCAAGTCATATTTAAGAGTTAGACATCTTATACTTCAAGTTCATCATCCTATACTTTGGATGTTTAAGTCAAGACATTGTTCTAATGCCCCTAAGGTGCACAAACATTGGTTTCAAGACAAGCATAACACATTAGTGCTTGTTCATAGTACTTTCAAAACATAAAGAAGAGTTGTTACTCTTATACTTAAGTTCTCATTTGAGTTCTATAAGTGTTCATGTTCAAGACTAAGTTCTTATTTTAATTCAATGAGTATTCATGTTTAAGACCAAGTTATGATGCCCCTAAGGTGTCACAACACTTACTAGGACATCTTATACTAAGGCTATATACCTTAACTAGGGTTACTTCCAACTTATACACACTTTAAACAACATTTTGTTCTTCAGGGTAAGTGTGCGGTCGCCTAAAGTGACCTGTGCGGTCGCACACTAAGCATGTCAATTCTTTGAAAAAGTTTCCAGAAAGATGGGCGGTCGCCCAGCCCAAAATGGGCGGTCGCCCAAGGTACAAAAAAGCGAAATTTTTATTTCTTTCCCAGGTTGAATAATTTTTCGTCCCAAACGTAGGAGTAACTTTTTACTAACATATTAACAAACCCAGAAGTGCATTAAAATACTCAAAATATTACTTTCAATTTTCTTTCATTATTTTACATAGTAGGTTTATACTCATTTTGTCCCAAAATTACAAGTATTACAAAAATCACTCCAAACACGAAATTAACGATCACAAGTATCAAGAATAACATATATGCATGTTATTACAAGCAAGGGGGAGCTAATAACTTACCTAGTCCGAAATCAAAGTCAAGGAAACTTATTTCTGTTCGGCCGGAAACGCTCTATTCAACGCCACAAATATTTATCCGGGATCAGAATCAAGAACGGAGGGATAATTAAACTCGAGGAGTCGAGAATAGGGTAAACCCTAAGCCTAGCTTTCAGAACAGAGGAAGCAACGAGAATAAATTCATGGAAAAGTGAGTCAAAGAAGGAAGCAAACATAAGTTTTATCCTTTCAACTTTCAAGAAATGACAACTAGGCCCCTCAAGTTTCACTTTTAATAAAAAGGCCCCTAAAGTCAAATTTTCACAAATGACCCCAAAAGTCAAAACTAAACATTTAACCACCTTAATATTCTAAAACAGTTAAGAAATTAACCCAAGTAAAACTAGCACATAATATGCAAGTTCAAGTATTTAACAAGTAAGTCAAATATTTAACGAGATTAAGGATGGGCGTTACACTCAAACCTCTTTAAACTCATAACTTTTTAATGTCACATAACTTTTTAACAAATGTTGAAACCTCCTTTTTTTTTTTTAAAAAAAAGAAGAAGCTTTCGAAAAGAAAAAAAGAAAGCTTAAAAGCTGTTTTAAAGAGTAGAAAAAATATTTTTTCTAGAGACCGATCCGTCTTATTTTGGGCTAGTGTTGCAACATCTCACTCAAAATGAATTTTTTTTTTCTTAAAAAGAATGAATTTTTTAATCACAAATTGTGTTTTCAACTGATTTTTTTTATCATTTTTTTTCAAATTTCATTTTATACTTAAAAATAGATTTTTAAAAGCTGATTTAACAAGAATATTTATGATTTTTTACTATTAAAGTGATTTTTTTGAAGCAAACACACACAATCATTCATTAATAAATTTTAGAAAGATGACACTCCATAGCCGTTGGAGCCTCATCAAAAAATTGAGGATTTCGATTAAGGCGTTCAATCATATAATGACTGTCCACTTTCATGAAAAAGCCTAACTCTTCTAGAATTACAAATCCTAACTTTGAATCAGATCTCTATTGAACAATTTTACTAACAATGACATGAAATGCCCAAATGCTTCTTGAAGCATAACTTGGGCACAATCGAACAATGACCTTAAAAAAATCTCCACACATAAAATATTTGGCGTTGAAGACTCGACAAGTTAACGCATTTAAGTCGGCAATAAATGTCCGACCAAATATCGAAAACATGCAACTAAGAGAAATCCAAACATAAGATAAAGGGTCTCAACATGATGGAAAGAAGGCAAAGCTCTCGCGCCCCGACCCATGGTCCTACTTGGCCCCACGTCCGGGACACGCACGGAAGACGTCACAAACATTTTAGGAAAATTTTTCGAAATATACTTTCATAAAAAGGATCACACGACCAACACAACTACTTGAAACTTGACTTGAAGTCATAAAACAAACCAACTTTCACAACGAGTACTGATCCACTTGGCCACAACTTTACTTACAAATATACAACACCGACATCTACTAAAAGAGATGATACAAAACTAAGTCACGGGTACACTACCCAAAAGGTGTTACATTTACATAATGTATCCTTTAACATACGCACCACTTCCCAAAAGTCTTACCAAAGATCCTCTTCCCGACGTCCTCCCTGTGTGTGAACTATCCACTGGGCTCCTTATCTAAAACGGTAAACAAATAAGGGGTGAGAATAAATCTCAGTAAGTTACTAAAATGCAACTACATTACATGCTTATATGATAAACATAAAGGAACAATGTCACAAATGATCATATAGCATATAGCACATAATATGAGAGACTCCCTATCGCCAACCGTCCCATACCGGTTGGAAATAACGACCAACTCATCATACAACACATAGTGTAGGAGTAAACACTCCTACGAGGATACCAAGTGTTAGGTTTATTCCGCAAGTGCACGGGTGTATGTAGTATAGATAGTGCAAGAGCGAGTCGATCCCACGAGGACAACTTTACTTACAAAATATTTTTTTGCTTAGAATAAGAAAATAAAGAAAAGAAAATGATTGGGGGTTATAAAATTGTTTGTCACTAAACTAGAAATGAAATTGCAATTACTATAACTTAGATAAAAATTCTTATATTTTAAGGAATCCTCGGGATTGGAACATCAACAACATATATTCATCAACTATCCATGCTCTATTTAGATTTAAAGTTTCATTTTAAAACAAGGATGGTATGCTTGGCCTACATTACTTCTCACGATCAAGCAAGTAGGGTTTGTATTCTCATACTAATTATGCCCTATCTCTCGATGACCCATAATTAGTAAGAATCCGTTAAGTTTTCTTTATGAAAATCAGCATACTTTCCATTCAAGGAGCATCCCTAAGCCATTACACTACTCTCGTGAGTAATGAACTTAGTTCTGACTATATGGATCCGCTAATCAAGGTTCTCCGATCAGTACTTCCCTTGATTAACTAAGATTCATACAAATCATGGACGTCATCATGGTTGCAGGCGTTAGAGTTTGATATAGTAGAATTGTTTAAGATGAAGAGAATAAATTTAGAGCATGAATATTAGTAAATACAAATGTTGTTTGAGTTATCCAACCCCAAGAAAAAGGGGATTACTCACAAGCCATATAAATAACAATAAGAATAAGATAAAGAAGAAAAGATAGAAGAAGAGATACTTATTCTGAATTGAAATGAAGAATAAAGACTTGAAAAGAACCTCTGAATATTATTGATGAAGAACTCAGAATATTGCTCAAGAAAAGTTGAATATATTTCACAAATTCTGAGAATTTGTTGATGTTTGAGAGTAAATTTTCACTATAGTAAGTTTACAATCTTTTCTCTCTCTTTAAACTACTGGTTTCTAGTCTTTTATATAGGCCATGGAGGAAGAGATGTGCTTTTTCCCGGAAGGTTTCTTGAAAAGGTGCCTTTTGGAGATATCTGAAAAGTTGCTGAACAGGGGGTGCTCGGCCGAGTCAAGGAAAAGTGCTCGGCCGAGCAAGCCTTTGAAAATAAATCTGCCTTTCTGATTCCCTATGCTCGGCCGAGTCAAGGGTGGTGCTCGGCCGAGCACCTGGGCGGGTCTTGAACATGGTCCGGGCTGGTTTGACTTGGTTAAATTGTTCCATCTTCAACCTTTTTGCTCCGATTCACTATATGAGTCATATTTTAACCCGAAAGACCTGTTTTAACCACAAAGTAACACCAAGCATCATATCCAAATAAAAGATGTAAATAGAGATAAAAATTGACTAAATAAAGCTAGGAATTGGGATAAAAAAAGTATGTAAAATATATCATAAAAGACTATAAAATAGTCGTTTATCAACTCCCCCACACTTAAACCTTGCTTGTCCCTAAGCAAGTTAGAAATTGGAAAAAGGGAAGAGAAGAATAAATGACCATACAAGAATAAGTAAAATAAATAACATGCTCTCTTTAAAAAAATAAAAATATGCCTTGATAAAAATTCTTCCTACTTATTTTTCCGTCCCTTCTATAATTCAAGAATTTTGCTCAATAGAAACTAGGATTATATTGGGAAATAGATAGAAAATTATAAGTTTCATATAGCAAGAATAAAATTTATTAAGTAGAAGCATATTGAAATAGCCAAATGAACTTTTGGATCACAAGTATGGTTTTGAAATAAATTCACTCTTTAGAGTGCTTTGTGAAGAATTGCTTCATGCTTGAAATTCATCATTTGAACATTGACTTTTATTCCTTAACTAAGATACTCATAAGTTGTTATGCACCTTGAATCACAAAAATGGAGGCGGAGGATGGTAGTGGAAAAGGCTAGAGATTATATTAGTTATACGTGGCAATTGAATATCTTGACTTGAATTGTTCCACTCTATAATGATTTATTCATTTAGATATTCGAGTGGGAAATTCACAAGAGATTTAAGTTGATTAATAGCCTTGAAAGTGGAAATGGAAAGATGGTTTTAGGTGAAGGTTTTTGTGATTCGGGAATGCGTAACAATCATTCATATCTTAAAAGGAGTAAAAATAAAGGTTTTTGTGATGTATAAACAAGAATGTTTTTAAAATTTTCACAAGTTAATGTAACCTAACTTAAATGACCCAAAAATCATTAAAAAAAAGTAATGCTTGTACTTAATAAAGTTTATAAATTTTATACTTATACATAAAAAAATTCATTTATTCCCAATATATTCCTAACTTCTTTTTATCAAAATTCTCAAAAGATAAAAGTTTCTAAAGAAATAAATAAGAAAAAAGTTTTATAAGGATAATTTGATGATGATAAAAAGAGATTTTTTGTTTTTTTTTTTGTTTTTTTTTTTTGAGAATAAAAGAAAGAGATTCTACCCCCTCCCCCACACTTAAATCAAACATTGTCCTCAATGTTTTAAAATAGGACAACTTTAAAAAGAAAAAATTGGGGAGGAGAAGAATAAGAAGAGTAAAATAATAATATATAACAAAAATAAAATAAAATCCATCGGTTACCATCCCGATGATGCTTGTTTAAGGTCATTAGCTCGACCCCTTTCTTTTAATTGGAATGGCTAATGAATGGTATCGTGACGGCCTATTGTCTTTGATAATCCGCCATTCCATGCCCATTGGAATGATTGAGCTTCTGCGATCTATGCACATACGACACCCCGGTTTGCTTTCCTTCTTTGGTATCTTACCCTTTGGCATGGATTTTTCAATCTTGTCTCTAGTAGGGCACTTATTTCTAATTTCACATTCCTTGCTCATAGATTCTAACATGTTAACACCAGACCAAGGGTTCTTAAGATTTGGATTTTTTATTAATTTAAAATTCACTTTCTCATTCCCTACGTTTAAAGAAAGTTTACCATTTTTAACATCAATGATTGCCCCCGCGGTGGCAAGAAATGGTCTACCTAAGATAACGGGAATGTTATTGTCTTCTTCCATCTCAAGAACAAAAAAGTCGACCGGGATTGTTAATTTCCCAACTCGACAAGGGATGTCTTCCATAATACCTACCGGAGTCTTAATGGAACGGTCCGCTAATTGTAAACTTATTGTGGTGGGTTTGATTTCCCCCACACTTATTCTCTTACTAACTGATAGCGGAATGAGGCTAACACTTGCCCCAAGATCGAGTAATTCGTTCTCAACATTGAAATTACCTATGTTGCAAGGGATAGAGAAAGTGCCGGGATCTTTTAATTTTGGAGGTAGTTTACTTTGTAAAACGGCACTTACCTCTTCCGTTAGTGCAACAGACTCAAACTCCTCAAGTCTCCTCTTATTTGAAAGAATTTCTTTTAAAAATTTTGTGTAAGAGGGCATTTGTTTTAAAACATCAATAAAAGGAACATTGATGTAAATTGATTTTAAAACTTCTAAAAATTTTGAAAATTGTTTATCGAGATTTGCCCTCGCCAACCTTTGAGGGTAAGGTATTGGCGGATCAAAATTCCTAGATGGTTTCGGGGATTCCGTCCCCTTCTCAACTTCCTTATTAGTTTTAAAAATTTGAGGAGTCGGACGATGGTTCTTATCACTAAGGTTTTCTTCTTTTTCACTCCCGCTATTTATCGCATTAGCATGCTCATTAGGCCTTTGCGTTTGACCGGGAAGGCTCCCTTGTGGTCTAGACGAAGCATTGGCTTGTTGAGCAATTTGGTTCTCTAGCATTTTACTATGTGCGGCTAGATTATCGAACCTACTATTTAATGCCTTTCAACTTTCCATAACTTCATTGTTGATCTTATCTTGAGTATTTTATTTTCGACCATGAAGTCCATTATAAGATCTAACTTAGATTTAGGGGAGGGAAAGAATTATTATTGTTGAAATTTGATGTGAATCCTGGTGCTTGATTAGAAGAAGGTTGAGTGTTTAAAACATTATTGCTCTTATAGGAAAAATTGGGGTGATTTTTCCATTCGGGATTAAATGTATTTGAATACATACCCCCATTTTTCCCATAAGAGTTTGCAAAATTTGCTTGCTCACTAGGGGTAGTGTCAAGCAATTCACAACCTTGGGTACTATGTGAGTTAGACCCACATAGTTCACAAAAAACGTTCACATTGGCCACGGGATTCATATTAATATTTTCAATTTTTTTTAGAATCGTGTCAACCTTAGAAGAGAGAAGAGTAACAGCATCGATAGTGTACTTACCTGGAGTCCCTTGTGGTTGCTCCCTTTCATTGGACCATTGATAATGGTTTAAAGCTATATTCTCGATCAAGTCATAGGCTTCGTCCACCGTTTTATTCATTAATGCCCCTCCTGCTGCGGCATCTATGGTCTCCCTTGTCTTGAACATGAGACCGTTGTAGAATGTGTGCATGATCAACCACTTTTCAAGCCCGTGGTGAGGGCACATTCTCAAGATTTCCTTATAACGTTCCCAAGCATCATAGAATGACTCATTTCCGTTTTGACTAAAATTTGTGATCTTAGTCCGGATTTGGGCGGTCTTGCTTGGAGGGAAGAAACGCCCAAGGAAAGCTTCCTGAACTTGGTCCCAAGTTGTTAATGAATTGTGGGGGACCGAGTTCAACCATTGTTTCGCCTTATCCCTTAATGAGAATGGGAAAAGGCGCATCCGAATAGCCTCCGGAGTGACACCGAGAACTCGGGTGGTGTCACAATACTCCCAGAAGGATTTGATGTGAAGGTGGGGATCTTCAAGTGCCGAGCCACCGAATTGGTTATTCATAACCATATGCAAAAGTTGAGGCTTAATTTCAAAATGGGCTGTGTCGGCATTTGGAATGACAATGGGTGTCCTAGTCCCCGGGTTACTTGGGTTGACAAAGTCCCGAAGGGTCCTAGGTAAGGGTGTAGCGCGTTCTCCGTCATTACCCTCATTATTTGCACCGTTTCGTGCCATGTTTTCTTCTAGCACTTCTCTAAGTCTTCTTAACTTTCGTGAAAGGTTCTTTCAGGTTCCGGATCAAACTCTTCAAGTATGATTCGGGCTCTTTTCATATACTCCGAGAGTACCTAAAGAAAAAAAAAATTCAAAGACACAAATTCTTCGAAGGGATGTTAAATAATAAAAATAAACGAAACTAAAACTAAAGACTTAAAAAAAAAAAACATAAAGAAAAAAATTCAGAAAGTAAACCGTTGTCCCCGGCAACGGCGCCAAAAACTTGTTAGATTTATTCCGCAAGTGCACGGGTGTATGTAGTATAGATAGTGCAAGAGCGAGTCGATCCCACGAGGACAACTTTACTTACAAAATATTTTTTTGCTTAGAATAAGAAAATAAAGAAAAGAAAATGATTGGGGGTTATAAAATTGTTTGTCACTAAACTAGAAATGAAATTGCAATTACTATAACTTAGATAAAAATTCTTATATTTAAGGAATCCTCGGGATTGGAACATCAACAACATATATTCATCAACTATCCATGCTCTATTTAGATTTAAAGTTTCATTTTAAAACAAGGATGGTATGCTTGGCCTACATTACTTCTCACGATCAAGCAAGTAGCGTTTGTATTCTCATACTAATTATGCCCTATCTCTCGATAGCCCATAATTAGTAAGAATCCATTAAGTTTTCTTTATGAAAATCAGCATACTTTCCATTCAAGGAGCATCCCTAAGCCATTACACTACTCTCGTGAGTAATGAACTTAGTTCTGACTATATGGATCCGCTAATCAAGGTTCTCCGATCAGTACTTCCCTTGATTAACTAAGATTCATACAAATCATGGACGTCATCATGGTTGCAGGCGTTAGAGTTTGATATAGTAGAATTGTTTAAGATGAACAGAATAAATTTAGAGCATGAATATTAGTAAATACAAATGTTGTTTGAGTTATCCAACCCCAAGAAAAAGGGGGATTACTCACATGCCATATAAATAACAATAAGAATAAGATAAAGAAGAAAAGATAGAAGAAGAGATACTTATTCTGAATTGAAATGAAGAATAAAGACTTGAAAAGAACCTCTGAATATTATTGATGAAGAACTCAGAATATTGCTCAAGAAAAATTGAATATCTTTCACAAATTCTGAGAATTTGTTGATGTTTGAGAGTAAATTTTCACTATAGTAAGTTTACAATCTTTTCTCTCTCTTTAAACTACTGGTTTCTAGTCTTTTATATAGGCCATGGAGGAAGAGATGTGCTTTTTCCCGGAAGGTTTTTGAAAAGGTGCCTTTTGGAGAAATCTGAAAAGTTGCTGAACAGGGGGTGCTCGGCCGAGTCAAGGAAAAGTGCTCGGCCGAGCAAGCCTTTGAAAATAAATCTGCCTTTCTGATTCCCTATGCTCGGCCGAGTCAAGGGTGGTGCTCGGCCGAGCACCTGGGCGGGTCTTGAACATGGTCCGGGCTGGTTTGACTTGGTTAAATTGTTCCATCTTCAACCTTTTTGCTCCGATTCACTATATGAGTCATATTTTAACCCGAAAGACCTGTTTTAACCACAAAGTAACACCAAGCATCATATCCAAATAAAAGATGTAAATAGAGATAAAAATTGACTAAATAAAGCTAGGAATTGGGATAAAAAAGTATGTAAAATATATCATAAAAGACTATAAAATAGTCGTTTATCACCAAGCCAAGGTTTACCGAAATAACATGATCATCAGAGAAAACTATCTGAGAAAACCATCTGAATAACCATATGAGAAGACCATCTGATTAACCATCTGAGCAGCATAAATAGCTGAAGCCGGGATCCCGAAAACCAAACCATATCCAACAGAGCCAAAGTAACAACGGGCAGCATCAATAGCTGAAACAGGTTCCGGAACCATATAACATAACAACAACAATAGTGAGAGAAAATGACACAAAGTCATACCCCTAAATGCTCACGCGAGGGAGCGAGTTCATCCCATCCAAGGCCAATCTGGACTGAGGAAATAGGTCCAGTGGAAAAGCCTTATAGTGCACTTAACTGATGCCACTACAATGCCTTTCACCTCCACTCGATAACATCCCAAACCTGGGAAATAGGACCAGTGGAAAAGCCTTATAGTGAACTTGGCTAGTGTGCCACTATAATGCTTTTCACCTCCACTCGATAACACACAAAACCAGCTGGACTTTTAACAAAGAGCACAGTAATAAATACTTGCTAAAACAACAACCAGGGCATGATTCCATAGAAGGAAACCACACAAGCTCATCATAGAGAAGTAAACACGTTTTCACAATAATGTGCACAATCTTGACATTAAGTCACCACACAATCCATCTACACAATCACAATAAGTCAAACCCGATCACAAAGGACCAATTCTATCATTTTGATACCTCATAACAATTATCTAGGCATCCTAGGACATCGCCTAAGACCTAGCCCAATACTTAACGAAAAACAAACAAGTTGTTAAAACTCAGACTGCTCGGCCGCTCTACTTACTTGACTCGGCCGAGCGGATCGGTCGAGTCCTTTACTTTGATCGGCCGCTCTCCTAGAACTCAACATTCGACAATAAGGGGATCGGCCGCTCTAATTTACTGACTCGGCCGCTCCACTGCAGAATGGCCAATTCCCAGGAAAAATCTAACAAAGTTCACTTTCATTACCAAGTTGTTACCCAATCCTAAAGCACAACAACATCATTATAACTTCACAACACTACCATACCAACCTCATCTAGCATATACCCATAATAATAAAAGTTATTACTACTCCCTCCGTCCCAAATTTACAAGTATAATAAAAGTTATTACTACTCCCTCCGTCCCAAATTTACAAGTATAATAAAGTTATTACTACTCCCTCCGTCCCAAATTTACAAGTATAATAAAAGTTATTACTACTCCCTCCGTTTCACCATCCCAAAAGTATAACACTTACAACATACAACATTTATAAATTGCCCAAGGCTATGAACTCAGCCTAAAAACAACACTAATATCCATCTAAAGCCAATTCCATACTAATCCCTTTGTCCCAAAATTACAAGTAACATAAAAGCATTCAAAACATTATTGTTCAACACATATAACATATATAACATATATATGACCATTTTAATAATTAAAGGGGGATTAGTAACTTACCTATTTTCCGGAAAAGTATCACAGAAATAATATTTGTTCGGGTAGAAATGATCTATTCAACACCCTGATCATTTATATATAGTTAGATTTTTTAATGGAGTAGTAAATAAAAAGAAAGAAAATCAAGAAGAGGAAAACCTTACCTTTTTGAGCTTCCATGGAAATGACGAGGAATTTGGGAAAGTTTTAAAAGAAAACTTTAACTACCTAAACCCCTTAGGAACCATTTCCATATAGGCACATAAAATTCCACTACCACTACTTAACTCTCCAAAACAAATATTACTACTACTAACATTCTAACTAACACAAATAATCAATTAAAATGTGCAAGTCATATAATATGATGCAACACATAATATGCACACATAATTTTAAATTAAATTTCTCAAAATATAAAATAAATATTAAAATAAATAAAACGGATTTTGGGGTCGTTACACTCACTCCCCCTTAAAGAAAATTCGACCCGAATTTTAGGATTGCTTACCTCCATTATCAGACAACCAAGGATACTTCCCTTTATTATAATCCCGAAGCTTCATACTGAGTTCAATATCCTCTAAAACTTTAGACACACAAGAGAAGAATCATAAACATCCCATGAAATCGAACTATCTTCTGAACAAATGAGTAACAACTGGAATTAATATTTATACTCTCAAAATAGAAAATGTGAGAAAACTTGGTAACCAATCCGCTATCAGTCAACATCATTTATTCCATCTATTCAGTGCAGCCCCTTCAGTGAAACTTTTCGCAATAAATTCATATCCACTCAGAAATCTCAAGGCTTGTCACAAACTAACTGATCACTGATATTCTACTTCCAGATTATTCGCAGCTCAAGGACTTAGTTGAATGCTTAGAATTTCGCGGGTCAACAAATCAAAGGTAACTCTTCAAATTTATCTCAATACTCTACATTTACTTGGGTTCATAATTAAATTGGTCTTGTGTATCTCTTCAAGTATCTATAGTTGAATTCCGTTATACATGTTGGTTCCCCTAAGTGTTGACCACATACTCTACCACAAAAGTTAAAGTTCCATCACTAGCAACGCACAAATCGGGTTGTCTATCCTCGTTCATTCCACTAGAAATTTTCTATAGTTGAAATCCTTCAATAAAGTAGAACTTAAAGTTTTCACAATCGCAAAATCACCCCATATCTCAACTCACAAAGATTTCAAAATGTTAATTCCTCTAACATTCTCCAGTTAGTTTTATCAAACATGAACTATAAGTCAAGATATCCTCTAACACATTACCTTTCTCCGATGATATAACATAGTAAACACTTCAAATATAACTCCATCAAAGTCATTCACTAATGCAATGGATGTATAATCGCAATAAATCTCAATTTATGGGTAGGATAATTTTTGTTCATAAAGAATCAATCTTCTCAAAGCACACATTGTTACCGTTCCATTCTGAAGCAATAAACATCTCAATCACTCTTTAAGGCATCTCAATGAATAATGAATTATTAAATCCACTATAATGGTAAAACTCGACATATCCACTAGAAAATAATAACACAGATCATATCCTCTAGATAACGATAATACTAGTCAAATCCATTAAGCAATACCAATACTGAAGTTGTCATCAACTCTCGTTTCAACAATTAACTCGCAACAATTAAACTCGTTCCACTCTTACCAATCCATCGAGAAAGTATCTTTCTATGCCGAATAGTTAACACGGCAACTACCTGAGAATCCATCAATGAATCTCTAATAATATACCAATCTCAACCACTCAAAATAACCCAAGGTTCTCCTCAAGAAACAAGTACCACTCAAGGGGAATACACTTAAAATCTCACAAGGAAAGGATATCTTCTAATTTAAATGCAAATATTTCACTACTAACTCCATAAACCAACTACCAGGCACTCGTGACAACAATTTACAAGTTTTGATGCATAAAAAGCATGAATGCTAAACACACACATATGTAAAACTCCACCACAATAACATCAAAATCTTGTGATGGCAACATCACTAAACCGGCAAGTAAAACATGCTCATGAATACGCACATCACAAGTACACGACACTTTATCGGTCTTCAAACACTCCCCCTTAAGAAGACACATCTAATCACAGAAGGTAAAGACTCAGAAGACACATGTAATCAAGAGACAAAATACACAAACACACAAGTATGCGAAGAGCCAGGGTCTATAAGTGTATGTGCTCTCAGACTAGACATAGAAATTATACCTTCAGTCACATTAGAAGGATCCGAAATTTGCTGTTGAGTAATGGCAAAGACATGACCCTGCACTTTAGGCCTTCCTGAAGAATCCCTCTTCTGGCCCTGTGAAGACCCAACTACTCTTCCAAAGACTGATTAGTGAACCTGGGACAATGCCTCTGGAAATGACCCAACTGACCGCAATTCATACATCTACCTTGTTTCTTCCAACATTTCTCTTCAGAATGCCCTTCTTTTTGACAATAGTTACAAACCTTCTTATTTTGATACCCTAAAGTGTTACCCTGATTTCTATTACCTGTCTGTCCTTGAGAAGACCCTTTTGATTGTGAAGACCCACCTTGATTCCCTTTATTATCCTCACGTTGTTGTTGTTGCCTACCTTGCCTCCCTGCACCTAACAATTCCATTTTCTTCTTGTGTTCCTCAATATCATTCTCCACCTGGTAGGCTCGATCAACTGCATCTTGAAAATCTTGCAACTTGTGGGATACTAGTTGAGTTCTAATCGCAGTTCTCAATCCCTTTACAAATCGCATAGCCTTCCTCTCCTCAGTTGCCACTAAGTGGGTACAGTTCCTGGATAACTCCGTGAATTTGGATGTATACTGAGCCACAGACATAATATTCTGCTCCAAGTTAAGAAACTCCATTTCCTTCTTGTCTTGATCTACCCGAGGAATGAAATGTTCCTTAAATTTCTTCAGAAAGTTCTTCCAAGTATATGGTATATGATTCTCATCCCAGTTAATTTTCAATCTTTTCCACCAGTGCTCAGCAGCTCCACTCAACTTGTAGGTAGCAAACCTAACTCGATCTTCTTCAGTACATCCCAAAACATCGAATATCTTTTCCATGGACTCGATCCATCTCTCTACCTTGGTTACATCTGGTTCCCCATCATAACCCGTTGGTTTCATCTTTAAAAACTGCTCCAGACCATACCTCGGAGGTGCATGTTCTCCTCCTTGCCTCTGATCATGGATGGTTTTCATTGCGGCCTCGAACATCCCTTGAAACATAGCTCGAGCTTCTTCCCTTACATTACCCTGGCCTGCAGTACCAGACTGTTCACCCTCATGTTGAGGCATTCTTACTGAGTACCTGCATAAAACACTCAACGTTACTCACTCCATACTCAACTACCCTCCTAGGTCACTTAGTCATTCTAGACCATCTACAACCTAGCTCTGATACCAACTGTCGCGCCCCGACCCGTGGTCCTACTTGGCCCCACGTCCGGGACACGCACGAAAGACGTCACAAACATTTTAGGAAAATTTTTCGAAATATACTTTCATAAAAAGGATCACACGACCAACACAACTACTTGAAACTTGACTTGAAGTCATAAAACAAACCAACTTTCACAACGAGTACTGAGCCACTTGGCCACAACTTTACTTACAAATATACATCACCGACATCTACTAAAAGAGATGATACAAAACTAAGTCACGGGTACACTACCCAAAAGGTGTTACATTTACATAATGTATCCTTTAACATACGCACCACTTCCCAAAAGTCTTACCAAAGATCCTCTTCCCGACGTCCTCCCTGTGTGTGAACTATCCCCTGGGCTCCTTATCTAAAACGGTAAACAAATAAGGGGTGAGAATAAATCTCAGCAAGTTACTAAAATGCAACTACATTACATGCTTATATGATAAACATAAAGGAACAATGTCACAAATGATCATATATCATATAGTGTTGGGTTTCCAAGTAACATGCGCAGCGGAATTTAGCAATTAAAATTTTAAGAAACCCAAAGCCATGGATCCGTTCATATGATTAAATCAAATACAACAAGATGAATAAAGGAATAACTAACCCTTGATGGCTATGAATTTTCTCTTGATCTTTGGTGGAGAAACTTGAAGACTTAATCACGATCACAAAGCTTGAACACGAACTTTGAAGATGATGATTTTCACCCTCTAGCGGTATCCACACTTCGAACGAATATCAAAGGAGCTTCTTTGATCTTGGTTGCTAAACCAAATATTATGAAACACACTTTCACAATATAATAAAGAACTATATGGAATTTATTTGTGAATTATTTTGTTCCTCAATCAAGGATATCTTAGAACAAAATAAATTCTCTCTCAAACTCTTTGAGACTCACAAAAAGCACTTGTCAATATGGTCTAGCCGAATTGGTGGTTTTATACACAATTAAGACCTATTCCAAATAGGAATCTTGTGCCAAAAACCATTCCTAATCAAATCAGGAAATTTCCAATCGGCAGCACCAGGCGCCCGCCTGGTACCACCCAGGCGCCCGCCTGTTTGGGCAGAAACTCCAGTCCCTTTCCGGCTTGAACAGGCGCCCGCCTGGTGCAACCCAAGCGCCCGCTTGGTTGACCAGGAGGCCCAGAACTTTCCAGAAATTCCTTGGAGGTCCTCCGACCCTAATTTCAATATAGTCCTTTTATTTAAGATTCGTTCTATTGTGTGTGACCCTCTAGGATTATACTAAGTTGGTAATGGGCTCAAACATGATTCCATAAGATATGATTAGGTTCTAGCAAACCGTCATACCTACCCAAATAGTATAACTAGATACAAGTTCGCATTCCTTTAGAATATGTCATAATCCCTTTGTCCACGATGTCATTGAACACAAGTCATGGTCAAACAGTCAACTTGTTTTGTTCAATACTTTCTCGATTCCGAATATGTTGATAATTCAAATGCTATTGATCCAATCAATCCATTTGAGTCCGGCCGAACATTTCATCAACATCATTCCTTCGAGGGGCCCAAGCTTGACATCTCTCTGTGGAGGGACAAATCCATTTAGCTTATTATTCTTCCCTACGTGAATCTGATTATGCCAATCATACCCTTTATAACTACTCGGTTAAAAGTAGCGTTTGAATATGTCAAACATAATGTTCATCAAGTGGAAGACTATAATAACTTCATGTCTAAGGATTCAAATGACATAACTAATATGAGATATATGTATGACACAGACCATGACATAAATCTCATACAGCGGGTCATGTCCAGTACCTTGTTCTAAACAAGTACCCATAAATCTAACATGATCATCTCATGATCATTTAGCCTTTATACTAGTGCTTAACAAGTACTAGGGACGGAGATTATTATAAGTAAACATGAACAACAATAATAATCAAAACATCTCTTTATTGATATGAAATAAATGATAACAATTACAACGTTTATTAAACGTGCCTAGGGCACCACTACCAACAATCTCCCACTTGCCCTAGGCCCAATCTCCCATGTATCTAATACCCATGGACCTAACATGACCATCATTTTTAGCTTGTGGAAGTCCCTTGTTAGCGGTCCGCAACATTGTCATCAGTAGGTACTCTGCATATATTTACGTCTCCCCTATCAACGATCTCTCGAATGATATGAAAACGCCTAAGTATGTGTTTTGATTTTTGATGTGCTCTTGGTTCCTTTGCTTGAGCAATAGCACCATTATTATCGCAATAAAGGTCTATTGGATTAGCAATACTAGGAACCACTTCAAGTTCAGTTATGAACTTCTTAATCCAAACAGCTTCCTTTGCAGCATCCGATGCAGCAATATACTCAGCTTCTGTTGTAGAATCAGCGGTTGTACTTTACTTGGAACTCTTCCAGCTTACAGCTCCACCATTTAACATAAACACAAAACCCGATTGCGATCGGCTATCATCTTTGTCAGTTGGGAAGCTTGCATCCGTGTAAGCATTTACAACGAGATCATCTTCCATTCCTCCATAGACCAAAAACGAGTCTTTAGTTCTTCTTAAGTACTTAAGAATCGCTTTTACAGCTATCCAGTGATTTTCGCCAGGGTCGGATTGGTATCTACTTGTCATGCTCAAAGCATAAGATACATCCGGCCTAGTACAAATCATGGCATACATGTTGGACCCAATTGCCGAAGCATATGGAACATCATTCATTTTCTCACGCTCATCTTTTGTCTTAGGACATTGAGTCTTGCTTAGAGAAACTCCATGTAACACGGGCAAGGTGCCTCTCTTAGAATTTTCCATACGGAATCTTCTAATGACCTTGTCAATGTATGTACTTTGGCTTAAACCAAGTAGCCTCCTTGATCTATCTCTATAGATCTTAATGCCAAGAATATATGCGGCTTCACCCATATCTTTCATTGCGAAGCACTTTCCTAACCAAATCTTCACAGACTGAAGTGTAGGAATGTCGTTTCCAATGAGCAATATGTCATCCACATATAAAATAAGGAATAGCACTATGCTCCCACTAATCTTCTTGTATACACAAGGCTCATCTTCATTCTTGATGAAACCAAACTCTTTGACCGATTCATCAAAACGGAGATTCCAACTCCTAGAAGCTTGCTTCAACCCATAGATGGATCTCTGCAATTTGCATACCTTAGAATCTTGTTCAAAACCTTCTGGTTGTGTCATATACACATCCTCTTGGAGTTTTCCATTCAGGAAAGCGGTTTTGACGTCCATCTGCCATATTTCATAGTCATGATATGCGGCAATGGCAAGCAAAATTCTTATAGACTTGATCATTGCTACGGGTGAAAAGGTCTCATCATAGTCAATACCATGAACTTGCCTATAACCCTTCGCTACAAGCCTATCTTTGTAAGTATGCACCTTCCCATCCATGTCAGTCTTCTTCTTGAAGACCCATTTGCATCCTATGGTTTTTACACCTTCGGGTGCATCAATCAAATTCCAAACTTGATTGTCTTGCATGGATTGCAATTCGGATTCCATGGCTCCAAGCCACTTGTCCGAATCAGGAGAAGACATCGCCTCTTGGTAGGTTGACGGTTCATCATTCTCAATGATTTCTACCTCATTACTATCCGTTACGAGAAATCTATATCTCTCGGGCTCGGATCGTAACCTACTAGATCTGCGAGATGCTTGTGTATTTTGAACAGGTTCCACAACTCCTTGTGGTTCTTGTTCTTGTTCCACTATTGGTTCAATGTTATTTTCTGGGTCTCGAATTTCTTCAAGATTTATTTTACTCCCACTGATTTCTTTAGAGAGAAACTCTTTCTCTAGAAAGATACCAGTTCGGGCAACAAACACTTTGTTGTCCTCTCGGTTGTAAAGTAATATCCTTTAGTTCCTTAGGATATCCCACGAAAATACATTTATCAGATTTGTGTGCAAGTTTGTCTGAGATAAGTCTTTTGACAAAAACTTCACAACCCCAAATCTTCATGAAAGATAGACAAGGCTTCTTTCCGCTCCACATCTCATATGGAGTCTTTTGAACCGATTTAGTTGGAACACGATTTAGTGTGAAAGCAGCGGTTTCTAGAGCGTAACCCCAAAAGGATATTGGAAGATCAACTTGACTCATCATTGATCGAACCATGTCTAACAAAGTCCGATTTCTCCTCTCAGACACACCATTCCATTGTGGTGTTCCGGGCGGAGTTAATTGTGAAACTATTCCACAATTCTTTAGATGATCATCAAATTCTTGGCTCAAGTATTCACCACCTCGATCTGATCGAAGTGCCTTATACTTTTGCCAAGTTGTTTTTCTACTTCATTTTGAAATATTCTAAATATCTCAAATGCTTCACTTTTATGTTTCATTAGGTAAACATACCCAAATCTACTATAATCATCAGTGAAGGTTATGAAGTATTGAAATCCTCCCCTAGCATTGCTACTTAATGGTCCGCATACATCGGAATGTATCAACCCCAATAAGTCGCTTGCCCTTTCACCCAACTTGGTAAAAGGTGTCTTAGTAATTTTTCCAAGAAGACACGACTCACAAGTATCATATGACTCTAAGTCACATGAACCCAAAAGTCCGTCCCCATGGAGTTTTTGAGATACGCTTCTCATTAATATGACCAAGACGGCAATGCCACAAATAAGTATGATTTACATCATTAGGTTTAGATTTCTTATTTACATGATAGACATTATTTCATTCTTGACATCCAAGATATAAAGGCCATTAAATGAATTAGCAATACCATAAAGCACATCATTTAAATAAATAGAAAATTTCTTATTCTCAATAAGAAACTTAAAACCTTCATTATCCAAACAAGAAATTGAAATAATATTTCTGCTTAAATCCGGAACATAATAACAATTGTTCAAAACAAGAATTAATCCGGAAGGTAAAGTGACTTCATAAGTCCCTACGGCTAATGCAGCAACTCTTGCTCCATTCCCCACGCGTAGATCTACTTCACCTTCTTTAAGCAGTCTCCTATTCTTTAGTCCCTGCACATTTAGACAAATGTGAGAACCACATCCGGTATCCAATACCCAAGAATCAGTGGTAGAAAGGAGAATATCTATCATATAGATACCTGAAGTCGACGCAGCCTTGCTGCTCTTCTTCTTCTTTTGCTCTTCCAAGAAAGCCTTGCAATTACGTTTCCAATGACCAATTCTTGACAATGGAAACAGATTGCATCCTTTTGTGAATCAGGTTTTGCCTCAGAAGCCTTGGCAACCTTTGCCTTGCTTATCTTGGGTTTGACAACTTTTGCCTTACCCTTGCCTTTGGCGCCAGGCTTCTTCCCATCATGAACCAAGAGCACGGGAGAACCTTTCTCCACAATTTTCATCTCTGCAGTTTTGAGCATCCCACGCAACTCAGAGAGATTCTTATCCATTCCATGCATGTTATAATTCATTACAAACTGATTATAACTTTTAGGCAATGAATTAAGAATGAGATCCGTGGCTAGCTCCAATGGGATTGGATAGCAAGTTTCTCAAGGTGCTCTACATAACCTTTCATTTTAAGAAAGTGAGGACTCACTTGTTGCCCTTCATTCATTTTACTAGTAGTGAATGCAACAATGGTCTTGTACCTCTCTTGCCTAGCTTGCTCTGAAACATACTTCTCAACTCCACGCCTATCTCATAGGCTTCCAAATGTTCCAAACTTTATTGGAGTTTTGAACACATAGCAGCAAGCATGAGACAACTTACATCTCTAGAATCATTACGATGTTTCTTGTAATTGTCTCTTTCTACCCTAGGGGCAGTAGGCGGTGGTTCAGCGGGGAGAGGCCCATCGAGAATGTACAACTTATCTTCTGCCTAAGAACGATTCTTATGCTACGGATCCAATCCATAAAGTTGGTACCATTCTCTTCGAGCTTATCCTTCTCAAGGATCGATCGCAACGACATTGATTGAGTGTTATTAGTCATTATCTACAAATATGCAAAAATTTCCAAATTTAATAAGTACCGATTTTTCATTAAAGAAATAATTAATGTTTTTAAAACAAAATACTCCCACTAAATTTTACAACCTTCTTTATACATCCAATGTATAGTATAATTTAAATGGGTGAGATCCGCTTTAATCTAATTTTGAGTACGCTTTGGCGCACCGCTCAAAATTAAATCAATTAGGTAGACAACTCTTGTCAATCATATCTCATATGACTCTCAGTTCTTTTCCATGAGATTCTTTAAGAAATCCAATTTCAAAAAGCATGTTAAATCTCATCTTTGCCTTAAGCCCAAAATTGTTTTGACGCTTAATTAAGTCCAACCATTTTAAACGCATAGGAAACTCTTATTCACTCATCTTGCTTAAAACATGAATAAAATCAATGCACCTCGCTTGGCGAGCCCACATGAAATTACTCATGTATAAACAAGTGTTTTAATCATGGCATGGCAAAAGGACTTAAACTTTCTTTGAAGGTTCATCACATATAGCATATAACACATTTATGAGCACATAATATAAACATGTTACACATCAAGTTTAGGCACTAAATTAATCTCCATTAATTTAAGCATGGTATTTATGTGTCATTAGTTTCTCTATAATTATGAGGATGAGACTTATTCAACTTTGGTCATTATCTCCAAATCAAGACAACAAGAAGTGCGGTCGAACTAAGCCATTAGGCAACCACAATCCGCACTAATTCAAGAGACCAAGAAAGTAGTCCATGTGGCCGAAACTAAGCAATAGATGGTCTCGATGAACGTAGGCCAATTGCATTCACAATTCCATATGAATCTCCAATCATTGAATCAAGAACTTTGTTTTTCAATTTTAGCAATTATGAACTCTTCATAATTCTAACTTCGTTTTATCTTTGAAACTTTGATTGCGATCAATTTTGGGAAACACAATCTCGATGAACGCAGATTAGCCATCCAAAACTTGAACCAATCTAGGAATCACAAGACTAAAAACAAATAGGAAAATCAAACCCCAAAATCCACACACAAACCAACTACCCAAAACCCATTCCAGATCAGCAAGTCTGAAGTGGTCTTGTTACTGGTTTTGTTGGATTTATCGAAAAATTTCAGAATCAGATTTTGAACAAAAATCAGAACATTTTGGCCTAGCGAGCGCGAGCGCCTGGTCCAGCACGGGCGGGCGCCTGCAACGCGCTCACGCCTGGTCCAAGCGCGGGCGAGCGCCTGTATGGTCAGAATGGTATGGAATTTTCAAGTTCGAAAATTTTGTCTCAAAATTATTTTTCCCCGATTATTAAAACTTTGATCCAATCAAAAATCAATAATCGAAATAATTCAGAATCCACCATAATTTTTATTGCGATTGAATCGTGCGATTAAAGTTGAAAAGCAATAAACCACATAAAATCACAAAACACATAAACATCATATAATCCAATATTCATATCATGCTAGGCACATAAACGATTTATATACACATAACATGATCCAAGTATTGATTTAATCAACATGAACGGGGGCTCTGATACCACTGTTGGGTTTCAAGTAACATGCGCAGCGGAATTTAGCAATTAAATTTTAAGAAACCCAAAGCCATGGATCCGTTCATATGATTAAATCAAATACAACAAGATGAATAAAGGAATAACTAACCCTTGATGGCTATGAAATTTTCTCTTGATCTTTGGTGGAGAAACTTGAAGACTTAATCACGATCACAAAGCTTGAACACGAACTTTGAAGATGATGATTTTCACCCTCTAGCGGTATCCACACTTCGAACGAATATCAAAGGAGCTTCTTTGATCTTGGTTGCTAGACCAAATATTATGAAACACACTTTCACAATATAATAAAGAACTATATGGAATTTATTTGTGAATTATTTTGTTCCTCAATCAAGGATATCTTAGAACAAATAAAATCTCTCTCAAACTCTTTGAGACTCACAAAAAGCACTTGTCAATATGGTCTGGCCGAATTGGTGGTTTTATACACAATTAAGACCTATTCCAAATAGGAATCTTGTGCCAAAAACCATTCCTAATCAATCAGGAAATTTCCAATCGGCAAGGCACCAGGCGCCCGCCTGTTTGGCAAACTCCAGTCCCTTTCCGCTGAACAGGCGCCCGCCTGGTGCAACCCAAGCGCCCGCTTGGTTGACCAGGAGGCCCAGAACTTTCCAGAAATTCCTTGGAGGTCCTCCGACCCTAAATTTAAATATAGTCCTTTATTTAAGATTCGTTCTATGTGTGACCCTCTAGGATTTACTAAGTTGTAATGGGCTCAAACATTTCCATAAGATATGATTAGGTTCTAGCAAACCGTCATACCTACCCAAATAGTATAACTAGATACAAGTTCGCATTCCTTTAGAATATGTCATAATCCCTTTGTCCACGATGTCATTGAACACAAGTCATGGTCAAACAGTCAACTTGTTTTGTTCAATACTTTCTCGATTCCGAATATTTTAATTCAAAATGCTATTGATCCAATCAATCCATTTGAGTCCGGCCGAACATTTCATCAACATCATTCCTTCGAGGGGCCCAAGCTTGACATCTCTCTGTGGAGGGACAAATCCATTTAGCTTATTATTCTTCCTACGGGAATCTGATTATGCCAATCATACCTTTATAACTACTCGGTTAAAAGTAGCGTTTGAATATGTCAAACATAATGTTCATCAAGTGGAAGACTATAATAACTTCATGTCTAAGGATTCAAATGACATAACTAATATGAGATATATGTATGACACAGACCATGACATAAATCTCATACAGCGGGTCATGTCCAGTACCTTGTTCTAAACAAGTACCCATAAATCTAACATGATCATCCCATGATCATTTAGCCTTTATACTAGTGCTTAACAAGTACTAGGGACGGATATTATTATAAGTAAACATGAACAACAATAATAATCAAAACATCTCTTTATTGATATGAAATAAATGATAACAATTACAATGTTTATTAAACGTGCCTAGGGCACCACTACCAACATATAGCACATAATATGAGAGGCTCCCTATCGCCAACCGTCCCATACCGGTTGGAAATAACGACCAACTCATCTACAACAATAGTGTAGGAGTAAATGTTGGTAGTGGTGCCCTAGGCAC